>JAVJGG010000061.1:15865706-15901829 GCA_035590195.1 Aviceda cuculoides
TATCTGTGGTCAAAGCGGGTGGGAAGAGCGTTACATCAGAGAATAGGGGTTTGGGGTTTTGGGGGTGGGTTTTTTTGGGGGGTGCTTTGGGGTGTTTCTTTGTAAAGAGGCTGTAGACCAGGAGGGGAAAGCGGCTGCAGGAGGGGCCACGTGCCACCATTTTCCACCCCTGCCAGGTCCCTCCATCCTAAGTCTCAGGCTCAGCAAGTGGGAGCTGAGTAACGCAGAAATAAGTATTTCCTTCTTTTGGTCAGAAATAGACACTCTCCACCTAGGCCAAATGACTCCTGTCCTCCCTTAAGACAAGATCCAAGGAGTATTTTTAGCTCAGGAGCAGAAAACTGAGGCAGAAATTTCCGCTATGAAGATGTCCACCGCACAGCAAAGCCAACAACCGGGCCATCGATCTGAATTAGTCTTAACCATGGCTATGTTCAACACTCTGACCTAAATCTACTTTTCTACATGAACCAACTCTCCCAGAGGGTTTTTGACATGGGCAGCCACAGCGAGCCCAGCTGCCAAAGAGGCAACACATCTAACTCCAAATGTCTAACTCTGAACACGCCACCGCAGACACTCTGCGGCGTGCAATACAAAGTACACCGAAATGGAGCAAGGACCAAGCCGCTCCTCGGTCCATGAACCACAGCTTTACAAAGCTGCCAAGCCCCGTGGGCAGTGTGAAGTTATCCAGCAGTCCCCTCTGGCATCTGATGAGTGGAACAAAAAGCGTACGGTACCCCTGGATGCAATAGAAGTGGGTATAAATTGTCACCTCCTCGCTTGTGAACGCACCATCGGCTCCACAATGTTATAGACATTGCGGCCGGGACCGTTCCAGCCTGTGAGCAGCAGCAGATGCTCTCCAGCGTCAGCCCAGGTCGGGCATCGCTCCCCACCTCCACTGCATTGGTTATGGAGAGGAAGAAATGAGGGACAGCAAGTTTAGGAGGCCCAAAGCCCAAATATGCAAATGATTTTGGGCACCTGACTTCTGTTAAAATCTGTGGGAATTGGATGCTCAGCTCGCCCTTTGGATCTATGCCCAAGGTTTTCAGGACTCCAGCTAGAAAATCATGAGGTTAGGAGGCAGAAGGACTTGGCGCCAGTCCCACTTCTCCTCCTCCACAAGAGCAGCCCACCAGTCATGGGAGGTGCTGCCATATGCTCGACCTGCCTCCCCAAATCCATCACGCTTGAGTAACCAAATGACAGGCTAAAGCCCTTTCCTTGAACCTGCACACAGCTGAAAAACCACACAACAAAGCTGAGCCATTTCAGAGTCGGTTCCTCAGTGACAAAAATCCTCCTGAGCTGAGATGTAGGAGTGTTCCTACACCAGGAGACTCGCTGGAGAGGGGAGGGCTTAGATAGAAGCTCCCTTAGGTCTGGGAGAGAGTTTTTGTTCATGAAACCACAGTACCAAGTGCAAGGGCACAGCAAAAGCTCCCTCTGCCACCAGCCAAGGCTTTTAGCTCCAGTAACAGCCCGTGTCTCCTCTACCCATTAGCTCCAGAGCTCCCAGCTTAGGAGCCATGTGTCTGTCCTTGGGAGTGAAACACATTCAAGAACAGAACTGTTGGGTGGTGTGTACAGCGCGATTAGCCAAAGGCTGTGTTCAAGTCCACTGGACACAATGGCTCCTATTTTGCCATGTAAATGGCTAATTTCATGCCAAACATTTGTTCCGTTGGAGAATCACTAGCTCATCATCTTCCCTATTAGTGAAATTTCTAAATCGGTGTTGCACTGAGAGATATATTTGTTATGCATACAAACACCCCATAAGGGTTTTAACATGGGACTTAAATAGCTGCAAGCAAAGGAAAAGATGTGTACGCAAGTGAGCTAAGACAATTACACAACCAGGCCTCAGACCATAAACTCCAAGTCCCTCACATGCTCTCTGCCCCATTGTCTGCCTGAACCATTAAAGACTCTTCTACCTCTGGTTCTACTGTCTTCCCAACACTATATGCAATTCAGATTTTTCCTTCTGTAACTGGGGTCCCTAGCTCTGCTCAGTTGCAGGAACCTTTGCCTCGGGTGCACTTTGGGTTCAGAAATAGCAATCCGTACACAGGATGCCAGGGTGGAGACAAACACTGATGAGACAGATGGGAAGGCTGAGCACAGTCAGACAGGAACCAAGCCATGACGTTGAAGGGCAGGAGGATGCTCACGAACATCAGAGCCCCCTGGCAAACTTTGCCTTCTCCATCTGACTCTGCGGCATAACCCTAAAGCCAATCCCACCCAACTCAACGAGACTTCAAAAGTCAACCGTTAACCACCTCCTGGAGCAGAGGCTATGAGTACTCATCTGACAGGTAGGAGAGTGTCTACTCCCACCGAAAGCAAGAATGTAGATCAACTTCTTTTTTAAAGCATTTTTCCCTATTGACCATCAGTACAACACAGGCCAGGAAGAGACACACTGATATTGGCTACCTCTTTGACAGCAAGTTGGGCAGACAATGCATGCTGACCCCAAAGTTGCAGCAGCATTGATTAGCCAGGGAGGAGGTCACCTTTCACTCATGAGCAAAACCAGACCCACCTCCAGGCCCTTCCAAGAGGCCAGAAACCCCCACCACAAGCCCCCACAAAAGATTACACTGTAAGAAGAGATAAATGAGGGGTTACTTACTGTAGGAGTAGCTGCTAACTTCAGATATTGCTGGTGAATGGGAAACCTTGAGCTGATTTTTGACTTTTAACCCCACCTCCATCTTCTTCATTTTGGCAGCCACTTTGTTTTTACCTTCCTTGGTGGTTTTCAGTGACAAGCCCAGGTTCTTGGCCAGGCTCTTCTTCTCCTCCTTGCTCGGCAGAGCCTCGTGGGGTGGGAGGTACCTGCTGCCACCTCCACTAGTTTTTGGCTTTCCCCCAGAGCTGTCAGCAAACTTGAAGGGGGATTTGAGCTTGTCTTGTTTGGTGAGTGACAGGGCCTTGTCAAGCTTGCTGGCCAGCTGCTCCTGATCCGATGGCACCTTCTTCTTTTTGAGCTTTAACTGCTGAGGTGAAAGGAAGAGATACAGGTGAATACAGAGCAGATATCATGGCAGGCCTGAGGGATTTTACTAGCCCTCATAACAGTCTCTCATGCACGCTAGTTAGTAAGGCCTCAAAATTATGGTCTTAAGCCCCAGTTGCCATAACCCACCATGGTGCTGAGAAGGAAGAAGAGGAAGATGTCAGTAAACAGCACAGCTTCACCCTTATCAAGCACTACAAAATTGCAAGATTAACTTAGAGAAATTGAATTTTCTTCCAAAAGAAGTATGTTCACAGAACAACATGATTTGGAGTTCTTTTTTCTCAACATCTTCTGGTTTTTAGGATACGTTTGGGTTGGTTTTACAAGCTTTTCTCCATATCACAAGGATTAAAAACCTTCTTTACCCAAAACCCCAGCCAAATAAATACGGATTTCCACATAATCAACCAGCTCCAGAGGCCGGGATGCCAAAAAGACCCAAATACCTCTAAGCAAGAGCATCAGCACCACTGCATTACAGCCAGCGCTGTTACATCCTCTTCAGTATTTTCTTGCTTCTTGAAAAAAGTAAATACACTTTACATGTGCTACAGCTAGATAACAGCGGCTGTAACTCAGTACTTCGCCTGTATGCATTTTGGATTTCATCAGCAGCTTAAAGCTCCAGTAAATATCTCATTGCCTCAACAGGAGCAGAAGAAAACCCTGCTTTTATAATAGCAAGGTTGTGCTCCCTTTGCTCCCTCGTTTCAGGAAGTCCATTCCCCTCCACTATCTCGACAGGCAAAGAGGTAAGACAAGCACTGCTCTGCATTCAGAGCTAGTGCAACACTGCAATGCTCTGGCTGGCTTGAAGGTGCTTGCCTCTCTGCTGCGTACCAAAGAGGTCCAACCTCCATAAGCCAATGTTAGCCTTTGCAAACACCCCTCCGCTGCACAGTCCTCTCATGAAGAGCTTCTAAACCCACGTGAACTGAGAGCAGGCATTCTAAGATCAGGAGGAGTTACCCACTGCAAGCCAACACTAGCAAAGCAGGAAAGAGATCTGCTTTCGGCCCGTGGCTCCATATTCCCCATGAGGGCACTGACCTCATTTGAGAAGCTGGGAGCCACATCATGCTCTTCCCAGCTCTGGTTCCTCCCTTTCATCTTGCCACTGCCGCTCTCCACATCCTCGTCCTCCTCCGGGAGGGCCCCTTTGTGCCTCTTCTTCATGCCCTCGCCAGTCTCAGAGTCTTCGGAGAGCAGCAAGGACTTGCTCAGTCTGCAAGCCAAGCACAGGATGGGTCAAGGTGGGGGGGCTTTCCTCCCTGTGATCCCCACCAAGCTCAAAAGTGAGGTTAAATGCCTCCTAGGACAGTGGGGATCCTCAACAGGAGCCAAGTCCACTGCGAAGTGACAGCAGTTTGGACAAGGTTTTCCACCACACAGGAGAACCAAGGAGCCCTTCTTGCACACTTTTTCGGCCACCAGCACAGATGAGAGTGCCTGAAATCAGAGACCTGCAAGGTGGTCTCTGAAAGGAAGTATTTGGTGTCTTGAGTAACAGCCACCGAAAAGTGCCTGATTTGGTACCGAGTAGCAGAGGGAAGAGTAGGCAGCTGAGCTGGCCCTGTAAGTCTCTTCCCACCTCTACCTTCATGGACTCTGTAGGTGCAGAGAGAGATTCCCGAGGCCCAGGGAAGTGCCTCACTGCCCAGACGCTTGCTGTGGTTGCTCGGCTATGAGCAAGGAGGTGGTAAGGAACTGCCACGCAAGGTGACATGGAGGGATAAGGGCACTGCAGGGACTGGCTTGCTCAAAGGACAGGCAATCTGCTTTACAAGCCTGGCCCCTCTGCAAGAGGCATTTGTGATCTACGTCTTTGGTCTCGCTTTGGGATTTGGGGGGAAAGGAGAGGATAAATAAATCATTAAAAAAACAAAAAAATAGAGTAGGTGAGACTATAAGCACAACTTTCACTGCTCCCCAGCTGTCTCCAGTAACTACCTGATGGATGATCAGTCAACACCTCAAGACCTGTACCAAGCCTCCGCTAAAAGCTCTCATAGGCTGCCTCCTTCACGCTTAGCCTGCTGGCCCAGGTCATACCACCACCACGAAGCCACTGACACAGGGCAGCCTCCTCAGCTTCCAGGCATTTCCCCTCCCCTCCGTCCTTCTCTGCTGACCTCCGCAGACAGCTAAACCAACACCTCAGGCCCTGGACACTGGCTGAGGGTGCATCTCCATCTCCCACGCCAGGCTGCTCAAGCATTCCTGTGATGTGGGGACATGCATACGCAGCACGATCACGCACGCACACATGCGCAACTCCAGCCACCTCTGGATGCCTCCAGCCTGTCCAGCCACCCAAACACAAAAAGCAAAACACAGAGCCACCAAGAGGACAGATTTTCAGAAGCGCGTTGTCAGTGGGAGCTGGGCACCTGAATCTAATTTGTAGTCTTGAAAGGACATTTGCAAAAATACATAGCACGCAGGAAGGCAGCTTGGAAGTGCCTTCCCATTGGAGAGACGTGGCCATCTATGGATGGTTAGATGGCCAATGGTGATGAGATCCAGGCACCCAAACAAGAGCAGCTGGACTTGCAAAAGAGAAAAAAGCAGAAGAGAGAATGATCCAAACACTTGAAAGAGAGAGGTCAGGCAAAACCAACTCCCACTGATTAAGAAAACAGAGATGAAGACAGCAGAAATACAGCAGAAAGGCCCTACAAAGTAGGTAACCTGGAAGAGCCCTGTCCTTGCAGTTTTTTCATCAACATCCCTGCAATTAGCTCTACAGCACCAGCTTGCACCATCTGCTCTCCCGAAAACAAACGAGGACACGCTCCCCAACACCAAGAGCTCACCTACAGGTCCCTGCCCAGCCAGCTGCTCCGTATCACCTCACTGCTGCTCAACTCAGCCTGTCCTACTTGCACCCAGCACCACAGACACGTGCTCTACCAGCGGGGAGGGAGGACGCTGGCACCATATTCCCACTGTAAGGACACACTCACATTGAAGGCACACACTTCCACAACACCACTGCTGCCAGAGACCGGCCTGCCAACACAACGCCACAGCAAGCCCCCGCTGCATCCGAGATGCTCTCCCCAAGTAAGACCCTGGTGCAGTGACCCTGTCATTTTCCCATTCTTCCCCAAATTCCAGCCTTACTTTCCACTCTTGCTGTCACTCTTCCCTCTCTCCTTAATGGGTGACAGAGCGCTTGATCCAAGTTTCCTCTTCCTGGGCCTTCCAGGGCCTCTTCTCGCCAAGCTTCTACTTTTCTCGTCATGCTTTTCCCTTTAAAAAAACCATACGCTTCACTGTTAACCAAGGCAACAAAAAAAAAAAAGGCAAAGAAAAAAAAAGCAAAATCAAATTTTGCAACCAAAAAGCAAAACAAACAGGGAAAAAAAATAAAGCAAATAAATCCAAAAAGAAGAAAAAGGGAAAAAAAAAATAAAAGAAAGCAAGCAAGAACGGGAGCCAACCCAGAACCTTCGCCTGCCACCAAACTGCTAACTGAGCTGCTGAAGCCAAGGTTGTCTCTAATACGGTCTCCCAGCTGCATTCACCAGTGATCAGGTTGTCGTGTCACATAACCTAGGAGTGTGTTGTGCAAAGCTCTGGCGGGCCGTACCAGGAGGAGAGGAGAGAAGACAGGGAGGGATGGAGGACTGTTTTCTCTCCCGGACCGAGAGGCAGTGAAAGTGCCCAGCTGGAAAAACACAGACCGAGTGAGCAGCCTGCAACTTACTCAGAGTCCCTGCGGCGCTGCAGCTTCACCAGCTCCCGCTGCTTCTCCTTGTACCGCCGCTGCAGCTCCGCCAGCCTCATCCTGTAGTCCAGCTCCATCGCGTCCATGTTCTCGATGGCCGATTTGATGGAGTACATCTAGGGTGGGGAGGCAAGAGGTGGAGAAAAGGTCAGGACACGTCCAGGGCCTCACCTAGACTGGGGTGGTGCACGCTGGGGTGCCCTTGCAATAGCCGAGATCTGCAGCCTGGCAGGGAAGCCCTTCATGCTTACAGTGGAGCAGAGCACCCTTGCCCACAAAAAGCACAGCCCTAGAGCAGTACCCAAGCAAAACCAGCCGAACGAAGATGTTCTGTGGCTTATGCATGGGACGGTATCAGCTTTGAGGGAGAGCAACCCTGGAAAAGAACCTGCAGGATAAAATGCACAAACGGAGTCTCTTTTCCCTTATTTGAAAAGACCAATCAAAATATTCCCTGTCTTGGAACACTTACTTGCTGGGTACAAAATAATTTGTCAGTCTCTCCCATGGGGAAGAGTCAGCAAAGAAAAAAACAAGGAAGAACCCTCCTGCTACTATCTTTATCCTCTCCTGCCAAAGCAGTAACATACAAGTTCCTGCTGGCTTTGTATTACAAACACCCCTTCTAGGGCTGCTGAGCGTCCTGCTGAATTCAATGGTGTTGATTCACAGACAAGGGAGGAAGCTAAATCGCACCACATCGACTCCTGTGCAGCTACAAACGTGATGTGAGGGAAGTGCCAGGTCGCTTTTTCAATGCAGAAGGGCAGCACAAGCCAGGTGGCAAACTGTGGCTGGAAGAGCAAGCTGCAGCGAGTGGATGCACTGTGGCTTTTCAGGCTCAGCCACACTAAGAGCTACTTACGGGTTCATCTTTCTTCTGCATCCAGCTGTACTTTTTGTTGGGATTCAGCTCTCGAGGCAGCCGGATGGTTTTCAGACTTTCCATAAAGGGGGTGGAAAGTACTTCCATGAGCATGTGGGTGCTGGCAGCCAGCAAACTCTCCAGTGTTGGCCGGACAGGGAAACTCTCTGGACCTGCTACGAAGGACAGAAAAAAAAAAGCTATAGAGGTTCACATTCCAAGACTGCTCCTCCAGCAGGCACAAGGAGAGGCTTATGTCCTTTCCTGGACCATGGCAGCTCCCAAGGAGCCTCCCAGCCACCCTTGGCCCCCACTTGAGATCTCCTGTTGTACCCAGCCATGGCACAACTGGCAGTTCCCATCACGTCTCACCTCAGGAAGTTACTGGAAGGTGAGATCTTTTCAGGACCTGCCAAACTCTTGGAAAGCATCATCTGGAGCTACTGGGGCCTCTTGTGCCAAACCCCAACAGACTGTAGACTCAGTGCCTGCCAGAAGGGTGTTACCCTGGCAGCTTTCGGCAAGTGGGGCTCCGTTTCCGCTACACATACCACAAACTGTCTAGACATGGCGAGGGCCTTTGGAAGGGGAGAGCAGTACAAAAGCCACACGTAGCTCAGCCTACTGCAACAAAAACCCTGCTCCAACCCCATCCAAAGTACTAGCCGCTTGCTGCCTGGCTGAGGTTGCAAGAGATCCCACCTGTACCTCTGCTCTTCTGCCCGCACTGAGGGCACAAAGACCGTATGCAGAGAAACCCAACCTAGCCCAAGGCTGGCCAGGCTCCCCACTCACGACTTACTCTGCATTTCTTGCTTCCGTTTCTCCAGCTCCATCTCTGCAATTTCACTCAGCAAAGTGATCCCTTGCAGGAAGGAGTGCTCCAAGGCCTGGTCAGGTAACACCTCCACCTTCATCTGGGATGGAGTGACGCTGGTGGTAGTCAACAAGGAACAAGCCTGAGGCATTTCTGTGGCAGCTACCAAAGCGTTCATCCCAGCCAGCGGGTCGCCTGGCTTGATGTCCAGAGCTGGGATTTGACAAGGGAGTGCCTCTTCTGTGTAGGAAGGGATCTCTGGCCCCTGCTCCCCCTCCTCAGGGGGCAGGTTGGGAAACTCCCTCCCCTGGGGCACATCGGCACTCTGCAGATCCATGGCTACAGAGGCCTCCTCCCGCTGGGGCGTCAAGTCCATCTCAGGTGGCTCGTTCTCCGCGTGCACGAGCGAACCATCGTAGTCCATGTGCATGGAGCAGGGCTCTGCTCTGCTCCCGGTCTCTGCCTGAGCCTCTGCTTCTGCAGGGCAGGCCACAACCTGGTAAGGAGGTGGGCAGCTCTGGAGGTCTTCCTGGTCCTGCTCCATAGCACCCAGGGCTTCACCTTGATGTAGCAAGAGACTGCAATTGTCTACATTCTGCACTGGGACGGCTGCAGAGGTGGTGATGTTCAGAGTCCCCATGTCCTGCTCACAGATGCTTTCTTGGCTTTCCTCCATCTGCACCTCTGATTTCACCCTCTCTTCCAAGGACTCCTCTTCTGCTGCTGCTTGGATGGGCTCTAGCATTTTGGACGGAGACAGGTGGATGGGCTTGACCTCTGGGGAAAGCTCCATGTGCTCAGAGCCTTCGGCAGGCAGCGGGACGTCAGGAGCCAGGCCATCTGCATCAGATGCTGCGGTGGGCTGGAGGAGGTAGGGATAGTGTCTTCCAAAGGAGGGAGGCAGGGACTGGAATGGATATCCCGGGGGGATCTCTGCAAGATATCAGAAGGGACAGGCTGTGTAACGGCCAGGTCTCCAAAGCACCTTCTCTCTCACTAAGGCATAAAGATGGGCTCCCTTTGCTTTCATCATCTCTTCCTGTTTTCAAGCAGTAGCTGCTTTGGGCACCTCTCTCCTGGCCAAGGTGCCACAGGCAGCAGCACCCCAGAGGTCCTTTCTGCACCTTTCCAGCACTCTCCTGCAACTGGAGAGAGATCTGCCTCTTGCATCCTTCTCCCACTGAGACTTCAGCCCTGGAGGAATCAACCCAGGCTCAACCCAAGGGAAAAAGACAGCCTACAGCCCGAGATGCCCCTACGACCCAGGCATCAATCCCAGCCCATCACACCACCCCTGGTCCTTGCCTCTCCCCTGCCTTTTAGAGGAGCTACACGGTTTTCTCTAGGAGAAGGGATGGAAGCAGGAAAGAGCCAAGGAGAAAAAGGGAAGCAGGCACAAACACAATGGGACTCTGCCAAAGCAGGGCTCTCTTACCTGGGAACAAGGCCTGATATGGACCGGCAGCCTCTTTCTCCAGCTCCAGGTCTTTCTTCTCCACAGTCTCGGGTGCCTCTTCCTTTGGAGGGATGGCAGGGGCAGGGGGTGGAGAGGCAGGGGGCGGGCTGGAAGGATGGGAGCTGGGGGTGGCGGGGTAGGAGTAGGCTGGCTGCGAAGGTGGCTCCTCCATCTTTTGGATCACCTCAGCTTTGAGCACAGACACGGGTGAGGCCCTGGGAGAGAGGGGAGGTGGACTCACAGCCTTGCTGTAGGACGTGGAGGCGCTGGGAGACAGCACGGGTGGTTTTCGGTGCACCAGTCCCGGGGCAGAGGAGGAAAGGCCTGATTTGGCACTGTCCAGGCTCCTCTTCGTCACCTTCTCTTCCATATCCGCACGCTGCTCATTCGCCTTCAACCTCTCCTGCGACAAGAACAGAACAAAACTCATCAAGACATCTCTACCTGCTCCTGGAAAGCAGCACAGACCTACCACCAAGCAAGACCAAAACATGGTCTTATCAAATATGCACTGGAATAAAACACACATTCCCCAGTGCAGCACCATTTTAAGACCAACCTGATGGAGGGTGACACTGATCTATGATAGCTTTCTTTACAAATTCCCAGCTCCGGGAGCCATGTGAAGGGTATCTCAGCTTTCACTTGCAACCAAAGCAAACCACTTCTACTTCTAAGCCTCCAGCCTAGCAAGCACACATGTAAAATGAAGGCTGAAAACCAGATGACTGCTACAAAAATTAAATGGGTGTAAAACACCCAAATGAAAGCTCACGATGTCCAAAATCATCTGGTGAATGCGAGCTGGCTCCAGGACCCAGTGTGATTGCTGTTAGTATTGCAGCTGCTTCTCGGAGCCACTCAGGAGGTTTGTTTGGAGGTGACCAGCGATGAAACCACTCAACTAAACAGAGACATCCCTAGGGAAGGAGCCAAGGCCGCGCTGCTGCTGGGCAGCTCTCCTGACAGCACTGCTCAATGGCTCTACACCAAACCCCTCCAAAACCCACCCTAACTCTGCAGGATGCACTGAATGCTTCATATCCCAGGATCACTCAATGCATCCGTACCCTTGAGACACACTCGCAACACAGGCACAGCTGCTTTTTCCCCTCAGACACTCCAACTTCAGGCTTGTTTCACGCCCAAGCAAGAAGCTCCTGAAAACGTACCACAAGCTGGGCACTCCTCTGGAGCTCCATGGCGTGGGCCGCTTGCTGCTGCAGGATGTACAGCTCGTGCTGCCGCAGCAGCTGCTGATGAGAGAGGAGCTGGAGCTGGTGAGCGTGCTGGAGGGAGCTCCTGGTCGGGGGGTACATGGCGGGCCATAGTGGAGGTGCCCGGTCCATCAGCTCCGCTGGGGAATGAGCAGAGATGCAGTCAGGGAGGCAGGAGGATGGGGATGACTAGAGGATTCAGGATTGCTCAGGGCAAGCTTCTACCGCAATCCTAGGGCGTGAGGGATGCCAAACACTAGGCTATGCAGAAATGCAACCAGAAATGCAGAGGGGAAAGCGTGCTAACTTCCGCGTGACAGTCCCACTCCCACCACCCCGTGGGTCCTGGCACTGTCTGACTTGCTTTGTTCTCCAGGCACCCTTGGTCTGACTTTCCCTGGCTGAGCCCGTGAGTACATTCTCTTAACCAAGGACTCAAACTCTACGGGGTCCTGCAGGTGATGAGAAGCCACTGCTGAAGATTACAGATTTCCATCTCCAAAACACACCTAACAAGAGGCCAGCTCATGCCCAACCTAGAGCTGTGGCTGCTGGTCCCCATGGGTACGTACAGTCCTATCTAGCCCTCTCCAAAACCTGTTTCCTCCACAGCTGTCACAGCATGGTCCTCAGGGACATGCTCACGTCCTTACCGAAGTGTGGCAAGTGCTCGCTGGGGATCACAACAAGCTGTCCTGACTGTGGATCTCTGGCAAACTGGTAGGCAGAAGGGAGAGCTCCCCCCATGGCAGGGGGGAAGCCTGGAGTCATGCCCTGGTGCAGGGAAGGGTGACCAAGTCCTGGAAGAAGAAACACCACAGTCACAACTTGGGGTATGCAGGCAGCTCCTACCCATGCAAGAAGTCAGCTACCATTTGATTGCTCAAAAATACTTTCTTCCCTTTCCCCTGTGATCAGACAGCAGCTTCACTGGGCACTTAGCAACACCTCTCTCTGGACTGCATCGCTGTGAACACCCCATGGACACATCGCTCCCTCCCAGAGCACTCACCGTAGGGATGGCCGGCCAGCCACATGGAGGGGCTCCCTGTCCTGGGGAGCCAGGGGTGGGCTGCCAAGTGCGAAGCCGGGTCTGCAGACCAGCGCCCGGAGCCCGTCAAGGCTGGGCCTCCCGTCACCATGAGGTTGGAGTTCAAACCGTTCGTGGCACAGCCGGAGGGGTGTATCCGGGCAAAATCTGCCAGCTCCTTGCTCTCTCTGGTGATGGAGGAGGCAAGAGAGAGAGTGAGAGAGTGCCCAAATGCTGCAGGTTACTGTGCGGCTGGAGGAGCCCAGGGGTATGGACCAGTCTGCAGAACAAGTGTGTTTGCAAACCAGGGTCAGACACCCAAGGAGAGCTGTGATGGAGGTGGTTAACATCATGTCCAGAATAAAACATCCCATGACTCCATCCCTTTGGAGCAGGCATGGATTTGCAGCAGTCTGTTAGGATTGCTCTGCTGCGGATTCAGGATCTGCCTATAAACCCATGGTACCTCACTCAGCACTACTCTCCGCACCAGCAAGGCTAGTGCCAGCAGCCTCGCCAGGATGGATGCAACCCTGTCTCCTCTCCAGACAGGCTGTCCCCAAGCACGGCTCGTGGCACTGTAGCAAGACCCCATCTCCCTTCAATCCTCACCTGAGCAGCTTCTCCTGATCCCGCTCCAAGCGCCCTGCCAGGAGGTGGCTGTCCCGGTGGCGGCTCCTCTCATCCCCACAGTCATCTTCTGAGCGTCCATGCCCTTAAAAGACAACGCAGCACCATCAGACACAAGAAACAGTCTGGGGAAAGCTGTCCCCTCACCTCTGGGCATGGAGAAACAGTACGCTGGGAGGCAGCACACCCAAATGCCACTGTCCCCAAGACTGTATCAGGTTCAAGTCCTAAAGGACTGGGCAAGGGTATCTATCTGATCAAGATATTCTCACTAAGGTGGCTCCTGATAGCAGCAAGGTGCATGTGGTTTGAGGTTTGCGTCTCCAAGCCATCAAGGTACCCACTCACCAAGCCAAGCCAGTCTCCCAGGACAGGACAACCACCAGCCTGAGAGCAATGGGACCAACGGGACTGTTTTTGCTGAAGGACAGTGGCAGATTTCCCATCTCAGAAGGAGACAAGGCCCAGATAAATCCCTGCATCAAACCACACAGTCCTGCTTAGCACATCTCGCCGAGGGGGAGAAGGGGATTTTATCTCTGCACCTTCTGCTCCTGTAAACCAGCCTAGGAGCACTGAGTATGCTCCAAATCCCTGTCCTTCTGCAACAGGCAGAACCAATACTACGGTCCCTCACAAAAACAGTGTGTTCTGCTCTGCAATTCAACCCATTAACAGGAATCTGCATCCTCCCCAAGCCATGCAACAAGAAAGGGTCTGGCAAGGCAGGGACACATATGGCAGATGAGGGTAAGAGTCCAAAAAGGGTGGCTGGATGTTTGGCTGGAGAGATAGCTTGTCCAGAATCAGAACAGCTCTTGCAAATACAGCCTGGCACGGTAGCAGCTGCATCTGCAAGAAGTTGGGAAGCACCTTCACGGGAGCAAAAAGCAGTGCCTCGCTTGGCCCTGCCAGGACCAGGTATTGGGACCACCCTTCTCTTATGTTACCCAAGGCCTTCACCCCAGCTGACTGATTTTAGGCTTGCTTTTTCCTATTTTTTTCCCTAGCTTCTTTCTTGCACGTCCATTTTTTCCACAATTCCCTGTTGCCCCTCTCCGTACTATGTTTTGCTGATATCATCCACTCCTAAATCCCAGCCCTGCTTTCAGTGAGCAGCCGGCCAGTCTAACAGGGCCAGGAGGAAGGTGTCTGCTTCCCCCCAGCTCCCGGTGCTCCCTGCCAGCACATCCCCTGCCCGAGCGACGCTCTGCACCCTGCAGGGCTCAGCGGTGCAGCACAGCCTCGCACGGCTGCACCCTGGCTCCCCGGCAGCCCCTTCCAGGGTCCTCACTCTCCTGTCTGGATAAGGTTTGGCACACGGGAAAACATTTCTGAACATCAAGTCTATTCTGCTGACAGGCAGTCTTTTCAAGGAGGGCTCCGCTGTGTATTTCCACAAACCTGGACAGCCCATGGTTTTTTTGCTGTCAAGTCTCCAATTCCCTCAGCTTTTACTGTCAGAAGAAATCCAGGAGCAAGACAACACCTCTCCCAGCTCCTCTCCCCACACCTCCTTCCATGGGCTTCAGGCAGAAAGCAAAGATGCTTTAAAACCGGGCACACACCTCTCCCTCCCGAAGGACCTTCCAAGGTCACCACATTGCCCTTGCAGCCTGCCAGGACACTGCGTGCAGTGGCCGTCCCCAACCAGCCCCTCGACTCACTGAACGATGCCCCATGCAGCCTCTGTTGCTCAGTTTTACTACCCAGCCTCCACGGCATGAGGCGCACGGGCTCGTGAATCCCTCTGGAGTCCCAGCATCCCTCCCTGCCTCTCTGCCAGCATCCCCACCTGCACACAAATCCCCTTCCACCTCCTACCCCAGGTTTTCCCCCCCTGAAGCCCCTTTTCCTATTTATTTTCCCCAACCAATGCCCAACTGCCTGTTCGGTGTCAGCAATATGGAGCAAACCCTTGGTTAACTTGCAGCCTCCCTCCATTCCTTGGCACAAGGTGAGTTGACACCCGCCCCCAACCTTTTATTAGAAACACATTATTTTGTTATTTTATCTCTGCTCCTCCCTCTCCCATCCACATTACTTACACTCTGTTATTTATAGACAGGTTTATCATCTTTTTCTCATCCCCCATCCAAACACATACACTTTCTTATTCCTCTAATTCCCTCCTAGCCCCCACCCTCCCAACAGGACGGTCCCTTTTCTGTACAGACCGATGATTGTCCGGACAGTGAATGATCATTTTGTCTATATATATGAACATGACGCACAGACCGCATAGAAAAATTCAATCAGTTATGCATGGAGGAAAGGCTTAGGTCCGTTTCCTTGACAACCCATGCCCAGCACTAAATACTTGCATTTTACTTGCCAAATACTACAGATTAGCCAACTAAAGCCTGCTTTCTCCTTCTTAAAAGGTCTAAACATTCAAGCACCGTCCACTCAGTGCAAGCAAGCTAATGTTATTAGACGAATATCTCCTGGCACACAAAGGGGGGGCAGCATTTGGGGGGCGAGAGGAGGAGAAAAGCAGTCTTGTTTTCTGTCTGAAAGCCAACTGCATCACTTAGCAACGAGCCCAGAGGCCTGCCAGAATTCAACCCTTGTTTGCAGCCTTTTAGTTCGGCTCAGTAAATTACATTTAACGCAAGCTGGGAGGGTCTGCGACGATTGAACGGCTGAACAAACAGCTCCCTGTGCTGCCCACGAGGTCCTCGGTCAGCTCCCGCCTGGCCGTGGGGAGGGTGACGGGAGGCGATGGGAACGGGGAGAGGGGCTGCTGACTGGGAGAAACTGCCTCTCACCACTGAGGTTCAGGAGAGGAGGGCAAAGGCAGAAAACTGGGAACGGCGAAGGCTAAAAATGGAAAGGCAACCATTGCTCGCCGGCTGCTTGCTTTGGCATCGCTCCTTGGCACGCCAGAGTCAAGCTCTCCCCATGCTGGGCAGCCCCCAGGCATTATCTTGCTACACGAGCCAAACAGAGCACCAAAAAGCTTGCCGGAGCCATCCCCCTCCTGCCAGCACCATGGCTTAAATCAAAACCATGAAATTAAAACTCCAGCACAAAAGCGCATTAAAGGGTTTCTCTGTCACTCCCTTTGCTAACAGGGATCAAACACATGGAGAAGGGCTGTCCTTGGATGTGGGCTGAGGGGATGGAAGGGGGGAAAGGGGACTCCCTCTTGCACGGGGAGTCTTGCTCCCTGCTGTGGTTCACAACATGCTCTTGGCTGGCAAGGGGAGGCAAAGGGAGCTGAGGATGCCAAACTCGGCTTACGCCACACAGCCTGCACTGGGTGGCTGCTCTCCCCAGGGAACAGATCCCACAGGGATAATCCTGAGACAGGTCTGGGGAACCTACCTTTGATGCTGCTGAGAGACAGCGAGCGATCCCGGTCTGCCAAGCTGGGTCCCAGTTTGCTGCTGCTGCTGTTGCTGCTGTTGTCCTTCTGCCGGGCCACAGCCACGGCGATGCCAACGGGCAAGTGCCTCACCTCCACCTCGCCCTGGGAGCCGATGCTCTCACGACCGAAGGATTTGGCACTCTCGGGTCTCTCAGGGTCCCTCTTCAGCTGCTTCGCTGGCTGCTGCAGCAGCAGCTGCTGCACTTTGGAGGCGCCCAGCTGCGAAGAGTCCAACTTCACGTTGCCCAAGCCGCCAAAGGGGCTCTTCTTGCCGCAGCTCTGCCGGGACGCCGTCTCCTTGGCAAAGCTGCCACTGTACTTGATGAGGCTCTGCATGGCCGACCCTTCGCCGTGCGAGGCGGGGTGGAGGACGTCTGCAGCACCCCGTGAGCCCACCACTGAAGACCGTGGCAAGCCGCTGGGGTCAAGGTAGACCTTCTTGGCTTCCTCCTCCGCCCGGGTGACGTGGTTGTGCTGCGCGGCCAGCACTGCCATCTGCGTGGTGGCAAAGTTGCCCATCTCAAAGGGTTTCCACTTCTGCTCAGGCGGTTTCAGCTGACCATGGTCCAGGTGCTGCCGGGAGGAGTCCAAAGTGCCGTAGACCTTCGCCGCTTCTTTGGAGCTGGATCTCTGGAAGCGGTCCCGCTCGCAGGGGCGATGCTCTGCCTCCGGACTCGGCTTCAGCAAGTCCTTGGAGGTCAGGAACTCCCTGCTCTCTGGAGAGCCCAGCCCTGGCCGGTTGAGGAAGGGCTCAGAAGTGACCTGTCTCTTCAGCGCCATGGAGTTTGCCCTGATCACCGACCCCTTCTCCCTCAGAGCCTCCATCCTTTTGGCATCACTGTGGCAAGAAAAGTCCTGGGACAAGAGCGTGCGGGAGGCATCCGCAAGGCACCGCTCCGTGGGCGACTGCAGCACCCCCACCTTCCCGAGGTCCTTGTCCTTCACCTTGTTGTCACGGGCCTGCGAGGCGATTTGGATGGGCCCGCTCCTCTCATCGTAGGCTTCGACCGAAGGCACGAAGGTGGGGGCGATGACTTTGTGCTCCCTCCCCAGCTCCTTGGCCGGCGGGAAGATGGTGTACATGCTGGAATGGACGGGCTGTGGAGGGAATGTCGTGGCCGGCGTCATCTTCCCCGGCTGCGAAGGGTGCGGGGACGGGCAGCTGCAGGAGACGTGCAAAGCGCCCACGGAGGGCAGGAGGGGCTCCCCCCGCTTCAGCCGCTCAGCGTGGGCGTGCGCAGAAGGCCTCATGTTCTCATCGTGCCGAGCGGGATCCTTGGCACAGCGGTCCTGCTCGGCACCCAGGACCTTCAGCATGGGGTCCCCGCCGCCGTTGCAGTTGCTGAGCGAAGAGCTCTGCAGCGGGTTCTTGGACTTGGGTTCCCCGCCGCCAGTGCCCCGATTTGGCATGTGCTCGGCCAGGAACGGTGATAGACGCTCACCAACCTTCACTACCTTCTCCACCACGCTCACTTTCCGGTCGCTGTCGGGCTTAGTGTCCTGCGTGAGGTCTACCACGCTGCGGGGCCGGGGTTCCTCCTTCGGCTTACCCTCCTTCTTGGCAAACGGCAGGGACAGATCGCTCCGGCATGCCCGCTCCTTCCCACCAGGGTCTTTAAGGCCTTCTTTCGAGCTCTTGTGCAGCTGCCCAAGGTCCTTCTCCCGGAGCAAAGTGCTCGACGTGTGGTTGCCTGCGGTCCTTGAGAGGGGAGGCTGTGGGTGCAAAGCAGACTGGCCCGCGTGGCTGGACAGGTAGAACCCATCTGCAGAGAAAAAGCAAACAAAATCACCACAGGCCTCCAGCCCCTTCAGTCCTACACAGAGACAGGCAAGATGTGGCAAACCAGGAGGGCATGGGTTTCAAGGATGTTTCAGACATGGCCAGGAAGGACCAGAGCAGAGGAGACCAGGCAGGTACCTCCACGTGGCCCAGATGGGATGCAGGGCAGCCCTGTCTCCGATGCACGCTGAGCCTTGCGATGCAGCAGCGCATGGGGGCTTCATGGAGGGACCTGGCTGGGTTCCCTACAGCACAGTCACATCCAAGACCTTGCTACTGCTAAGATCAGGAAACACCCCTGGATGATAACCCCACGGGGCTCCTGCTGTTCGCCTTCAACATCCCAGCATCCAGCAGCAAAGCAAGCCCAAAGGACAGGGTGAGCACCCAGGGGTGACCGAGGGGAACGGCACACGGGGACCCAGACTCACCTTTCTGCGACTCGAAGAGGCTGTGCTGACCCAGCTGGGCCAGGAGAGGACTGCCAGCGCTGGGGGGCTCGAGGTGGCTCAGGGGAATGTACGACGGGTAGAGCCCGTTAGGCAGATGGGAAAAGCCTGCAGAAAATGGGAAACAGAAGAGGGAAACATGTTTCAGCCCAAGCGGCACGCCGCCTTGGAACGAGCCCCGCAGGAGCACAGACTGTTGTGGCTGTCGGTCCCTCGCGCGCCAGGAGCGGCGGCTGCGAGGACACACGCGGCAATGCACACCGCGCACGGCCCACGGTGGGGAGCGCTGCTCAGGGCCCCCACTTCGGGTACCAACCCCCCACTGCGGGTCCCCCAGCTCGCCCCTTGGACCTCTTCAAGGCTCTAACTTTGCTACCGGTGAGCTGCAAATGCTGCTTTCTGAGCAGAGCCTTAAATCTGCAGGCTGAACGACCAAACTGCCTGGCCAATAAGCTGTTTTATCGCAAGTACTGCGACCTGTGGGTGAGGGCACTCCACAACACGCTTCCCGAGCAGCGATAAGACCCTCCTGCCAGCACAGCTTTGCCAACACAGCCCGACCCCGCTGCAGCTCTCCAGCACCAGGTACGGGCTTTGGGAAGACACAAGAGCATCCTCCACAGCAGCCCACACAAAGCATAGTTTCATGTATCCAAAACCAGCATCTTATCCCAGAGGAAGACAAAACAGAGCAGAAAAGCTGCCACACATCCACGAGCTGATATGAAAGCAGCATGTCCCCGAGGCCCTGCTGCCAGCAGTCTTGATTATGTCCTGGACACTGGGGCCTCCTCCAAGAGTGGGCCCCCCAGCAACATCCTCACGCAAATAATCATCATCAGCATTTCATCAGTGAATACAATCACCGTAACAGTGGTAATAACACAAGCTCTTGGCTACAGGCAGCAATTCCTCTACAACACTGCCACCAAACGGCATCTGCGCAATACTACAAACCCCAACGCTCTGCTAAAACCAGCATCGCAGTTGGTGCGATCATTTAAAAAATGAAAAAAAGCCATCAGGAGAGTCTGAAGGAGCCAGTCGAGCCTTCTGCAAGCCTCCTCCCTTCCCCTCAGACCCCATTAGCAACCAGCTTCTCCAAAATTCAACGATCTCACTGAAAGCAACAAGACAACAAGTTTGTCAAGAGTCCAGCATCCAACTGGATCAAAACAACATCACACCAAAACCCAAGAGGAGACAGAGAAGTTCAGTCCCCGAAGCTGCACGTGGAGCACCATCTGCGAGAGCTAGTCAATATTTCACATTATTTAGACAGCCAGGATCTCTTTCGCATACATGTTTGCATCCCGGCATATGTGCTTCACCGACACGGTGCTCCGCACAGCTCCTGGCCCAGATCCATCGCCCAACAGCTCCCAGCGGCATCACCCGCGCACGCCAACCCTCCAGTGGCAGGACCAGGGGACCTGCTGTGCCCACAAAGTTCAACACGGAGCCCCTTCCCAGCAGGTAAAACTTGCTGTTTCATCTTGTGCGGGGTGGCGTAAAGGCACTGAGCATGCACCCACATTCACACCTCTCCTTGGTAACCCCAAAACCTTCGCATTGGAGCATTTCCAAACACCTTCTCTTATTCCAGGGCTGGAGATCACGGGGTAGTACCCAGGAGCGCCTACCCCAGCTTAGCTGTGAGAGCAGCTCCGCTCCACAGCATGTTTGCCTCCGCCACGCCGCCTCCACCGCACCACTCCGGCACGGCTGGGCTGGCGACAAGCCAGCATCTGGAGCAGGAGCAACACATTTCTGAGGCAACGCGAGTCCCATCTGGCAGAGCACACGGCTGCAGCACGGCAAACCCCCTGGAGCACCCCATGCCACACCAGCCCAGCAGCCCCGGCCTCAGACATCCCCACATGAGCCCCTTCTTGCAGCCAGACCTTGATCCCGGCTGCAGCCACTCCAGCAGCCAATAGCACCGGCACGGAGATCGTGGCGAGACACATCCCACGCTGCAGACACCGCCGTGCACGTGGCACGGCCCCACTTGCACATGGTGCAAGGACATGAAGTCACCTGCAGAGCTCCAGAAAGGGGACTTGATCTATCCCTGCTGCCATCCAGCACAGGGACACTTGCACACAGCTTAAGCTACTGGTACCCAAAGAGGCATTTTGGTACCAGCTACATTCCTGGTCCTACTGGGGCAGCTCCCTGCCTGTGGCATCTTATCCTACCCAGGGATAAGGGTCAGCCCCAGCCCCAAATGCTCTGGGGCTTCCTCCGCAATCAGCATTACCACATCACACCAGAGGGACCCAGCCTCAGCCCAGTGTTGCAGGAAGAGGAGGAGGAATGGAAAGGTCAGCCGAAAGAACAAGGGGATGAGAAACTGGGATGGCAGCGGCTGAAGGACAGATGAAATCCCTTCTACCTGCCCAGCATAAAACGAGCTGTCACAGAGGTTCTCTAGCCACTGTGCTGAAGCAGGGAGCACAAGTGGTAACAAGTGGCTTCATGTGCAGTCCAAGCTGGGGACTGGTTCAGGTGGGCAGGTTGGGGACCCCGCAAGGCCGTCTCACCCCCCCAGCTTGGGAAGCAGCAGCAGAACTGACCTGATGCCACCAGCCAAGCCCCAAAGCCACCTTGTACCGGGCAGCCCTTCCCAGCACCTCACGCGAGCCATGGGAGCAGCACTGCTCCTAGGAGAGGCATAAGTCCAGCATGGGGGCTCAAAGCACATCTCAAAGGTTTGCAGGTGGAGAAACTGAGGCACGGGTAGGTGCAAAGACTTGCCTGTATCACCCAGCTGACGAGTAGCAAAACCAGAGAGCCACATGAACCCCAGCCTCGGGTTTACCAGCAACACTGTTTTCCCTTGCTAAACGCCTGGAAGAGAAGCTGCCCAGGCTGTATTTACCTGGCCTCTTCCCTGCCAAGAACCAGAGCCGGGGCAGGGAAGAATGATCCGAGCCACAGCCTTCCTGGGGATGAACCCAATGCAAATCCAACCTCGAGGCACTGCCAGAGCATCCCTTCCTCCGTACAGCCTGCCAGCAGCAATGCTGACGGGCTGGCGTAAGACTCGTGCGCAGCCCGAAACTGGCTGCCCCACTCCCCCGGGCAGGACCTGGAGGTGAAGCTGCTCCTCCATGTGCTAAGTAGCTTCATTTGCAGGAGGCGGCCGCAGGCGAGTCGCTCCCTCCTTGGATCTCCGCGCCAGAAAGTGATGCCAAGGGGAGAAACTCTACCGCAGTGAGCAACGCACAGCTCACCCCAACCATGGGCTTCTGCCAGGAGAAAGGGAGGGGAAAGGGGGAAACCGCAACCATCTCCATCTGCCCGCGGCCAGAGCGTTTGCTGAACCAGCGCAAGATCCGCTTCACCCAGGGACATGCCGACAGGTCTCAGCAAGCTAAGCCACGCTCCTCCAGCCAACTGCTTTCCCAGAGGCGGGCTGGCACCACAGCACAGGCAGGCAAGTGTTAGTTGGCAGCGGTGCCAGCACCAGACTGGCTGTGCCCCCCTACCCTTCCCCGCCACGCCACGCCAAGCCAAACACGCGTGCCCATCAGCACGGCCTCTGGCCGCCTGGAAAAGGTACCACCAACAAGAATCCCACACGGGTGCTTTGCCAGTGTGGGCATGCACGATCCAAAGCAGCCTGGCTCAGAGGGTAAAAGGGTTTAAGGGGCACAGAGATTGTCCTCAAGCCACCTTAACCCTGCAGGAAGGCGACAGCCAGCAGCCAAAATGCACGTCCCTGCTGAGCTCCCGCTGTCATGCTCCAGTGGGTGTAGTGGATGGGCATGGAGGGGGGACGCACACCCATCCCCCTCCTTCCTAGCTCCAAGATGATAAAACATACCTACTTTGCATGATTGAGACATAAATCACTAAGGACTGTTATTAGAGGAACTTGGCGGGTGCAGATGTGTCAGCCCAGTTGAAAACATCTTCTTCATCTTTGCTCAGCTCTCCAAAACGGCATGGGGAGCAGGGGGAAGAGGCATGGCCGGGTGACTCACCACCAAGAGGGGATGTGACTGATGGAGAGATGAGATACCAGCAACCGCACAAACCGCACACCAAACGTCTGGAGGCCGGAGGTCGTGCCGGGGGAAGCGGGAGGGAAACGGGCCCCACGTGCTCAGCCCGCTTGGGGTTTGCCCAAAGCTCCCCAGGAGGAGGGAGCCACCAGAAAACATCGTCTGGCAGAGGTGGCGAATGCGGGCGGGCAGGCGGACGTGCCCGCAGCAGAGCGGGCTGCCGCATGCCACGCGTCGCCCAGAGTTTTTAGCCTGCAGGCTCTCTCCACCTCGGCCCTGCCAGTCCCCAGGCCTGAAATTCATCCCCGGCTGGACAAGCTGGCCAAGCCTGGGTTGTGAAAGAGCCAGGCAGGATGGGGACACGCTGGTGGGGACACCCTGGAGCTGAACACATCTCCCCCACGGACACGGCTCCGGCCGACAAGCCAGGCTATATGCCTGATGTGACACGTGTGCACCGGTGCTGGGAAAGCTGCTCCACCCCAGCCTGGCTACAAGCAACCAGACAGCACCTTCACAGCATCCCCACGCTGCCCTCCATGCTGGCTGCTGACCCAGCGCAGAGGTGACGGCTCACTCAGGCACCCACGAAGGGTCACGGAGAGCAAACAGGAGTGACACAGAAACACCACTCAATGGGGAATTCACTCCCTTGGTCCAGTTGTCCAAACCAGCTGGCAGCACCGATGTACTAAGGAGAAGTAGCATCCGCAAAGCCTCTGCTAGCGCCCAGGAATGGCTCTGCTGACCCTGCTGTTGCCTCAAAGGGAATCGCGCAACAGGACGCAACTGCCCTGGTGGCCTGGACAGGCAAGCAGGCAGCCACATGCGATGCAGGCTGCAAAGCGCACCCCAAAGCCGAGCCCCGGGCACGAGCCATCTTTGCCCAAAAAGCCACAGCCCTGTCACCGGAAGGCCAGCGGCCTCCAGTACCCCGGGAGAAGTGAAGTAACTCTCCCCATCGGCCCCATCTGCCCGTTACGGGTGTCTGCCACTTATGAAATATTTCCAACCGCCGGCATCTTGCCCCATCCTCCCGGGCCGTGATGGACAGACACACTGCCAGGAAGCAGGCTGGCACCACACAGCACTGCGCAAGGGGCTGTGGCCACAGAGGAGCCCAAGCCGAAAAGCCTGGCCCCACGGTCCCTCTGGTCCCAGCCCAGAGGGGCTGGGAAACACAGCAGCAAGGCTTTGGGTTTATTTCCATGGGACGTTTTCAACTCTGGGCACCCGAGGGAGACTTGCAGCCGGGGTCTCAGCTGGCTGCTGGGCTCAGGCACGGAGCAGAAGCCACAGCCGCCCTTGGCCAGGAGCACGGTCACCTCTTCCCCAGTCCGGCTCGCAGCGCCTCACAAGCAGCCAACTGGGACACCAGTCCATGCCACAAACAGCTGGATAAACACTTACGTCCTCGTGAATCCCCTTTCCCCCGCAGGGAGGGAGGGGAACCAGAAGTCCAAGCACAGCGAGTACCCGCTGGCTGCCAGACCACACGGGGCCCCTTCCCACCGCCGGCAGGACGGCTGCCGTACCAGCACCAGCTGCCCGTGCTCACCATCATCAGTGCATCCTCGATGCTCTCCCTGCAGAAGCAGCAGCTTCCCGGGGGTGACTTTCTTAGGCCCCCCTCCCCTCCAGCACACACTTCCCCATCTCTGCTCCACAACACGGCGGCACGCAGCACGGCGAGGCAGGGCCGCAGCTATTTCTCACGCACACATTTATGGCTGCAAACAGCTGAGAGCCAGGAGTGCTGACAGTGTAAATCTTTGCCGCCTCCTCCCCTGTCTGCCAGGGCAGCTCCAGTGACACCCGAGGCACCGGAGCCGCCTTGACTCTGTGCCACGCACGAGACACCAGCGGTACAAGCACCCGAACGCACCGGGCTTGAAACCAAAGCCCCCAGATCAGATGCACGTGGACTGCAGCGGCAGCCGGTCCCCGTCCCTGTCCCCGCAGCCCCAAGCCGCTGCCACCATCACAACCCACCACCCTCTGCCCCAAAACCCAACCCTGCCATATTTACACCCCATGCCACGGGGCTGGCAGTTGCTTCAAAGCCTTAATTTACAGCCTCAATTTACAGCCTCAATTCTTCGCGTCCCCTGAAGGCCTTCGATCTCATCCCCCGGATCCAGAACAGCCAGATCAATTTAACTCCCCGTTTAATCTTCTAAGGGCCCTGGCAAGCTCAGAGACGGCATCCTCCAGTGGGGGGTCCGTGCTCCCGGCCTTTGCCGGCTTGAACACCGCTTGCGCCACTTCAGCTGCAAAAAATCACTACCTTAAAAGACAAGGCGAGTTTCCCCCCAGCTCAGCACAACTCTCTATTGTTTCTTTTAATTTTATTTTATCCCACACGGTAATCTGTGTCCAGGCTGCTTTATTTTTAAGTGGCTCTTGCTCAATATTTACTATTGCTTACAGCTGCGTCAGCACAGGAACACCACGCGCTCCCGCCGGGTTTCCAAGGAGCCCTCCTGCAGCCATTACCCCGTGCCAATGCCGTGCCATGATTTTAGTGCCGTGCTACCCTCATGGTGAATCACCGCGCTGCCGGGCCTCCCGCAGCCAAGGCACACCAAAGGGCAGGGTGCGTGCGCAGGGCATGGAGGGGGTTCCCTGCCTCTGTGGAAATAAATATCATCAGGCTGAACCCTACTGCTCACCTCCTCCTCACCCAGGAGCTGGAACGGACCCAACGCCTCGGAGACGGCGGAGGAGGAGAATATGGGAAGAAGTGGCTGCAAGGGCTCAAGGGATCGGTGCTCACACCCCGGCTCTGCCCCCGGCATCCTGCAGACTCAGTTTCCACCGTGCAACAAAGCAAACACAATTCAAGGTATACCGGCGCTTCAGGGCTTGGGGCCACAGGAGAAGGACACCGACGAGGTGCCCTGAAGATCTCCCGCAAGGTCACCCACCACCCTGTTGACAGAGTCTTCATGGGGGGCAGCGAGAAGCCACCCTGGTGGGGACCCAAATCCCTCTGGCAGAGGGGGAAGATGGCTTCTCCTCCCACTGGAGGGGCCAGGACAGAAACCACCCCTGGGACCCTTGACATGACGTGCAGCCGGTCTGCAGAGCCTGAAACACGTGGTCTGGGAAGCACCAACCTGGTCCCACATTAGTCCTGACACACAAAAACACTTGAACCAGTGTCAACGCTCCTGGGTCACTGTCGGCTGCTACAGCAGAAGCTTCTCCTCTGCACCCCCAGCCTGAAATCCCCCACCACGTCGGATGTGTCTCCTTTTCCGCTGGCGTAATTAAACCTGACACCCCAATGGGGGTGACCAAAACCTCCAGGTTCTCACTACGCAACCACACGGCTTCCCTCGAATAGCAAGCAGCGACTCAGTGGGGTCTTCAGCTCCACATTTACTAAGATGCTGTATGGAAATTAAAAAACAGTAATTTTAACGCTCAGACTGATTAGCAGAATCCCCGGGAATGCAGAACCTGGCTGCTAGATTGCAGTCTCACCTTCCTCTCCTGATTTTCTAGAACAGCATCAAAATGCCTTTGCTCTAGTCCATCCCTCGTCACGGTGAAGACCCTCCAGCCACTGGTGGATGGCACAGGGGCCCTAGGGCTGATTCTGCTCCCAGCACCAGGTGCACACCTTCATTGCAGGTGCTCCCCCTCCCTCCTAAGCACAGAAATTTAACCCTCTCCTTTTTTTTAATTTTTTTTTTAAATCACCCAAACTCAGTGCAGAAGATGTGATGCAAACAAGTGAGCCCCCACTCCTAGTAAGCCAAGCCCTGCCTGTGCAATTAACCCAGCAACACCCATGTGCTGGCTGAGCCACTGTCCCATGCCTTCGTTAGAAAAGAGCTCGTTACCCTTCGCTGCCAGAGCTGGGAGAGCTACAGAAGCTCGGTGGGGGGAGGTTATTGTGGGATGGCACGGGTGCCGGTCCCCACATCACCTGCACTGAGTGCCTGCCAGCAGCAATTAAATCAGCCTTCAAAGAGAGATCCCAGCTTTCCCAGCACCATTAGCCGTGCCCTGGAGGGAACATGGTCTATTTTCAGCCACAATGACTTAAGACCAGGTCACCAGCAGGTTAAATGGGACTGTGCAGCATTATCTCCCTGCTCTCCCATTGAGAAATTAAACACTGCTGCGTGATGGGCAGCAGCCAGCCTTGCAGCCGCACTCCGGGCACTCACCAAAAGGTAAATGCCACCTGCCCTCTCCACCCCTCGGCTTCCCATTGCCGGCCGTGGCCACCGGCTGCCCGGGCTGCCTTCCCTGTGTGGGGTGGAGCAGGGGGGGGCCACCGCGGGATCACCCCTAGGTTCGTCCCTGCCTGTCCTCCTGTCCAGCACGGTGAGGGCTCACAGTCAGGATGGTCCCCGCCATACCCAAGCCCAGGCATGCTGGAAGGAGCCTCAGCACCCCCCCATTCTGCAAACCTAAGCCCGCACGGTGCCAAGACCAGGGCTGCTCATCTCGCCCTTTCCTCCAGAAATCAGGTGGCCTGACCGCAAGTCCCCAAGCTGGGGACTGCCCCAAGCCACCGGTTTCACCAACGTTTCACCAGGGCCACCAGAGAGGTGGCACCTCCCCACGGCAGCTCGATCCGCTTTGCTGGGAGGACCGCCACCGAAACCCAACCAGTCACCCCGCCGCTAACATCTGGTGGGGAGGCAGCAGCTGGATGTGGGTTTGTTTTGCCTCCCAGGCCCCTGCCACGCGCAGTCGGCACGAGCCGGGATGACTCAAAGCCCTAGGAGATGCAGCCTCCATCGCTGCTTATTTTAAACCTTTTTGTTTGCAAAGCGGCTGCCGTGGCTCAGCGCCTGGCAAAGGGGGGTGGCACTGCAAGGGGAAACTGAGGCACAGAGCAGCACAGCAGCCCGACGAGACCTGAACGCCGCAACACCAACGTGTGCGTGCTCAGCGAACAGCCAGCAACCACCGCATGACACGGGGGTCCCAGCAGCAAGAGGGGACCGGCTCCAAGAAACACCCCAGGGCTGTAACAAGGACATTGCTGATGACCCAGCTGTGTTCAGTCAGCTCCGGCTTCACGACTCCTATTTGGATACGGCATGGCCAGGAGGGGATAAGCGCAAGGTGAAGCCGGAGACACCCGCATGTACTGCTCCGTGTGCCGTGGGGGTGAACTCATCCCTCTCCCAAAGCCCAGCGCTGAGCTCCACGGCATCTGCAAGGACCAAAACCACGCCAGGAGAAATTCAGCAACGGGCTGCAGACATCTGCGGGTAGAAGAAGATCCACAGATGGAGCACAATCCCATAAGCCTCTTTTCCTTAGAAAATGAGGTTCAAAAGCTCAGGCTCACCAGTGTCTCCCAGCCTCTCCTCCTGACCCCACATCCAGCCTTTTTTCCTTCCAGAGGCTCCTGCCCTCCCCCACATCCTCCTCAACATCATCCCACGCCACCCTTCCTGCACTGAAAAAGTGCCAAACCATGAAGCAAAGGGGTCTCTGCGGCCGGCAAATGCCCAACACTGCACACCTCCCCGCCGCCGATAATGGGAGATAAACGCAGAGGCAAATATTATGGCGGTGCGGTTTAATTAATGATGAATTATGCAAATCCGTATTCAAATTGAAGCACAGCCCTTGGGCTCTTGACAAATTGCCAACCTGGCCCTGATGTCACAAGGCAGGGACAGCCAGCCCTCCGTCAGGTGAAGCACTAGATGGATGTCCTATATATGTATATATACATGCACATATGTGTTTGCACATCTCAACCAGGGAGACCAAGGAGCACCTGCAAGAACGATTCAAGAGTGACTTTTGCATTTCTCCTTTCTTCCAGCTGCGTTTAGCCTGGCCAGGGAAGGCCACTGAGCTTTCATGTCCTCCACAAGATGGAAGCGGCTTGGGTTGACGGTGAGATTCAAAGCAGGAAAGAAGATAAAATTCACCGTGGCTGGGGCTGGGAAGGAGGGGAGGCAGAGGGGGGCAGGATGGGAAAGCCTAAAAAGCTTGTGCCAATGTGAATGTCAGCCCTGAAGCCGAGGAAAGGAACAACTGTCCACAAAATAGTCACAGAGAGGGCTCATCTGACGAAAGTAGGAATTTCCGATCCCACACAAACCCCGAACACCCATTAAAAGCAGCAGAAGAATCGCCGCTTTGTGTCGCTAATCTCATTAGGGAGAAAGCCCCGCTGTAGCGCTGGGATTGCAAAGGGAAACCCCGGCACGCTGCGCACGCCTGGAGCCTGGCGCGGTGTGCCTGCCCGGCAGAGCACAGCCAGGGCAAAGGTGTGCTGGGCTTTCACCGCCACCCCAGAAAGGTGCCTGCACCCATCTTTACTCGTCTGCCTGGATCTTTATTTGCCGGAGCATTAACTGCTTGGCTTGCATGCGACGTGGCATGTAGGATGCCTCCCCACCTAGCAGATGAGGACGCAAAACACCAGATTTACACACTCTGCACGGTGGTTAATACGGGGGCTATTTCATTCACACACTGCTACAGGCACTGCCTGCAAGCAGCAGAGCCAAATCCCTTCAAAACCCTTCCTCCCAAACATGCTGGCCATTTCAATTATTATTTTTATTTTTTTTTAATTAAAAGCAATTAAACCAAATGTATTAAAGGCATGTTCAAGCCACAGGGAATTCTGCTGAGAAGGGATCAAGGGCAGAAAGGGAAGCACGGGCAATATATCTAACCACCAAACATAAAAAGGGATCTATTGCTCGCAGTAACGCGGCAGGGTAAGATGGATGACGGCAGAAGCAAGAGCAACGTTTGCAGAAGTTGCTGGGGATACAGATCCAGAGAGACGGGGCCGAGTGCCTTGGAATCTCCGTTACTCCCCTAAAAAGGCACGTTCTCTCCCAAACATACCGCATCACTCCTTCCCTTGCTCCGAGCCCACCATGTTCAGCTTGCCTGCCTGCATCCAGCTCCTTCAAAATGGCTCTTTGGCCACTGCTACGCTGCCAATAAAATTTATTCCCAAGGTCACTTCAATCCTTTTGCCACTATTTCAAGTCTTGCCGGATTTAAACAAAAAACAGCCTCAGATATAGCGAGCCCTCCCTCACCCCCTCCTTTCTGCCCATCGCCTCCCTGATTTAGAGATACCGAACTCTCAACTACCTTTCGCTTCCCATAACCGTCAGCGAGAACAGCTGGAGAGGAAAACCGGAGCATATTGTGCACCCAACAGCTGATCCTCACGGCGTGGGGAGAGAGCCCAACTGTCACCGCCGCAGCGCTGCCGTACGGCAGGGCTCCTGCCGCACCGTCCTCCCCAGCCAGCGCGGACGGGGATGGGTATAAAGGGTTTGTGGGGTTGCCATCCCCTTGGCCTTAAAGAGCTGGAGAGAAGCAAACGATAAGCAACGCAAATAAACAGCAGAGAGAGATGGTGGTTTTGCCCAGCCGGTGGGTGCGTCGCGATGCCTGCAGACATCCAGTTGTGCCATCCCAGAGTGAAGCCAGCCAGAAACGCGGGGAGAAGAAAAACCCCAAATTCTCACGGACAAGGAGAGGCAGCACCCTGCAGGGCAGCCGGGCAGGAGCACTCCCCTCCCAAACTTTGCTTTTTAAAGAGTATCCCCAGCTGGAAAAGCCAGCGAGGGGCTGCCGCAGCTGGATGCGGTGCTGCTCCCTTGCCCCGGCCCTGCAGGCAGGGAGCTCGGGGCTGCCCTCGGCTCCCCCCCGCCCTCCCCAACCCCGCCTGCATTTTCGGGTCGGTTCAGGGCCCGCCGTGCTCTCCGTTTCAGCAGCGAGGCAGAACAAAGCACTCCCTTGTCCTCAGCACCTCGAGCAGGCGATGCTGGATCACATTACCTAACCCAGACCAACATCTCCTCGTCCCGGCAAGGCGGCTTTCGTGTCAGCACATGCCAGGCTGGCCCCGATTCCCTGCACCACCTCCCGCCCGAAGCTTTAACTGGACCAGTTTAGTACACGCCGAAAACACACGGGGCCTTGTTTCAACTCGTCGGGCACTAACCCCAGCTAAAGGAGGTGATCCGACACCCTCCCACCGGTCGCAGCCGCGGCCGAGCCGCAAGGCGCTCACCTGGAAGGCTGCCGTAATGATGTTAATTCCCCTTAACAATGTTCATTTCCATATTCATCAGAAGATGGTGAAATGACAAGATGGGGGGTTATTTACTATATAATTATAAACTAATTTCAGCTTTACCTTGGGTTATCCTAGGAAGGAGATCTAAAATTTCCCTTACGAAAGCCCTGCTCTGCTAACCACGTCTGCAGCGAGATTAATTCCCGGTGATTTCCATTTCTCCAACAGCTGCTGTGCTGGGAAAGAGCAGGAGCCTGTCCCCAATGCCAGGGACCTGCCTGGTGCCCCATGCCATCCCCAGCTAGGATTTCTAGCACCGGCACATCCTCCGGATCACATTTTCACTGGCACACCATCAGTTGGGGCTGGGACCAGTGGTTGTCCAACCCTGCCAAGGAGACTCGGTGCTGGGTGGGGGGGCAAGGCTCGCCTGGTGTGGGAGAAGGGCTGCTAGAAACCATGCTAATAAAGCACATCTTTACCAGCACCCTGTATCAGAGGCAGGGCCAGGCTCCTGCCCATTCAGCCCCTTCAGGGAAGGTATTAGAAACCCTAACACAGCGGAGGATCCCGCAGGACCTCGCTCCAAGCAAGTTTACGTCACCGCATTGGCTCTTGTGCTCTCGTCCGCGGTCCAAGCCCAACGTCCCTACCACCAGCTACCGCCACTTGGGGTGGGAACTTCAACTGGGGCTGGAGGAGAGGGTGGACAGTCCTTCCCACCCCTCCTGAAGGACGGAGATGCCACCCCACAACGCACCCAACCACCAGGACCTTGGGGAAACCACGGGGACATCAGAGAAACGCATCCCCATCACCCTATGAACGCATGGTGGGAGACTGCAAAAAATGCAGAAGTCCCTTTTTTTCCTCCCATTTCATCCCCACTGCAAAACCGGAGACTGCTCCTGCCTTGCTCACAGCCTACGAGCTGGCCGCAGACCCAAGAGAGCTGCAGGGGCATCATTTAATGGCCGAGCCCTTCCTCCGCCCCCGGGAATGCCGGGTGTAAATGGGAAAGCGTGACGGGTCTGAGCACAACAACCCTGCCCGGCGCAGGCCAGCATCACCTCCCCGAACCCTACCGCGACAAGCACGCTCACTGCTCTGCCTGAAAACACATATCAAAAAGCATCTAATTTCACCAGGGCCCCAAGGGAGGAGAAACATCTCCCCAGGCAGGTCTCTGGCCAGTCCACATTCCTCCCGGTGTTACACCGCAAGCCCCTGTCCCAAGGAGCCCCCCACGCTCAGCCCCTCGCACCACCCCCTGGGCGGGCAGGGAGGGGGAACCGCGATTTCAAGGGCCATTAAACACCGATAGTATTTTGCTTGGAGCATCAAAACCAAAAAAATTCCACCGCTGGTCCGGGAGCCCCCTCCTTCCCAGCCCAGCTACAGGGAGGAGGTGGGCATGGCTCGGTCCAGCACGGCATCGGTGCTATCCCAGCGTCTCCTATCAGCGAAGCGATTTGTTGCGATGCAGTTTAGATGAGTAAATTGTGCTTCTGCTGGCACTGCCGACGGCAAGGCCTCCTCTGCAAAATCTGCGGGCTCAGCAGAAGCACAATTTTGCCATTATAAGGATGGCTACAGTGGGATTTTGCTGGCACAGCAAAGCTATCCTGGGGGGGAGGAGGGTTTTGGTTTTTTTTTTCCTACACTCCGACCTGGCCCAGCTGTCTGGAAAACTTCTCCCTGGGCACAGCAGGACTGGAAGCAGGGATGGTTTCCAATCCACCTTAAATCCCTACATTTGAATGCATATGCTAATGTGGAAGTAGGAAAGCAAGCAAACCAAAATCTGTCCCCTTGCCTGACCACCTTCCTTTCAGCCACTGCTGTTGAGCTGGATTGAGCACAAAGTCAGCTCTGCTCATACAGGTGTGTCCCTTTTCCCGGGCACTGAAAAGTGCTTCTGAAGCGTATTTTAATGGAAGAGGCTGGGAATCCTTTTATACAAACACAGATCTGCCCCAGTAGCCCCCTCACACGCATCCCACCCAAGAAAGGATACCCAAGTGTGTGGCAAAAAGCAGATTTTTATTATTATTATTTTAAACTCAGAGAGTCTTTTTTGCATGTGGATGATATTTGCTCGCACACAGACCTGCTGCTCGGCAGGGACGCAGTCCCAGAGCAGCCCTTCGCGATCGAGTCCAAGGGAGCCTTTCCCACCTCCCCCAAAACACAGAAGCTGCCAAGGACAACGCGCCTGCCGCGAGACGGAGCCGAGACCAGGACCCTCGCTTCGACCCGAAGACGGTGGGGTAGGGAAGGAGCAAACCTATAAACCCCTCCATGTTTTGAGCCGTGGGTTGCAGAGCAGAACGAGCTACTGCTTTAATGGACTCGGCCGCCCGACTCCATCGATTGCAGCCTCTTTTTATGCAAGCTCTTCCCGACAAGCTCGGCCGCTGCCAGGGATGAAATTCCATTGCAAACAGTCACCTTCCTCCCCCAGCCCTCGGCAGGGCCCGTTGGGAGCACCCCGCTGCTCTCCGGCCCCCGTAAATCCCCCCCCCGCCTCCTTGAGGATGGGGAGATGGCGATGCCCAAGCGCATAAGGGGGGGACACGGGACGGCAGCCCCGCAGCCGAAGGCTGGCTCACCTCCCGCCTCAGCCTCCAGCTCACTGCTCCCTCCGTGTGCTTCCAACAAAGGGGCTTCTGTCCCCGTCCCCGCTGCCTGCACCGCAGCGGCCGAAACGCTACCATGGAGGAGAAACCCCCCAGGGAAAGAGCCAAGGGTCCAGGGGTCACTGCACGCAGCCCAGGCGCCCATATTTTGGCACTGGGGCAGAGCCCGGACTGCCGTAACGAGCAGAGGGTACGAGAAAAATAAGGAGTCGGTGCCGGCGATAACTGGATTCTCAAATATGGCCAATCGCGCTATTTTTACAGGGGCGTATTTATTTTAGGAGGACGCTGGGACGGATTCAACAGTCTCTTTCTTCAGCCTGGCGGTATTTAAAGATCGGTTTGAACTGGCTCTATTTAAAGGCTTTGCCTCCTGCCCACTTTTCTTAACCCCTTGCACAAGCCTTTGCTTTCCACCCTTCCAAACCCCTCCTAAAAACAAAACAAACCAAAAAAAAACCCAAAAACAAACCCACAAAACAATTAAAAAAAAAAACAAAAAACAAAAAACACACACACCAACATCAACACTGGAAACACAAACCTACAAAGGGCCCCTCCGTAGCAGGAAGCAATCATCATTTCAAATGATATTGTTAAAGCCATAAAAAAAAAAAAAAAAAATCCCCGCCTATCCCACCGCTGTGGTATAATGGAAGTTTCAACTGTTAATTGTACGTATCTTTTTAATGCAGTTTAGCCTGGTTCTGAATTGCCGTGCCGTGGAGAAGCTGATCTCACAGAGCAAGCTTTGCGAGCGATCATCCCGGGGAGCGCACGGGGGAGAGCCGGGCACCATGGAGGTGCAGGCGGGAATGGGGGAGATTTTCAAGTAATTCAGAGAAAGGAAAATAAGAATACTAAGGACACATTAAAAAAAAAAAAAACAAACAAAAACACTGGAAAGATCACAAAACCCATTCCCTCTGTGAGGGGCCACAAATCCAAGGCTTGCTCCCAGCCCAAGGGCTTGCGGAGCAGTGGGAAAGCTTGTGGACGGCGGCAGGGAGCAATGCTTTGTCGGCTCAGCCGGAGCTCAGCACCTCCCTCCCGGGCTGCCTGGGTTTCAGGGAAGCACCAGAAAAGGAAACTTTGGGAGGGGAAATAAAAGAAAACAGAAAAAAAAAAAAAAAAAAAAAAAACAACAAAAAAAGAAAAAAGATCACGCAAAAAAAAAGAAAAAAAACCAAACACAAACAAAAACAAAAAAAAGAAACTACCCGCACTCGGTTTGGCTTGAGATTGTCCAGACAAATTTTTGCAGAGATTGTATTCTGCTTTAGCAGGAGGTGGAGTGGGGGGGGGGAACCACCAACAACAAAAAAAGGGAGGGAAAAAAAAAAACAGACAGACAAAAGGGAAGGAAAAAAGGTGTTTGCCCATGTGCTTGGCTTCATAGCCGTTCGCTTTACACCTCTCCTCTTAGCACCTGGGAAATTGGCACTGCCACCTAGTCTAAAACTAATAAATCTTTTTCCCTCGATTCGGGCTGCTTCCTTCTCTGCAGATGTTGGCAATCAGGTTTGCAAATTTCAAAGTCATTCATCCCGGGCGGCTGGGAGAAAAGCAGGTTTATTATTGCAAAACCTGTCACCCTCCCAACGCCTAAAGTAAACTCCGAGTCACCTCTCCACGCCCAGGGGAAAGAAAGGGGAAAAAAAAAAATAGAGCCAGAGACGGAAATCAAACGGTCAGAAATCCCTCCCGTCCTCCCAGAGCAAGCTCGGCGGCAGCTCGGCAAAACAACGGGCAGGAGTGCGGGCAGGAGGGTGCGGGCAGCGTCCTGCCGGCTGCTGCCGGACCCTGCGTTATCCCCCCGAGTCGCTAGGAAAGGGAGCTCGGAAAGGGGGGAAAAAAAAAAATCCCTCAAAAAAAAAAGGGAATTTAAGCAAATAAATAAAAAGCTGACTGGGGAAAAAAAATAAATAAAGCCCGTACATTTCAACGTCTGCTTTTTTTTTTTTTTTTAATGGAGAGGCAGCCGCGGCGCTGCCCGGGGATGAAGCGCGTCGAGAAGGGGAAAAAATACAAGAAGGGAGCAGCCCCTGGATGGAAGTTTTGTTTGCAGGTTTAAAACATAATAATTATGAAGGAAAAAAAAAAAAACACCAAAACAAAAACCCATCAAAACCCGCACTGCCGGCAGCGCTGCCCGGGGAGGCAGGGACCGCGGCTGGGCTCGGGCTGCACCGCCCGCCCTTCCCCAGCCCCGGCGCGGAGAAAAATCACGAAAACTGCCCCGTTTTGCCCCTTTTTCCAGCCCGAGGGTGTTTTTTTGCCCGGCCGTGAAGCACTCGGCGGGGCAGCGCAGCCCCGTCCCCTCCGCACCCCGATCTGCTTCTCTCCCAGCTTTCCCGAAAATCGGCTTTATTCCTCGGATTTATTCCACAAAACACCCGCAGCCGCCTCGGCGGGGATTTTCCTCGGTGCCAACAAAACCGTGCGCAGGGCGGAGGGGAGGAATATTTTTATCGGCTAGCAGCGATTTTTTTTCCCCATTCCCCTATTTTTTTCCTCATTATTTTTTTCCCCCCATTCCCCTATTTTTTTTTTTCCAAACCAAAGCCGGGCGAAGCAAAAAAAAAACCCTTAGGGAAAACACGCGAAAAGCTGCAAGCGTATATCTACGTATTATTATTATACTTTTCTGCCCTTAAAGCCCCGCCGGCTGCCGGCCCTGGGGGTCCGCAGCATCCGCCGCTGCCCGCGGAGGCGCAGGGGAGGGAAGATGGGGGGGTCTGCCGGTGGAGGGGAAGGGGGGATCCGCGGAGCCTTACCCGGGTGGGAGTGGAGGCTGATGCCCGATGCGAGGAACGTGCCGGGCTGGAGGGCGGCGGGGAGCCCGGCGGCCATGGGACCGGCGGCGGGGGCCAGGCGGCCGGTGGCTCCCAGGCGGTGGCTCTCCATGGCCAGCCCGGAGAGCAGCGGAGGGGGGCCGTGTACCGAGCGGGGGGGCCCGAAATCTCGGCCATCCATCATCCACTCGCCGGCTTCAAGGAGTCTCCCGGATCGCTGTCGGTGCCCGCCACCGCCTTTG
>JAVJGG010000061.1:15923586-15964365 GCA_035590195.1 Aviceda cuculoides
CATGTCCCCCACCACCAGCTCCGGGCAAAGCCCCCAAATCACTCCAGCCAGAGGAAAGGTGCAGCACCCCCCCCACATCCCCCAGCACCCATACTCTCTGGGGAGGGGTCCCAGGGGGGGTCCTGGTGTTTTCGAGAAGACCAAAGAGCTGAAAAACCTGCATTAAGGGAGAAAATGTGCAAATGAGGAGTGGGGTTGGGGTTGGGGGGGGGGGGGGAGTTGTTTATCTAGAGCTGATTTTGATTTTCTTCTTTCAAATATCAGCAGGATGCTGAGCCTCGCCTCATTATGCAAATAGAAGCAATTAGAGCTCACCCAGGCTCTGCCCACGTGACAGGTTTATGGCACTCACAGAAATCCTTCCTGCTACATGAGAGGAATAACAACAGCTCCCCAGCCCCGCCACGGCCGGGAACCCAGGATGGTTTGGTAAGGGGAGCCCCAGAGTTGGATAAAGCCCCCCCATTGCCACCCCCCCGGGGCCTTTCAAAGTCCTCAGAGAAGAACTTTCCCAAGGAAGAGTCTTCCCTTCTTCCATGGAGACACCAACCCTGCCGGGATAAGTCCTCACCGGCTCTCGGGATGGGAGAGAAGGAGGGATGGAGCGGGAGAGCATCGCTGGGAGCGACTCGAAAGCCTTTTTCTCCACCAAGTCAGAAAGTCAACCCCCAGCAGGCAACCGCTACGCTTTGGGACTGGTGCCCGAGCGGACGTGCTTTGCTGAACGCCAGCAGAAAGAGGCAAAGCAAAAATACCTAAATTCCCTGAACCGGGCTTAAAAAGCAAAGAAAACTCACCCAGACACACCACACCAGCCCCAGTCCCACCTCGGCTGCAGCAGGATGCCGGTGCGGGGGACTGGTGGCCGGAGGAGCGGCGGCAGCTCCGGTCTCCGTCTGGCTCTTCGCCCCCCCGGGGCGCACGCCGACCTGCAGGGACCAGACACAGGAGCGTAAATCAGACACGAGTCCCGTAAATCCATCATCTTCCTCCTGATTTACATCAAGGTAGCTGGGAGGATTTATTCCCAGTACCTGCCTCGAGTTTCCTACCCCTAGAGGAGCATGTAAAAAAAAAAAAAAAAAAGGCTCTTTGGATATTGATGTTTTTCCTAAATCTTTTTTTTTTTTTCCTACTTTTGGACGCAAATGGAGATTGATGAGCCCAGGTGGGTTGCTCCTCACCTCTGAGGTTGTATTCCCGGAGGAAGGAATGAGCAGCGGGATGCCCGTGAGTCCTGCTCCACAGAGGCCATCACCCGTGGCCAGGAGGGAGCTCCCGGGCTCCTGGTTCAGCCCGGAGGCCCTTGCTCCGGAGCAGGCTGAGGGTCATCGTCACGGACTCTTTCACAGTGCCACCGTGTTTAAGCTAGCGAGCATCCTGCAGGAAACCTCCAGCCTACACCCCTGTTCCGACTCCATCCCTGAGTCCATCCCCGCACCGGCTGCTCTTTCCAGGGCTCACCGGTGGGAAGAGCACGTAAGGCAGCGGGGGGATTGCTGCGGAGAGATGTATTTCAGCAGCCGGAGGGTGGTTTGGGAGTACGACCCTCGTACCTGCCCTGAAGGACGCAAGCGTCACCCCGAGCTTCAGGAGCCACCCAGGCACCCGGCAGCATGGCTGGAGCTGCCTTGGGGTACCCCCACATTGCCCCCCCAAAAGAGAGACGCTTGCTCAGAGCTTCTCCGCGTGCTGAAAACACTCCGTGCCACCGTACGTGACCCCAGACACAGAGATGAGCATCTCCTTGGTGCTACCACCGGAGGATGGGATCCAGCTCAGCCACGGGCTGCAGCGCTCCGGAGCCGAGCTGCCTTTTTCCCCCAAGGACTTGATAATTTCCAGATCTTCTCCCGAAGGCGCAGGCAAAGCCGGTGGGCAGGGACCCTAATGGGGGCACCGATCCTGCAGGCGGGTTGCTTCAGGGGGACTCCTTGCCTGCACAGGGTGCAAGACCCCATCGGAAAGATGCCTTCACCTCCCGACGGGACTCACGCCAGGGCTTGGCCACACCACGGGGAAGCGGGACGGCTCCAGCGCGGCCGAAAAAGAGGGCTCAGGTCCCGACACCCCCAGGGCTCGGCACACAGACTCCTCTAGCCCCGCGCCCGTGGGTCCGCGGAGGAGCCGAGGAAGCGTGCGGGGAAGGAGTCGTCAGCTTCCCAGAGCCGCTTCCCCGCCGAGCGGTGCGGGCAGCGGGAGCCGGCAGCCGCGGGGAAAGAGCTGAGTCAGCACCAGGAGAGTTGCCCCCAGCCAGGCCATTTGGCAGGCAAAGGTTGGGAAGGAGCTTTTCTTCCGTAACAGGGCCGAGCGAATAATTCATAGCGGATAAATAATTCACCAGGAGTTTAGCCTTCCTCTGGCAGCGGATTGTCTGCGAGCTGTTAGCAATTATCCCGTATTTATTTGCGAGCCTGAATTTTTAGTTGAATTATTCAGACAAGTCGTTGCTGGGCTGAGGAAAAGCCTGGGGAAAGGAGGCAATACCTGAAACGACAGGAAAAATCATCGTCAGGATGAGTCCACGGCTCGGGAAAACACGGTGTTGTTATGATTATTTAAGCATCTGTAGTGCAAGAAATACCCAGAGCTGCAACGGGCCCCGCGGCCGGAGGCGATGCAGAAGGAAGCGGATGGATGCAGAAGAGGCACCGGATTGTTGGGTTTCCACCACCCAGCTCCATTTCCAACCAAGAGCCCCTGGACATCCCTGGGTTTTCTGTTTCCTACCAGCAAATTCATCTGCTGGGAGATTCGTAGAAGAGGACGCCGAAGGAAAGACAGGGTGAGCAAAATAAATTCACATTTCTGTTTGGATGAATATCTTCAAAATTGTTTTAATGAGGTGTCTCCCTGGTTCGCTCAGCAGCAGGACTGCTCGGTGGCTCTCCTACAGCCACACAACCCACGTGGTGGGGACACCCACACTTTTCTTAACTCACCCGGAGTCGTCAGCCCGAGGGCTTGCTCCCTGCCTGCCGCACGCAAACCAGAGCTGGCCTGCAGAGACACACAGAGGCGGGCTTTGGGGGGAGAAAAACCCAATATACTCAACTCAAGCAAAAAAAGACATTCTCTCGAAGGACAAAGCAGTGCTTCCAGCAGAAAAAGAAGAGAAGCGGCGTTGCAGGGACGCAGGGAATGAGAGCAACAAGCCCACGCTGCGGCTCCTCGGGCTCTGGCTGCCGGACCCGCTCCTGCTCCCGGGGAGGTTTGGCTTTTCCCCTCGACCAGAGCAGAAGATCCTCCGCAGCAGCAACACCACCAGCTTCTGGCTCTTGCCCAGGCAGCTCTGTCTTCTTTTTGCTCCCAGAAGAACAGAGCTGGGAAGAAGATTCAAAACCACGCAAGGCAGCCTGCCACCTTTCCCAAGACACAGCCGTGGTCAGGCTGGAGTCACCTCCCTCTAACGAGAAACAGCGATAACCCACCCACCCCACTGCAAGCTGCAGGACCTTAAACCTCCCAGCTGCAGAGAAAAGCTTGGCAGGTGACTCCTGAAAACACCCAGACCTACTGAAGAGCCTAATAATAATAATAAAAATGAATACAATCTCGTAGTCGGATTTTTTTAAGCCCATCTTGTGATTTTAAGGGTTTAACTCGCATTTACGGGGTCCTCCGGGCTAGCAACCCAGGAACGCGGAGCTGGTGGTGACTGTCCCATGGGTCCTTGTCCCTTTTCGTGGTGGAGAACAGCTTCGGCAGAGCTGGCAACCGCTTTCCTGCCTTCCCAGAGCCGCTCCGGGCACCACGCGGTGCCCAGGGACCAGAGCAACCATCTCTCCCAGTTCCCTCGGAGGGCTGGTGTCCCAGCCCATGCTACCACGGTCAAAGGATCGCCCCGAGCCAGGATCTTTAGCAAACGCCCGTCCTCCACCGACCAAGGCTTTGCAAGACTCCTGAGTTAACAAACCTCTCTCTCCCTGAGCCAACTGCTACAGGCTCCAGATCAATGAAAGAGGTAAAAAAGAAGAAAAGAGAAAAGAATTTGCATGACTGTTCCCTGACGGATGTTCCGTTACACAAAAGGAACACATCTCCTCAGGCTGGGTTGAGATCCTCAGCAATAACAGGCATTTCTTCTATTTTCCCTTGAATTGCTCGTCGTGCAGTTAAAATTATTTTCAAAAAAAGAAAAAAGAGCGATCACCCAGGGAGATGCTAAATCAGAGGCACAGTCCCGTGGAGAGGCATACGGGGAAGAAGGAGGTACCAGACCAATCTAAGCTGTTTTCTGGGCTGCCAGAGCCCACCCAAAGGAGGACGAAGCCCACAGGAGGTTTTTCCCCACTGCCTAGAAGGGACTTGCTGGTGGGTGTCACACGCTGCCTTCCTCCACTTCTTGCTCCTCACCCTCACCTGGCTCCTGCCAGCTCCCAGAACATTGAGGCAAGCGATCCTCAGCCTGCAACCCCCTCCACCTCGGCTGGGACAGCCCAGACGGATGGCCTTGGTGAGTTAATCCACATGATTTTGCCCAGATTTGGTGAGGGGGCAATTTATTACACGCCGCAAACTGGCAGTAAGCAGGCAGGAGCAGCGGGCAGCATCCCCGGCAGGAGGGGAGACGCGGGCAGAGGCTCCGGCACAGGGAACGATCCTGGGGCCGAGGTTGGGAGTCCGGGAAAGTTTCCTCCTCTCTGCTGAGGCTGCCCAGGCGCCTTCGTGGGGCAGGGGCTGGGTGGGAAGACTGGAGGTGGAAAAAGCCATTGGGCACTGGGAAGGGGGGCCAGCGGCCAGGGAGGGTGGGTGGGAACATTGGGGACCCCCTGAGCTGCTCACACCAAGCATCTCTTCAGGTATGGAGTGGGTCATTGGGTCATGCCTCTGCAGTGCTTGCTTGGTCTTGTTGTCCACTGCCTTGGCTGTGTCCCCTTCCCCAGGGTACTCTTGGAAGGACAATGAAGGCATCCGCATGGATTTATCTCACTAGGCTTCCTTACCGGAGCCCACTGCGGGATGAGCGGGGCCTCTATCTTTCCTGGTGTGTCATCCCATACCATGGCCACCAGCTCCTGAGATCACGTCCTACCACGCCAGGGAGATGTCCAGAGCTCCGTGTCCTACGTGTCTACTGCTGACAAAGCGGGAAGGCCCAAAGCACGTGGTCCACCCGTGCGCTCTGCAGGACCTTCCAGGCAGATGGCAGGAGGAGGCTTTCTCAACAGCAAGGTGATGGATAACCATTTCCAAAGATTCTTCCTAGCCCCATCTTGTGTGGATCACACTTGCTGAGGGTGCTTCCCACTTAACCAACTCTTCCTTCCTCCACCACCCAAACGTGATCCACCTCTTCTCCTCCGAAACTACCATTCCTCCTTTTCCATTGCACCTGCAAAAGCTCCTGGCACGCACCGGGGCAACACCAACCCCGGGAGCCGGAGCCCGGGATCTGAACATCTTCACCTGAACCCCGCCTGGAGGGTTGGCTGTTTTGCTCTGGTGCTGGCTGCCGGGAAGGACGCTGGCTGCCGGGAAGGACGCTGGCTGCCGGGAAGGCTGCCCAGGAGTGAGGACGAGGCCACGTCACAAGCTGTGGTAGTGGGGACATCTGCCTGGGGAGAGGGTTGAGGACAAGACTCAAAGCAACCACAGAAGCAACCTTGGCATCCACCCCACCGCCTCACCACCTCAACCAGGGGCAGCCCAGCTCAGCCCCTTTCCCAGACCCATCCAGGGTGCAGGCTCCCAGCGATGCCGGGGGGTTCCAAGGGATCCGCTCGGCCGCCTGAACGCAGTCGGGATGGGAGTTGGCACCCGGCTGCTCTCCTGCTGAGCGCAGGAGCTGCGGCCAGGCGCTGGGACACAAATACACGGTCCTGGAAGGAGCCCGTGGTGTATCCCAGAGCAGCCCCCGGCCACGAGGAGACCTGCCCCGTCTCATCCCATCCCGTGCCGTCCCGTGGGAGATGGCTTGCCAGGAATGCCCCACATCGGTGCTTTTCCAGCGATAAATAAGGGAGGAATGTGGCAGCTCTGGCTGCTGGGATCTGCCAGGCTCCTCCATTGGAAAGGAAAAATGAGGGCTCTGGAGATGCTGGTGCCCTTGCCCCTGCCAAGGCTCCCCCTCTGCCACTGCCAGCCCGAGGGTGACAGCAAGGGTTCCCAGAGCTGCCTTAATGCTCCTGTCCCTGCACAACCCCGAGGTGGAGGCCGAGATCCCCAGGACAGGGGGAGAAGTACAAACGAAAAAAAAGGGCTTTTATACAAAAACCAGATACTTCCATCCCAGCTGATGGGCAAGGATAGGAGAGGGAGGGGGCAGAAAAGCAGCAGCTGGGATTTTGGAGAACAATGTGGGGAGAAAAAAGAAAGAGGGAGGAAGACGAGCACAGTTGAGTCGCCCGTGGTTGTCAGCCCTTTTCGGGGGGAGGGCAGCGGGAAGGTTAGTGATCAGCCAGATCTGAAACCAGACAAAACTATTTCCACATGCCAATAAAACCCCGAGCACGAAGAGTTTCCAGGGCTCTGGGGCCCCTGTGCTGCCTCTAAAACAAAACAGAAGAGCTGGGAAGCTCACCCGAGCGGGAGCTGGTGCGTGGAAGGGAGCACAGCGATAGCGTCTGACCTCCTCCTCATCCTCCCTCTCCTCACCTGCCGCAGCTCATCCCTCCTGGCATTGCTTGGTCTGCGTCAAAGGGACACATGGAAAAGCAACTGGGCAGCGCGGGCATCGCTTAGTGGGGCCGGTGATGCTCGTGGTGGGGGTCTCACCTCCCACACGGGCCTGAGGGCTGAGAACCTCAAACTCATCTCACTTGTGTCTTCAGCAGGCTCCAGCATGCGGGGTCAGGGATCAGAGGGCCGAAATCATCCCCGCTGCCGTGAAACCAGCCCTTCACAGCGCCAAGGCAGCCCCCTCCACGGGGATGCTAACGGCCCCAGCCCTCCCCGCGCCGAGATGGGGCTGTTCTCCAAGCCGCAGCTGAAAGGGACCTGCTCCCACCTGTGTCCCACCACACAGCGACCTTGGCTGAGCCTTTAACTCACCCACGGCTTAGCCTCGGCAGCCGTAAAACCCAGAGCAAGCGCCAAGACCTTGCCGGAGAGGAAAGCAGCTGCCGCCCCGAGCCGCCATAAATCACCGCCCCGAAAAGCGCGGCACCCACCGCCCCGCTCCCCGGCCGTAAATCTGCAGGAGCAGAAACCGGAGCGGCTTATCGGGAGAGGCCACACCGCTGCCCCAGCCCTCGCGAGGCCACGTGGGTCCCCCCAGCCCTCCCCGGGGAGAGGAAGAGGATGCTGGGTTAATATTAACTGCCGGCAGCACTCGCAGCCGTGTCGGACAGGCAGCAGGCAGCCTGCATCTGCCGAGCTTCGCACCACCCGGCGCCCGCTCCCACGTTCGGGGTAATCGCCGCCTCCACGGTCCCCGTACGGGAACCACCAGCTCCGGGCCGTGAACAGAGCCCAGCAAACCCTCGGCACGTCCCCAAGCCCTCCGTGTGCCCGTGCTGCCCCCCAGCCCCGGCGTTGTGTCTGTCTCCATATGTCCACAATTTTCCTGCCACTTGGGCGGGCGACAGCCAGGACCCAAGCCCAGTCCCTCAGCCTGGAGGAAACCTCTTCGTCCTTTGACCATTTGCTCAACAAGCACAAGGACTGGACAACTGTAACGTTTCCCTCTTTGTGGCAAGAGTTTAAGAAACCTTGGACAACTCAATCCTACGGGATCCTCCTGCTCTCCAGTGGGTACAGGAGCCAGAAACGAAGGGCAGCGCTGCCATCCCCTCCCGAGGTGGGAGAGGAGGCCATCGAGGAACACATCCAAGGACACACCAAGTACGGTCCTTGTGTATTTTGGGTACGTTTGGAAACTGAAGGCTTTCAGTTCACCAGGCAGCCTGGAAGTCACTGCCACACTGACCTGTTCTCACACAACGCCAGCGCCTGTCTCTCCAAGAAAGGCTTCACCTTCGCTAAGTTAACTAACAGTGCAGAAGAAAAAATCGAGCACGGGTCTGTGCCCTGCCCCATCGCCCCATCCCACCAAGGCAAAACCATCAGACTCTGCAGCTCCAGCTGCCTGGAGCCACTTCCCAGCCTCCCCTGTCCCAAGGAATCCACAGGGTTCACCAGAAAGCAACCAAAATTCATCCGCTCTGAAAAGCTCTCCCCTCGTCTCCACTCCCAGCCTCCCTCCTGCCCTCGTTACCCGGGGTGCTATTCTGCTCAGGTCCTCCTGGCGTGCTCATCACCGCCGCATCCCCGCCGCCAGCAGTGACTAACATCTGGCACATGTTTGCTCTCTCATCCTTGCCCAGAGGAAAAGCGCCTGCGTGTGTGTACACGCGCCCTTCAACGTGCCAACGCAGAAGCCCCAGGTTAAAGCCACCGGCTCCTTTCAGAGTAAATCAAGGTTTCGCGAGGTGTTCGCAAGGCGGCGTCTTGCCCCGAGAGCAGAAGGCGCTGACTTGGCCGTGGTCTGCGATCCCAAGGCGGTTTGTGCTCTTCCTCACCAAAGAAGCTTCACCATCAGCATCACCAGAGAGCATTTGCGGATGCCCAAACCTCTGCAGTGTGGCATCCAGGAGACCAAGCCATACCCCACGCACCGCAGCACGTCCCACCAGCCCAGCTCTCCAGCACCAGCCCACCAGGCTCCCCACTGCCCGGCTGTTCATCCTTCTTGAGTTGGCCGGATCCAGGCACTGGGCGATACTGGCATCGGCAGGGCTGCAGGCAGGGAAAGAGAATGCAAACTGGGAGTCACGTGGCATTCCCAGAGGACCGGTGCAGTGGGGAGACTCTGAGCATCTTGGTCTTCTTAAAAAAGAAGCGGCTCCTGGCAACGCAAGGAGAGATTGCGTCCTACTGCCGAGGTGAGGAGAGCTGCCCACACCACCTTCGCTCCGGCCTGCTGTAACTTATAAGCCTTTCGAGTCGCGTACCCTTAAAGCTCTCTTCGAGTCCTTTGATGATTTCTTTTTTAATCCAAGACTGTAAACGGAGCTGGATTCCTGCGGTTAACCCAGCACAGGGTGCGTGCAGTAAGCACACCAGCTAACACAGCTCCATTGAGTTATCTGGTGACCACCACCTCCACATCACTCACTGGGATGAGCGGCAAGGCGCATGTTGGTCATCAGGAGGAGCTGGCTCTCACTACGTGCCTCTTGCAGCCCAGGGAAGGCGATACGGACCCCGAAGGTCCATACAGACCCTCCTCGGTAAGGGACACGTGCAGGAGATCTGACCGCCTCCACCTCCAGCCCAGAACCTCAAAGGAGGCAGTTCAAGGAACCGCAGGATTTGGATGGCCGGCGTTAGCAAGATGCCAGCGGTGTCACGGCACAGGAAGAGGGCGAACAGTGTCCCCACCATCAGGAAAGGGGAAAGCAACTCCAGGGAGAAATGAAAGACCGCTAGGCCAACGTCAGCAGTAAACTGAGGCTTTAAAAGCCATTTAGAGAGATGATGTGTAAAGCAAAAGTATATGTGGGACCAACATTTTGTCACCTACACCTAAAGAGAGTAAGATCATATTGGATTTCCCCAGCGTCACCTGACTTTCTTGAGACAGGAAGATCAGTCCTGGGATCACAACTCATCCTGGCACAAAAGAAACGCCTGTGGCAGCAGCTCTGGGAGGAGCTGGTTTCCCCTGGGAACTGGGTGGCCCTGAGGAGCAGCGGGATGGAAGGGATGTGCCCACCAGCAGCACGATGGGGAAGGTGATGCATTGAGCGAGGACAAATTTTGGGTATAAGAAGGCAGCCTGTATGGAAAGTAGTAAGGCAAGAATGGACCCAGGTGTGTTGGGACATCAGGAGGTGATTGAGAGCCACTGATGGGTGAAAAGGCGAATGCAATTTTAAATTTGAGAAGCATTTTCAGTAAAGGCAGAGGAATACCAGTGCCATTAGACCAAACACTGGGGGAACTTCATTTGAAAGGCAAATATTTCAAGGGGAGTAAAATATTGAGAAGGACAGCAGACCTCATCCAGCTGAAGGTCAGCACTGATCCAAGAGGAAGGGTACAAACCAGCATAACTCAAAGAGGGTGGGAATTTGAGGTCTGCTCCTGACCGTCAGAGCAAGAAGATGCTGGCACAACCCTGCAATAAGAAAAGCAGGCGTGAAACACCCAACTGCTCAAAACAGAGCTGGATCCCTTCCCCTGACACGGTCACCAACAATAACAGGAGATGACAGTCAAACCAGAGCCTTAACCCCGCTATAAATGAAGAGAGACACATTCTGATTAAAACAACTGGCCGCCTAGTTAAAGCCTGATTGCAATAGGCTGCTCACACATTTGTTGACCAGCTGAGCCGTGCTCCTGCAGAGCTTGTAGGGCAGGGGTAGGATTACGCTGGAAATAGGAACATTCCTCAAAATCATACAGCCTGATCCTGACGGAGTTGGTCACCCTCCCCATGGCAAATCAGCCTGCAAAAGTCAACGGGACGAGAAAGAAAACAGTAATGAGAGATTTGGAGTTTGAAGGTCCCACTAAAAAAGCAGGTCCTAGGTACAGAGAAACGTTACCCTGAGTTTTAAAAGAATAAAACCTGGTGCAAACATCACAGCTTCTGCAGGAGGCTGGTGAAAGCCCTGCCCTCTCCCACCGCTCTCGGTGGTCCGCACTTCCCACCCAGACGAGCTCAGTGATGTGCTGCACCCACCATCTGCAAACCATGGAAGAGCTGGGAGGCTGGAGACACAAAATACTTCTTCATCACACTTGGGACTATCAACTACCATCTCGAACGGGGTTTGTGGAGCTCAGCCGGGCTCACGTCCCTTCGGCTGCGCCCAGCCCATGGGCTTCTGAGAAGAAAGCTCCAACCCCAGAAGGGACCTCAGGAAGCCATCCAGCTCCATCCACGCCATGGCAAGAGCCGATGCACCCCGGGCTTTGCTGGCCGGGAAGCGCTGGTACGAAAGCCGTGCTGAGCACAGCTGTCCTGCATGGTCGCTGCCCCCCTCGAGGGAATGGAAACCACAGCAGGGTTTTATGACGGCGTCAAACTCAATGTTCCCAGCACCTCTGGTATTGCAGGACCTGCTCGGAAGGGTTATTCCAGCCTGAAGGGCAGTTTTACCAGAAATGAATCCAAACAGAGAAGCAGCCGCGGGGCTGTTTGCACATCTTCTGCCAAGAAATGTTAGGGCCTCCAGCATGAGAGGGGCAACGACTTGTTTCTTCCTCTCTCCTTTCTTTTTCCTAGTAAATTAAAAATAATAATAATGGTAGTAAACTCCCCTCGGCTTTATCCTTCCCCACCAGAGCAGATTCGATTAGCAGCTTCCCTGAGTGGCAGAGGTGTGATTTACTCGCAGAACGGGACGCATTAAGATGTGGGGCAGCGGGAAGTTTCCATTTGCCCCCTCAACCAATTTCCCCTCCCCAGCCATTCCCACTGCTGAGGATCAGAGAAGCTTTCCTGCTTCACACGGTTTGGGAGGCACAGCCCGTGGTTTGGCTGAAGCCCCAAAGACAACGTTCACCTGGGGGAGCTCACAGCGGACTCCTTTCTTCATGCAAAGTGGATGCCATCACCCGCCCAGGGGATGCTAAGTCCAAGCATCCCTTGAAACCGCGTTGGTACCGCTAGCTGGGCACAAGCTGCTTCATAACCCGAGTTGGCAGCTGCTGCTGCTGATAGCCAAAGCGCCCCAAAACATCCCAGGCTCAAACCGAATTCCCACGATACTGGTGGGCAGCTGAAACCCTAACAGGTCCTGTATCAAAAGGGCCAGTCCCCAGCACGGGATGTGGCTGCAACCTCGTGGCATCCAAATTACTCAGCTAGCTGGGGCAGCTACAGCCATGCCCATCCCGGCACCGTGCCCCACACGAGGGCCAGCTATCGGCCCCCCCCCGAGGACCCAAAACCACCAGCTGTTCCCTTTCCACCCACATAATTTCCCCCCGATGCTCTCGGATGGGTTTTCACGCCGCTTCCCGGAGCCCAGCTCCCAGCAAGGGCTGCTGTGTCCGCACGGAGGCCAGGGACGAGAGGCAACGATGCTCCGCATGGCTCACGTCAAGCTCTCCACATCCCACGATTTCTATTTGATTCCCTTTTAAAGGGGCTGTAATGCAGCACGTATTTATACTTCAAAACAGCTTGTTTGTGTAATTGCCAAAAAAATTTAAAAAAAAAAAAAAAAGACACAAAACAACCCTGCTACAATGACTAATTAGCTCGCTCCTGCCTCGTACCCTGTAAACAAATGTATTTGTAACCAATTTGCAAGCACTTTGCATAAGGGGCCCAGAACACTCGTGCCTGTTTGATGCATTTTGACATTAATTTGATAATAGCGGCTTAACAAGGAATCCAGGCTCCCTAGCTATAAATATGCTGCTTTTCCACTTCCTTTTATCTGCACAGTGAAATAATGTTGTTTTTCCCCCTGCTGCAATAACCACCATCCAACCCTTTCATGAATGCCCTTTATGTCCTTTAGCATTTTCAAGGCTTTTTTTTTCTTTTTTTTTTTTCCTCCTCCTGGAGAAAGTAGAAGGGGTTTATTAGTTGTATTTTTAATTCCCATTCATCGGGGGAAGGAGAAGAGAGGACAGCGATGGTACTCTGATAATGCAGCTTCCAGGAGACAAGGATGAGAGACTTGTTTGTTCAGAAATACTTCTCCATCCATTTGTGCTTCATAGGAGAGAGAAAGCTCATCCTTTTCCTCCTCTTCTCCACTCGCTGTGGCTCTCTGTCTCCATGCAAGCCTTCACCGCCACACCAGAAAGCAAATTCAAGCACGGTGAAATGGGAATGGGACACTGGAGTCCACTCTGATGCCAACCAGAAAGCCACCACGGGCCCCAGCACCAAAGGATGGCACTACAGGACCTCCCCATTCCAAATCTCTGCTTGATGGGACAGTCCGCACCACCACAAGAACCATCACGTGTCCCACTGGGACAGCACAAAAAGGGCTGGATCATGGGGACTGAACCAGGGTTGCAGCTTGTCCATGCCCTGACAACACTGTTTCTCCTCTCCTTCTGGTCTCTCCCAAGACTTTCCACCTATCCCTGTGGTCAGAACGTTGCTCACACGCAGGTTCTCACTCGTGCACGCGTCCTCCACCTCTGCCTCACCTGCCAGCCCCCGGGGAAAGGCTGTCTCTAGGGTCTGGGAAGTGGGAAGCTCAAAATTAGCACCTCGGAAATTGTCAGCTGCATCCTGCAGCCACAGACAAAGCCTCCGGGAGACGGAGCTATTTGGCTTCTCTCCTCCATGCTCCCTTCTCCCTTGCCTCCATCCTGGAGCCAGCGATGCACAAGCCGCTCCCAGATTGATCCAGGGGGTGAGAAGCCGTGGTCAGAACACAGACCCGAAGGACCTCTCCTCCTGCCATCCCAGGCCTAGAGACCTCCCGGACGAGGTCCCAGCAGATGGAAAAACAAGCGTTCGCTGCTGTAGGCTGAGAGTGAGGGTCTGGGAGGTGTTTTAGCCAGCACCCTGCAGACCAGCCCCCCCTGAGGTGCTGTCACCCAAGACGCACCAAATGCTGACGAGCAGCTGGTGGCAGATAAGGGCTATGAAAAATAGATCAGGTGGACCAGCCCAGAGAGCAGCATTAGTGCTCATCCACGCTTCCCGTTTTGGCCTGCGGTGCTCAGGACCCAGTAGCAAGAGACTCTGCAAAGTGAGGAGGACCAGATCTCCAGGCAGAAGAGAACTGGATCATCTGGTCCATTTAAATGTCCTCCCCAAACCCTTAAAACTACAATTACCAGCCCACTTCTTTCCACGGCTAGAGATATTGTTAAAGATGCTTCTCCCTCGCCTCCTCGCTGAACCTCCAGGACTTCTTCACACCCTAAGTGCATCAGCCCCCCCAGGGCTGACCCTCCTCTGCCCAACACGTGCCGGCTGCAGAGCTGCGGTGTTAGTGGTAGCCTGCTGCTTTCCCAGCAGGCTGGTACTTCTGCCCAGTGAGCCCAGTTAAACCAGGCAGCAAAAAGCCAGCTGGGCAGAAAATAGAGGCAGAGAGGTGGGGAAGGGAGCAGGGGACAGCCACTGGCCCACTGCATGGCACTTTGGCAGGCGGGGGAAATCATTAACGACCCAGACCTGCAAGTACAAGGTCTCCTTTCCCATTCTGACGGCAAGCAAAGGCAGGCACAACTTTGTTCTCCACCAGCAGGTCCCACCCTACCCTCTTCACACAGCTGGGTCTGGAGGACGACGAGGATCTGGGAACTGTCTTCTGCACATCCACACACTGCCATGAGCCCAAAGGTCTCTGACAGCCCAGGGGCTATCGAGCATCTCTGGAGGCGCAGGGCTCCAGCCCTGTGGTCACCCATCCCATTGGGAGACAGGTAGGAAAGGAGAGAGAAAACGCACAGAACAAGCCAGTAGCCTTCCCAATTTTACTTTTTCTTCTCTTTAAACACATCCTGGACTGCCATGATCTAGTCTGAGGCACTTGCCCAGCCTCCTCCTTCCCCACAGCAAGCAGAAGTGCCTCTTGCCCACTCTCCCTGACACTCCCTCATAGAGATCAACACCCCATTTGCCCAAATAACGGCTGTATAGGTGAGGCCAAAACCAGAAACACACCAAGACACCCAAACGGTCGCAGGAGATCTCTCCCCCTACCAAGCTGAGCTCTTCAACCCTCAGACTTTTCACACCTCCGCTCCAGCTTCCCCCTTCTGGAAACTGAGTCATGTCTCTCCCTGCCAAGCTGGCAGAGGGCACAAGATCAGTACCGAATGGGAAGAGGGTTGCCCTGCACGGGCCTTCCCCGGGTCTCCTCCCACCAAGGTATCGTATCGACCATGTCCCTTTCAGCCATTTCCCCCTTAAGTCCTCCTCTGGGATCGTTAATGCTGAAACCCCGTGGCAAGCCCCGGAGATAAGTTGGAGGCTTAGCAGAGTCCAAAAGCACATTCTTTCCTCAGCCTCCTCCCTCCTTATCTCTTTCCTCCCTCCCCCCAAAAACACATTTAGATAAAAGTTATTGGAACAATAAAATCCATAACTTAAACACAAGCGCAGGGGGGATGAAGGGAGGGTCTCTGCTCCATGCCCTGGTGAGCAGACCTGCCAGAACAGAAAAACAACAGAGGAGAGCCCATGATCCCCTCTGAAATAAAACCTGGTGCAGTACCTTGAATCACTGTGGGGAGAGACCATAGTACACGTGCTCTCCTGCAGTCCCACCACAAGTCCTGCACGGATGCACTTACCTTTTAAAAACTGATCACACATCAATTTTGAGTGATCTCCTACTGCTTCACCTACCTGGGGTGAGTTGATTTAAGCATGCGAGTACATGAGCTGCACCACTTTCCACCAAGCTGCGCCTCCTGTATGTTTGCTTTGTGGATTTTTTTAATCCAAAGTAGGTGCTGCAAGTACCTGAAGCCAGGTTTCCCCATGTATCACTATCCTGTGCCCTAGAAACAGCAACACAAGAGACAGCTCAATAGGATGTATATTTTCTTTAGCATTGACCAGCCTTTCTACGCAGGCAAGCCCAGAGGCTGGCACTGCCCCAGCTGTATCGTGCAGAGGGCTGTGGTCCAGCACATCCATCCCACTCCCCTCCACCCCTTCAATACTTGGTGGCAATAAAAAATTCGGCCACCACCGCAGGCCCCCAGGATCCAGGGACCACGCGTCTGCCGTGGCTGCAAGGGCAGAACTGCTGCTGCCAGGGCAGGTTAATGCCTGCAGTTTCCATCATCAGGAGCAGCTCGTGCTGTCCGCTTCCACCACACCGGCTTCCCCTTCCCACAGCCTCAGCCATCCCTACTCAGCTACGTCCACACAGTCATGGTGGCGTTAATGGGACTGTGGCCACCCCAGTTCACATTTAACCAGACCCTTGACTTCAGCTCTTGGCTTCACGTAAAGAAGCAGTGCAGGTCCAGACTGCTGCCCGAGGGTTGGAGTGGTCGGAGCAAGGTGTAGGTTGTAGCCTGGGGTTTCTCAGAGTAATGGACCTTCTGCAAGTCACTTTGGTTCACTTATCCAGGGACAACGGTTGTTTTGTCCCACAGCAACACGGCTCAGCAGTTGAGTGCTTGGAGATCCGTGGAGGAAAAGCATTTCCTAAACACAAACTAGCTCCTTCTTCAACGTGCAGCTGAGCCCACAGCCACAAGCACCAAGGTGCACAGAGCAGCACCTGCAAACCTCGACCTGGGGGAACAAGGCTGTAAACCCCATCAGCACCACTCACCCCAGCACTCCCAGCGGGTGACACTTCCACAGCTCCCAGTCCAGACTGGGGCTACACCCAGGCACATCCCTGCCCACGCACACCTCACCACAGCAACTCACTTCACATCGCTTGAACTTAAAATGCGACACCAAAGCGTGCTTCCTAGGAGGATGGCTTTGGGCTTTGGTTTTAAAGGGAAGTAAGAGGCAGGAGGCAGTGAGAGAGACCTGGTTCAAAATCAGTTTCACTCTTTATTTGAAGTTTTACATGCCACCAGCGTACATGAAAGTTGCACATTCTGAATTTGACTCACTACTAGAACAAAGGGCCAGATGCAAACACAAGTGTCAAACGAGTGCACAGATGGAGGAGCCCGAACCGAGGAGCTTGTCGGTATTTGCGACCAGGCTGCGCCGCATCCTGATGGCACTTGAAGCACCAGAGGCGAACCCACAGTTTTGAAGGCCACCTCCCTTTGCCATCTCCAGGGCATTGGTTGTGACCCGGGTCTTCTCTCCTAAAGCAGCACCGTTCTCTTTAAACAAGCAGTTCTGGTAACATCTCTACCAGAACCGAGGGTGTTTGGAGACCAACTGCCCATTTAATGCTTTTCTGAATTCCCCTTTCTATCAATGCCAGCAGTTTTTACAATGAGAAACAATTTCCACCCGCTGTTTATAGGGAGAGACGACAGAAATAGGGACTCTTACACTGACATTTCATTTTCAAAGAAAGTTTTGATAGAAAAACATTTTCCCCAGCAGCCTTGGGCAGGGAGTTGCAGCTTCCACTTCAAAGGACAAACTTCAAAAACAAATCCAGTGTCCTAATGGTTTTGTGCTACATTACTTAATTGTCATACAGCTAATTAGCAATGCCTGATTTCACATTCTCTGTACATAGATGAAGTTCACAAAAGAAAGGGCTACTTAAAACAATAAATAAAACAAGGCACCAGGCAGCCAGACTCCGACAACATTAACATAAAATGTTACACTTTATCATTTAAAAAACTGAAATAAAAACCCCATCATGATTAAACCTATATTGATCTGTCTTCCTTCAGATCTCAGAGCTTTGAATCTCTGCAAGGAAGGGGGGAGAACGCAACGCAGGAAGCGGGGGCTTAGCGTGCACTTCTGTGTATGTATTTTGCCAGTGTGCAGCAGAGATCTTTAAAATTCTAATTATTTCCCTATCACCAAGTAAGATCGGGATCAATAGATGGTACAAACTGACCCCTTTCCTCGAGTGTCAGGGGGAAATTAAAAAAAAAGAAAGAGGAGGGTGAAACAAGAGCGTCAGAGGTCAATGCCACAAAACAATAGATATTGATGTCTCCATTCATTTCAAACAGCGGAAAGGTCAATGCCTCCCTTGCTTCATGTTTTATGGCCGAAATCCTGCTGCTAACAGCAACAATGTTAGTAGTCAGACCTCATCCATCCTTTTTTATTATTATGATTATTTCTAACCAGGTTAGCCATTTTGAAAATTTGACGAAAGCTGGGAAGCAGCAGTGGGGGGCAGGGTAGGAGGAAAAGAGGGGAAGCTGCCCTGGAAATTAATGGAAGGGATGGTTTCCATTAGTTTTCGAGCCTGCCTGTCCCCCCACCTGTGCTCCGGTTTGTCCCTCACTGCCCCCTAAAAAATGAAAAGGGCCTGAGGCAACATCTCTTCACTATTAATCATTATTCCCCGTACAACATCCCAATTGGTTTCTATGGAAATGATTCTCCTGCTAGAGTACCCCGGCTGCCTGCGCATCTAATCAAAGAGGCAGGAGAGCTGCAGTGGAAGGAGATTTGCCTCTGCAATACCCAGCATGGCTCGCGTGGTTCCCTGCACAGGTCTCCCTGCAGACAGGGAAGAGGAGCTTTGGATGGACACTCTCCACTGGGACCGGCCAAGGGACGATCGCGTCTCGCTTAAGCAGACAAAATAACCCTTTTGCACCAATTAACTCTGCAAACGGAAAAGTCCCACATTTCTGCAGCTGTGGGGGGATACCCCATCCTAAAAAGGGATGCTAGGAAAAAGTACTCAGCACCTCACAATGCACAGTACATCGCCCCAGGACTTTCATGCCTCTGAAGATCAGCATGGAGAAGGGACAGATCCTGCTCTGCTCCCCTGGGAGTCTCACATGCCTCAGGAGAGGAGGAGGTAGTCATGCGAATTAAAGTGAGCAGGGTCGCTGCTCTGCTACCCGTCAGCCTGCATTAGCAACCCCAGCCCTGCCCTCTCCTCCCAAGGCAGCACCACCTCACCTGGAGGGGAAAGCATTTTGCACCCCTGCAAGCTCCTTTGCATGAGGCGGGTGAGCCCTTCCCTTTCGCAAGTGGGGAAACTGAGGCCAAGTCTCACCGTGTGTGTCTGGCTTCCAGTTCCAGGTCCGTGACGCAGTCCTGCCCTGCCTCCTTTCACTCCCATCTCTTCTCCTGCTGCCGAACCACCTCCCCGACAGACGGGCGACTGCAGTCCAAGCTCTCCTGAAGGAAGAGGCAGTTGCCACACAGCCCCCTTTCCCAACTGAGCAGTGGATACACTGCCGTTTTCTAAAGCGACCATGAAATCAGCTTCGTAGAACGGCTGAGGAAGCACTCCTTTACCCACAGTCCTTCTAAGAAACCTACTGAAACACCGATGACTTAGCCCTACTGAATTCCCCCCACCAAAACCACTGTCACTGTTCAGGTCTAGACCCTCCCAGCCTGCAGGAACCAAATGCCACTTTGCTAAACAAGACTTTGGACATTAGCAGAGCAGCGAACAACTTCTGATTTTACACACTAATGGCACTTGTCCCAGATTATCCTTCTCCTAAAGAAGTGCAGACACCTCATTGGTGGCCAAAGCTAAGATTTCTTCTGCAGTCCCCAAAGATCAGAGGTCTGATTTGGAGCGCGGCAAGAAACACGCCAGCAGGGACTGGGAATCCTGCAGAGGCACTCCCTGCAAGAAGGGCACCTTCTGTAATTGAATTCATTTATTTTAGACTACGGACAGTGGCATCAGCAGGCTCAGAGATCACCTCATTAGATGCTCACAGATAGCGGGAGGGAGATTTCTGGAGGGAGGGGATAGAGACCAGAGAAAAGGAGGGGGAATGTCGTATTAAATAAAAGCTAGGAACAAAACACCCATCTCTCCGTTCTCCTCTAACGCTGTACGCCAGAGTCTCAGCACTGAGTGGGCTCCGAGTCCCATATATTGCTCTGCTCAGAACATATGGTGCTATGTTTAATAGCCCAGCTCTGCCAATTGGGGACTATTAGGGTGGGTTCTTTTCCCAGTGTAAATGTTGCAGAATATAAATTGTAATTAACACCGATGCCAAAATAGCACTTAGAGAAAATAAGCACATTATTAACATCTGGTGAATCCTGCCTGGAGTGCAGAAGCAGCGGAAATTCTCACTCACCATAAGAGGATTTGTAGTAGAGATATCGAGCATTGGCCCAGAGTTGGGGAGTCGAGGGTGGAAGGAGTTTTTAGCTCTTTATCACTATTTGTGGTGCTATCTTTATTACCTGTAGGTGACTTTTCCTAGCCCTGATTATAACTGGTAGCATTTGCATCAGGACTTTTGACCTGCTTGCATGAATACAGATGTCTAAACATCATACTGCAGGCAACAGAATAACAGCATTATAAAACATGCCTGATTGCCTGCCCCCATCTAGCAAGACAAGAGGCAGATGGGTATTGCTTTGCCAAGCAAAAGGTACAGCATGTTTCATCAGGTTACTCTAACCCCCAAGACCAAAGGGTTAACACCACCATTAAGCAACAGGTGGTTTTTGCCTATCACCATCCCCCAAAGCCCCATTTTCCAGCAGGACAGGAAAAGGCAAGCTGGCAGTTTTGCCAAACTCTTGCCAGTGCCACAGCACGTATGTGGAGGGGAAATCCCTGCTGAGGATGGCAATGACCTCACTCCTGTACGAGGTACCAAACATTGGGATTCCTCCACAGGACAAAACAGGTCCCCTTAGGCATCAGAGAGCTGGCTCCCTACCCTCAGCCTTCCCTCTACCCTGCCCTGAGGCTAGAGGCACAAGCTTTGCAAACACTTGCTGCTTAACCCTCACTATTTATTCTAGGAAAGAAACCAGGACAAAAACTAGGCAGAGCTCAAGCGGACAGAACTGGACAGAGCAGTGGCTCGTGTTCCTGCCAAAAAGTACATCTGATTTGCTGAAGTGAGGGAGAAGGAGAGAAGAAAGCCGTTGGAGAGGGAGAGAGGGATTCAAACAGGCAAGTAATGTGACAAGAGGTAGAAAGAACGACCTCGTTGGGAGAGTGGGAGAGAAAACAGTGGCAGGATGCCAAGAACAGGGCACCAGCTCCTCACGCTCACCCGCACGGTGTCTAACCTGAGGCAGAGTCTCAAATACTTCAGAGGTGATCGCAGCTCAGCTGCAGCCGTTCCCAGAGGAGCACGAGCTGGCCTCACCACCTTGTTACCGGCCGTAAACCAGAGACCGCTGCTGGCACCCTGTCCTGAGCGGGGAAGGGAGAGAAACTCAGGGCAGACAGCAAACACATGCAGGGGTTAGTTTTAGCAATGCACAGACCTGTGCTAGTGGAAGGCTAACATTAACCTGCTCATTAACACCGTAACCTATTGGAGCACAAGGGTTACCACAGTCTGGCTCAAGATTTACACCTGCAAGACAGATTTCTGTGCAGGTTCACACCTGACTGATGGGAAAGTAAGGAGGGAAAGTCCTCCAGAGCTGAGAGGTGCATTTTGCTCTTAAATCCATCCCATCAGACCAGGCTTCCTATGAACCACTGATGGCAGAACACCGTTTGGGAGATAGCATCTTGTCTAGAAAATGCCAACAAGGAGATGGGGACATCATCTTTGGACAACACTGGGTCTCCGCAGAACAGCACTGCTCAACACATTAGGGAGTCTTTAGGTGGAGAAGTTAGACAGCCCTGGTTGATAGCTGTTTTGCGGAAGACAGACCCAGTGTGCTACCACAAAATACTCCAGCAGAAGGGAAATCCGACTGCCACCCAGAAACGTAGCTCCAGGAATTTGTAACTTGGCTTTTGGTATAGCTGTCTGATGCTTTCAAAAGTGCTCAGTAAATAAGGCAATATGAAAGTGATCCAGACCACTACTGATGCCTGAGGAAGTTCTGTGGAGCAGAGAAGCTGACTGAAATCACACTGTGAAAATACTTCATAACATCTCTAAAATTAGCATGAGCTCAAGGCATGGGATCTAAGGACAGAACTGGAACACTGCATTCCCATCTACACTGCAAGACAGACTGCATTTAAATCAGATCTGAGACTCAACTTATTCACTGTAGGCACCATCCACCCTAGGACAAGGATTTCCAAAAGAGCTGAGAAATTCTTCCACCAGACCGATGGAAACAGCATCAGCAAGAACATACCATGGTCGAGGTGCTAATGACCTTAATTTGTTATTCAAAAATAAAAAAGAGTCCTTGTGGTACTTCTCAATCAAAAAAAAAAATTCTTTAAATATCTGTGATTGCATGTGTGGGACTACAAATGTGTATTTGTAACATAGGAAAGATGCGATGCACTTCAACTGAGCAACACATTTTTGTGCCTGTTAGCTGGCTTAGGCTTTCTACTTTGCCAAAAATAGACAGAAGCAAAGAATGATTTCCACCAATATCACAAAGCACACTGCCAAAGTACACAGGGGCCCTTAAGAAATACACCAGGCGACACAGGGGAAAGAGCATCGTTAAGTCAGTTTCTCTTACCGTTAACTTCAGTAAAATAACAAAACAATTCATATTAACCACAAGGAAATACTCATCAGATTCCAGAAGCCTTTGAGACAGGATTTTCAGATGCAAGCAATATCCAATAGATGTTTTCCCACTGCAAAGGACCAGCTGGTTTTAATTTGCAATTGCACCTATTTAAAGTGATTATACAGCATCCAGTGAGGTGGCCAGGAGCTGAAGATGGGGAATCCAGGCCAACAAGAAGCTGTTTGTGTGCTCACGCTGACTGTCCTTTCCATGCTGTGACAGTCACCACCACAAGTTGGGAGGTTCCTCGGCCACTCTGCTTTTAAACAAGGTAATTTCATCCAAGTGCCGCATGGGGACATCTCTGATGACCTCTGTCAAGTCCTCATGAAGCAGAGGGAAAATGACGACATTTAATGCAGGGCGGTCCACCTGGAAGCTAAATCAGACACAGGTTATTAGCTGAGGAAAAATACAAATTCTCCAGTGCAAGAGGAGGGGATTGCATGGATATAGATCATGCAGTGGTGGAGGCAAGGAAGGGTTGCTCAGAGGAGGCAGGAGGGGCAGCTGGAAGTCAAGGTCTCCCACTCTCCTCTCTCTGCATCAGCAGGGAGTGCAGGCTGGGCTTGTACCCCTTTTCAGTGAGTCTGTTGAGCTGACACAAGCCCAAATTAGGCCTAACATGGGGAGGGAGGGAGGAAGTTTTAAAAAAATTAATAAATAAATCACAACATATAGGTATTCTTAGAAGACTAGAGATCCTAAGCGCTCTGCCTGAGCTGGGCAAGGTGCTCAGAGATAACAGTTTAAACCACCTACAAACCAGTGGCAAGTTGCAGAGCTGTTAAGAAAATCAGGCCAGAGTAGTGCCAGGCATTCTCTCGGGGTTGAGCCTGGGATTATCACTTCAGGCTGGGTTGTTCTGCATGCAGAGTCTACACTCTGCAATTAGAGCACAGACAAGTTTAGAAAGCTCAGATCTGCAGATAAGCATTTAAGTGTGCGCGTGCACACACGCACACACGTGCGCGTGCGAACTGCAGCCTCCTTCTTAATCTGAGCTGCAGAAAACCTGTCTTGGCACCACAGGAATTTACCCTAACAGAAACACAAGCAAGTATCCCTGTTTGCCACTTGAATTTTAGGTTCCAGTTTCTGAATCTACAGCCTCAGTCTTTTGGTCCTCTCTCAGAGAAATCTGCACTCTCCTCCCGCCCTCCCAGCTCTTCTTGCCAACATCACACCACTGGGTCTCCCTTCCAGCACACGTCCCAGACCTTGCAAGCAAGAGGCCTGATACGACAACATGAGAGAGAAGCAGCAGGGTTGTAACTACAGAGCAGAGGAAGAGAACAGCAAAAATTAAAGCCACTTATAGAATGTAAAAAGAACCATAAAAAAAAGCTCAGGTCCCCATCAGCAAGTGCTCTACATGATAGCAACCTGGTGAGTAAGAAAACATGGGGGTTAACATTGCATAACAAAAGTTCAGTCTTTTAAAGCTGGGGGGTAAAGGCAAGTTATGCTATAGCTTAAGAGTTACACCCTTAAGATTAAAAGACTTGTGACTAGTAGCCCCATGCCACCAAGATGCTTCCTCCAAACCGTGTGACAAGGACCAGTTCATTATCACGCTAAAGGAGGCAGAGTCAAACTGGCAGCACCAGTCCCTTGAGGCTGAAACAAGTTGTGTTGGGTCAAAAGAGGAGTTCACTGCTCATCAAACTTCTCTTATACAGAAGTGTGTCTGGAAAATTCCTAGCTCATCTCTAGCTCTGAAACAGCCAGATTTCTGTCAAACAGAAAGGGGAATGGCTGCAGATTTGGCTGCTGGAAACACACATGAAAATCCCAGGTAGCAATATGGCCAGCTGAAGAAAAGGCCACAAGAGACTGACATTTCCTGGGAGATAGAAAGGATATTCCCATCCACAAATGATTTGGAGTAGAGCAAATCTGTAGCAGAGAAACTCCCACTCCAAGGCTAGTTGCTCAGTCCTGGTGGGTTAAATTAATTTGCCTGAACCTAAGTAGCTGCAGGAGTAAGGATTTCCAGCAACAAAGCTACCTGGGGCAATTTTATATCTTTCTGCATCACAGACCTGCCCTTCATGCCTCACACCTAAGGGCTGGCAGAAAAGGACACCGCTCCTTGAGTGGATCCGGGGCTTGTGTAGGAGCTGCACAGTTTCTTACTTCCACAGCACTGCCTACAAGAAATCAACCAGCAAATAACTGCTGATCTGGGAGGTGGTTGGTAAAGTCTGCAGTGAAATTACATAAAACACAGCAAATGTCTCTTTGATAGTCCCACCTCTGCCTCAGCTCTTCGTGTTTCTTATCCAACACCACAGTCCTGCAGAGAAAATCATGTTAATAGACCAAGTTTACTGAAGTTCAGCTAGGAAGAAACAGCCATCTCCCCAAGGCAAAGAAACTTCTGCTTCTTCCTTTGTATATAGACTCTCCCAAATTAGATCTGCATGCTGCCTTCTCACCATATACAAAATTGTAGTTTATAAGCAGCCTTTACATGTAGCTATAAAAATCAGAACCTAGACAAGTTTACATGACAATCTGCCACCAAGACAACTGAAAAACCCCAACACAGTAAGTACAACTTCCAAAGAGGCTGGATTTATATGAGAGGTTTGAACTTGACCTTAAAAAAAAAAGAGAGAGAGAGAAAGAAAAAAAGAAAAAAAGAAAGCTTTGTAATTTTCTCCCCTCCTCAACAGGAAACTGTATGTTACTGCAAACCTTGTAAATTCCATACCCCAGCAAGTTGACGCCGGAGAATTCTTTCCATGTACAATTTGCGTGATTTAAGAAAAAAAAAATCAAATGCACATGGTTCACTATTATTCTCAGCTAAATGTGCGTGCAAAGCCTCTCCTTTAACTGCCTGTTAAAAAACACCCTGATTTTAACGAGCAGCTGTCATAATGTTAAACTGGGATTAGCAGTTCCCAAAAGCAGACTCCCTCCGCAATCTATGCTCCTTTAGTCCTTCCCCGGAAGGCAATTCCTTTCTTCATACACCTGTCCAGGTGGGCTAGATTAAGTGAGAAGCACTTAGAGCACTAGTTCGAAAGGCCCCAGGCATGGGGAGGAGATAACAAGAAGGGGAAGAGATTGAGTTAATGAGTTGCAGAATAGCTCCTGTAATCTTCTTGATGTTCTTTCCTCATTCCACACCTGGATGGACTTCAAACTGGATCTACCTCTGCAAGCGCATGGCTTGTAAAATTAAAACCCGAAGGACAGAGAAGGATGTCAACCTGGGGAGACAAAAGAGCTGCAGTTTCAGACATGAACCCCTGCTTTTTTTCCAAGGGAGAGAAGCCAAGGATATGCTTGCTTGCTCTCCCCTACAAAACCTCCAGACTAAACTCATCATGATTAATTAAATGAAAGCAAGTTTTCTAGGCAACTGACTAGCAGCCCCTTCAAAACAGATCCTTTAATCAGAAACAACCACTGGGATAACAAAGAAAATACCCCCACACGCACATATTTTCCAGTATAGCCTCTGGTCCAGCAGACTCAACACCAAACCAACAACCACCCAGCAGGAACTTTTACAAGGAGGTCTCCGAAATGCCCTCATTTGGATGTGGACACATAGTGGCCCTGACTTCAGCAGCTGGCTGGAATCATCCATGGAGCTGGGAAACGAACAGCGAAGTGCACCCTGTGTCACAAATTCCTCCTGGCATCAGCAGAGGTATAACCTCACTCTACAGTCAGACCTTGAACAGGTTGCATGTGACTGGAAGGGTTAATGGCACTTTGTTATTTGCCTCCAAAATTATCCCAGAACAGGTGTGGACTGGACACAGTAAGGTTATTTTCAAGTGAATAGCTTGGTAAATAGCCTAACACTACAGTCTCAATTACTTCCAACCAGCGTGGCAGGATCCAATATGTAGGTCAGGGACAAAGTCAAAAAGAAAGAGAAAAAGTCTAAAGCAAGGCTGCACTTTGATCAGATTTCCTCGATTTTAGCAAGACAAAAGAGTCACTCCCTGGAATGCAGTTATCTCCTGGCAAACACTCTCAGTGTGTGTTTTCAGACATACCTCTCCAGAGAGGCCAGTGAGTCCCCAGGACTCCACCTGCTGATAGAGCTAAAGGGCAGCCCAAAGCCATAGGAGAATCTCACCAGCCAACCTGTAGCAATGGATTATGCCCCCCTGCAACTCTCTGCAGCACAGACCCCAGAAGATGACAGCTCCACTGTGTTAGGTGCTGCTCAGACTTACCTTCCCTTATGTGGAAAGGAAAGGACAAGGCACTATTTGGGACTGCAGAATGTATTTCCCCTTGAGATTTCCAGAGAAACCTAAGAAAAGCCCTATGCCAAACGCAGACATTTCAGCACATCCCACTTCACAAATGCTGGCAGGCAGGAATAAGGGCACACAAGGTGGTATAATTAAGCACTGGCAACAAAAGCAGCACACACCAGATAAAATGAGGAAATACGGCATATCAGGAGTGGATCAAGGCCAGGTTTTTTAACTCCACAAGCTGAGATGAGCTTATGGGAAAAGAGGCTCTAAAGAAGAAAAGCAAGGAAGGAAACCAGGAGAAGCTTGATTTGGGGGAACAGAGCAGATAAAGACTGTGGTTTGCATGATTCTCACAACAGCAACTCAGTCTCTGCTGCAGTTGCACACCTTCTCCCCCCTCCATTTAGACTTCCCCCACAGGCTGGTGAGCTGCTTCTGGAGAGGCCCAAGTTTCTCAAGAGAAGGGAATTCAGACCAAGTCACTTTTTGCCATGTACACAGCTCTTTTGCCCACGTGCACAAAAACTCTGTTAATCCTCCACCAGGCACAGCATAAGTCTGTTTTCACTGGAAGACTTGCTCACATCTGAAAGTTCAATTATGGCATCTGTCTTGAAAGCTTCAGCCAGCATACCTGAGCCAGGCTGGAAACTCCCGTCCCTGAAGCATGGCACGGTAGAGCAGAGGAAGGGCCAGGACAAGCTGGAGCAGCTGACAAGTGGCATGACCCAACATACAAACACACACTTTTCTCATCTTTTAAAGGAAGGCCAGACATACACTTAAAATTTGTTCCACTGGCCGTGCCCTGAACCCAGTACCAGGGAACTGCAGAAGCTCTCCTGGCTTACGGTGACTGCCAATAGTGTAAAATGAAGCTTCTCCAGAGCATCTTCCAGCCATGCCAAAGAAACTGCAGGTGGGATTCCCCCAGGCCCATTCCTCTGTGAGCAGGGAAGACCTTTTCCCCCCGCTCATCCCTCAGAAGCCTCTCAAGAGGGGTCCAAAGCCTCCGCACACTGACTCTAAAGCGGACCCATTCCTTAGTGCCATTCTCACTTCCAACCCTGCCAGAGTACCAGTGCTGAGCAGACTTCATTTTCTAACCTCAGAAATGGACTTCAAAAGTTCCTGAGGAAAGCTGTTGTGATTCGTCAGGTTGCACTTAACTCCACACAATGAGATAGTTCCTCCACAAAGTGTTTTTCTTTAAGGGTGTCTTCCATCCCCTCGTGTCTACATGGACAAATTGGCATTCTCCCAAGGCCTGCGATTTCCCCTCACCTTAAGTCCCATCATGACAGCCTCCAGTCTGAGACAAAGGGGTGTAGATGGGACTCTGGAAGTCATTCACACACAACACTGCCAACTCTCCCATTATCTTCAATGCAGCATCCTCTGCCACTGCATCGTGTCATGGGGAAGGAGCAGTACATGTCAGACTCATCCCGAGTAGAGGCAAATTACATCTCTCTACTGTGGTTTCTCTCTGTAAGGCATGAATGATACTCCGCTACTTCTCCTGTGAACTGAGGTTTATATCAAACATGCTTGCAGACTGAGATTCTTACATTATTTTGCCAGCTGAACTCTGCATCAGTCAAATGTGACCGGACAATTAGAGGGGGAGGGAATAAGAACCCAAAGAGCGATGCCAGAGCGCCCAGGACACGTCCTAGGGGAGTGCTCTGCCAGAGCAAGCTGAAAGTTATTTCCTAATCTCTTCCACAAATTAAAAAGCTACTGCAATAACTGCTCAATTAGATTTATTTTACTATGGAAATGCTTTAAAGCTGCAGTTAATGCTTCCGTTCAGCCTTTTACACCCTCATGAAGAGAAAGCACGACAGTACTATTCCAATATTATTTCTCAGCCAAGAAAGAGAGGAGGACACTCCTTGAAACCTATTTCATGCGCAAAGCAATCTACCCACTAAGGAAAGTCTCAGGACTGAATTCCCTTCAAAATACATGAGCTAGCAGTTAGAACAAGCCATTTGGGTCAACCGCAAGAATGCATTTAAGAAGGGGGGTTATGTTAGTACCCCCAAAAGAAGTTACATTAATATGCCAAACTGGGGATGGTCCCACAAGCCGTGCTGGCTTGTAAAGTATTTGAACCCACCCATAAACAACAACCCTGGTAGACCAAAGGTGTCCGGGCCACACCTCAAGCAGAGTCAGTCTTTGCCAAGCCCGCCGAGGAATTCTTGGGTAACGCAAGCTGACAAGGATGCAGTTTGTTATTCAGTCTGTGACAGAATGATTCAGGGGTTTCCAAGAGCAGGAAATGAAACAGACAATGAAAGCTGGAACAGGATGCTAATGATTCACTACACCAGCCTAGCGATACATTAAGTCTTCTGCAATCAGACGCAGGGCCTGAGCCCACAACATGCTTAGGCTAGCGGAGTGGGATTGGCAGCTACCGTGCTGGCTCTGGGATCCAGGAAAGCCAGCAGTGTACCAAGAGGGACTTTTTCAAGGTCAGAAGGAAAAGAAGGTGGTGAAGGGATGCAAAAACAGCTTGAAAATCTCAAATAAGCCCTAGGTGGTAATACCAGCTTTTTGCAGTGTCAATACAATTGCAGCAGTCAGGTGGGCAGTGCAGGAGGGATGCTGGAGGACTCTGCTGAATTCAAAGATGATCTTGCACTCGCTTACTGTCCTAACAGCCCCCTCTCACCCAATCTAACAGTAAGAACGATTACCCAAAAGGGCTTTTCTGAGGCCAAGCCTGCAATGAGAATCCAGGCAAGAGGAATACTGCAGGGATATCCAGGGCAATAGCAACAAGGGAGGGGGGAACACTTAGCTCCGAGGTGAGCAAAAATTTATTTGTGATAGTTCAGTCCTGTGCTAAATGCCAGGAGAGGGACTGGCTCACTCAGCCCTTTCCAAATACTCAGTTTCACCCCCATGCTCCCACCTGGAAGCCCTATTTCTGCAACTGAATCCCAGGAGGGTGCTTCATCCCTTCAGCGAGCATCATGGCTCTCACAGCCACACAGGGCCACTGAAATCAGCAGTTTAAGAAAAGGTAAGATCCAGCCAAGACTTTCATGTTAAAAAAGGACAATAACAAGCCGGGGAAAATTTAGGTAATGCTACAGAAGCTTGAATAGTAAGATCTAATGCAGACTGAAATAGCCATTCCTGGAAACTGGCAGGAGTCCTATTGTGAAAGTCACTTCAAACTAAACAGTGCTCATACCTGACACAGGCAGAAGAAGGAAGGTTAAGTTAGTGTTTCTCTTTCTCCGGGTCTTGCATCCCCAGAACAGGCAGTTGTCCTAAAACTGTAAAATTCTCTGCACCTTCTAGCACTGGTTAACCCTCAGAGTCACCCAAGTTGCACACTCGCTTTGCAACGCCATTTGCTGGAGACAGGTAGCCAGCATGGTTAGGGGAACAGGGGCAGAGAGCTTGAGCTAGGACTGTCCATTCCCCACTCCGACCCCACAGCTCTTGGGGGATGCTGCACCAGGACCCCTGCCAGCCCCAGCCCTCTGCACCTTCTCCCAGCAGCTATCAGACCCCAGGAGATTACAATAACGCTTTTGGGAGACATGAGCAGCTGAGCCCAGCTACCCACCCACCTCCCCAAAACACACTTCAGCTGCACCACGATCTGTCACTTGCTGACCACGCTGTCTACCGTGGCTTAACTTAGATTGCATTTCTATAAATCACAACTCGCCTCTATGCCTTGACACTTTCCCCCCATGTATGAAGAATCCCTAATGACACCATGCTCTCAGAGATTTTTTTGTCTTGCTTTTTTTTATTGTTGCTTTCTTGATCTTTTCCAAGGTGTGTTTTCAAGGACTTTTCACAGGATTGTATTGTCTGGTGTTGTAGAGTCCTTGAAATCATTGCAATGATAAGAGCTATCTAAACACTTAAGCTAAAACCAACAAAATTCTAATGGAACACACTGGAAACAAAACCTGTCTTTGAGGCCAAGGGGATATTTGCCAAAGCATTTCCCATCCCCTCTCCCAGCCTGTTTTCTGCTGGTAAGCTTCACCAGGAAAGCAACTTCTCCTGCACATTTGTGAAGTAGCCACTAACCACACTATGTAGCTGTGCAATCCTGAAGTCATCCAAATTCCTTGCCCGCAAGATTTCTGGGGCAGAGAAATACAGGCGTATAAATACGATTATTTAGCATGCAACACATCAGTAAGCTGTGGAACACCTTCCATAGGTCACAGCTCCATCTACTGACTATTTCACAAAATAACAGGGTGGAAACCCTAGGGGAAAGCTGTTCGAAGCAAGCCCTGTGCCCCCGGACCGGGCTTTGCACACACGGCTCTTTGCATGCATTTAGAAAGAATCCCAGCACAGCAACTCAGCCCAAAAGGGACAAGCAAATCTCCCTTTTCTGCAGAGAAGCCTCTTTGCACAGCAACAGGTCCGGGGTCATGCTTGAACCTACAACAATCCTCGAATTGTGGTATTTTAGTGTTTCTGGAATTACCAATGCAGTGGTTTTAACAGAAGAGTTACTTAAACAAAGACAACACGCGCTTGGAGCTAAGCACTTTGGCAGAGTTAGGGTCCAAGCATAAAAGGGAAAACATTGTGTTCGTTAGATCCGCTACTATCTGAAGTGTGGCGGTGGCAGCAGCTGAGCACCATGTGATTGGAAAAAAAATGTCATTTTACAGAGAAACTGAGACTAGGCCACTGTCACATGTGAAATCTGAGGAAGATCAGGGAAGTGGATATGGATCACTCGAGCCACATCTTCTACTCTAACCACTAGGCCCTTCTTATGTGCACAGAGCATCTCCCTGAACCATAAAGGAGATTACCCCTCCCATTCACATAGAAGAAAAAAGAATCAAGAAAAACACTGCAATGATTTATCTGCCCAGAGGGAAACAGTCTTCTCTAAAGCTCAGAGGAGACCTTGCCCTTGCAAGCCTCTTGTTTGCTGATGAGGACTCCAGATGAGTGCTGTTCTGCTTAGTGTGTTTCATTGCAAAAGAGGCAGAACTCAATCAGAGGCTTTTAATGACTTAAATACATAAACTAATTTGTCCTGAATAGCAGCAAACTTCAACCAGAAAACTGCCCGCAAGAAAGATGGACACCACAGGGCCTGGTTTAGAGCTGTCACAAGACTAACAGACACGAGAACAACTCTCTTTTCGGGCCAGTAGAACAGAAATACATAATACTAACCTTATTTTACAGTCAAAGGGAAGAGTTTGTGAATCAGTTCAGGCTTTAAGCCATCAGTGTGATGCAGGAGATTTAATACCCAAGCTCTCATCACCACACCCTGTATATACACCATCTTCCAGTACAACTGCGCAGCTGAAACCAGTCTGTTCTCCCTGAATCGGTCCCAGCCTCTTCTGTGATCCAAACCCTCCTGTGCATCCACATCTGAAAAAGGATTGCACTGGACTAGATTGCGTTTTCAAGCCCCCTCCCAGCTCTACCACCTGCAGCAAGCTAGTGTTGCATGCCCAGCCCTAGGCCTTTCCAGTTCCCACTTGCTTTTCTTCTCTTTTTAGAAGCATTGGGAGAATGGGAGTCACTTTGGCCCCATCTCCCTGTTCAAAACCAGCGATCACTTGGCTGTGCTCAGCTTAAACAAGAGCATCTCCATAGCCCTAAAACAGGAACTCTAACCCTTAATGGGACCTGAGGAATATGGATCAATTCCCCCGGCTCAAGAAAGGGAGCAAACAAAGAAAGGCTCACAGCCTTGCCTTCCCTCCTCTCGCCTCTCCCTTCCCACCCACTCTCCATGTTTTGCCCGCACACGCAGCATCTGCATGTATTCCAAATAATTAAAAAAAAAAAAAGGATAAATCACCTTATTTCATTCTGGCACAAGGATATATAACTTCAAACTTGCTACCCAATGGGCTCTTCCAATTTGAAATTTGGATTAAAGAGACACTAGCAGCACATTTTTAGAGGAAGCCATGCCGTGCGAATTAGAGCCTTATCCACAGGTTTAAGCAATGAACTAGCTCACACATGGATTTTACTGCACGTCTCTTTGCCCTTGGAGTAGCAGACAAAATGCAGTCAAGAGAAAGTCAATTTCTGACCCCATCTGAAGGCACATTTGTGCAAGGATGAGAATGGGAACACTGGAAAAGTCACGTGGCTAAGGACCCACTGATGGCTCATGGAAGACTCCAGGCTTTGCTTACAAATCATTTTTTGTATTTTGTTCCTTCCATTTTATTACTAGAGACAGTTGCATGAGAACGGGATCTTTGTTGCTTAGGAGAGCATCTGCTCCCACTGCTTATCCTCCTCCTGAAGTCATAATCTTACGTGACATCAAAATAATTTCCAGAGCCACCAATTACAATGTCACAGAGGATTATGACTTCAGGTGTAGAATTTGCAGTGGGAGCAGATGCTCTCTGCAGAGAAGAAAAAAAAAAAAACCACACCACACTTCAAAAAATCCTGTTTTCATACAAACATCTCTATTAATAAAATACAAAAGAGGAAAAATAGTATGACAGCCAGAACCGTTGCTAAATATAAAAATATTTTTTTTACCATTTCCATGAGGCATCAGCTGCTCTTTGGAAAGTTCCCAGGGTTTAAATTATTATGAGGTACAGAATGTAGTGAGAATCTGTCCACAACAGAGAAAAAGAGGGAGAGAAGACTGCAGAACAGCGTATTTCTGCTCAGTAAGTGAACATTAAAATTTTGGCCAGTGCTGCAATGGCATCTCAGAGGGGAGGGCAAAATAAAAAAGGAGAACTGCAGATTTTTAGTCCTTTCTAAGGATCCCCAAAGCACAACTGAAATCAACCATGAAATGTTTTTACAGATACGAAGCCCTGTGAAAAACAAACTCAAAGAATCCTTGTCACATCACAAGGAATTTACTTGGATGTTTCCAACAATCACTATCCCAGAAGGACACAGAGCCTTTTAGAGGCAGTAACAATCTCGTGTGCAGTTTGGTAGGTAGCTAATATAGTCATAGGCTCTTCTGGATTTGATCTGCGGAAACAAGCCAAGTGTAATAAGTCAGCTTGAAGCTGGAGAAAGGATGGGGGGGAGGAGCACCCTTTAGGATGCAGTAATAATGCCATGTGATTTGAAATTTTTATTAGAGCTTAACAGGGCAAAGCAACAGTAGGTGACAAAGAAAACAGACTAAAGGCGGAGGAAAAGCCTTATAGAAAAAAAAATTATAATGGAAAGTCTGTTGCATGGGAAATATTTTGTAAGATGACTGCCACTATTAGAAGATTTCAAAATGCCAAGCATAATTAAAAGCTCTCTTTTCAAATGCAGTTCACGGCTCACACACAAACGTTTCCCACCACGTGAGCCTCAGAACACTGCAAGGGGCCAAGCAAAATGCATTTAAGAACTGCCAAACGTGCAAAGGCAGTTTGTACCAATTCTCGCCCCCCACCCCACAACCCCCCCCCCAAAGAAAAACCCTTCACAACAACCCTTTAAAGGCTTTGAATTGCGCTGCCAGGGGATTATCAGTAAGTGACATTTACAAGTGATTAGAGGACAGAGAATTATCTTAGTCACTTGTGGGAAAGGAGGAAAGCTTCAAGGTCATATCTTTCAGTACTTAAAATGTCGGCAGATGTTTTGTTTACACAAAAAGTGTCATTTGATTTATGATGCAGCTTTACATCCAGAACTTCAACTCAGCCAACGGAACTGCAGAGAACATGGGTGGGAATGGAATCAAAAATTCATATAATACCTTCAAATATTTCACTGATTCACTCTTGTTAAAATAAGAGGCTAGTTCATGTGCCAAGCAGTTACACAGTACCTATTAGCTTCTTGGAACAAGTGCTCCAAGCCATATAAACCTTGGCAAGCAAGGAAATGGAGATAAATCTTCAACAGCTCCAGAAATCCCACATCAACCTCTTTCTGCACTCACCTCCGGACAATAGATTGCTGGAGATTTTTGCAAACAGTAAGAGATTCTCCCATAAACATGTGGCACATGATGACCTCAAGGCAGTTGGCCATGAATGACATCACTGCGTCAGACTGCAGAGTCCCACTCCGGGAGACGATGCAAAGCCGCTGGAGAGAGGAGCAATGACTCAGTGCCTGGAAGAACTGGGCGCCGGCACAGAAGTATGGCTGTTCCAGCCTGCAAGAATAAACAAAAAACAAGTCAATGGGCAATTCATGCTTGAGCCGCTTTCGGACAAGAGGGAAGACAACATACTCATGGGGGGCTGGCAAATGGAGCAACCAGTGTCCCCCACCACCTGTTTCACTCACACATGCGATAACCTTCTACCTGCTTGCGCTAGCGGTATGGCATAACAAACCCGACACTGCATGCTCAGACCTCTTGCTTGCTAGTTACTCTTGAACAGTGTGTGCTAAAGGACAAGGACACGAATAGGCGGAAAAGCCTTAAACTGCAGAATTCCAGCACCCACAGCGAGTAACTCTGGTTTTGCAAGCTTTCCACAAAGCACGTTGGGTAAGATGTGCCTTAGGTCTGACCAGCAGATCGATTCTGGTCTTATGACAAGCACAGCCTGGTTTTTGCTACCTGACAGCCACTGAGCAGTTGATGTGGATTTAAGGACTTTTAACTGCTCCAGTGCACCAAACACTGATCAAACTGGTCATCTTCAGTTTACTGCCTAGAGAGAAGCAGGCATGAAAAATCCACAATGAACGCATGCTGATGCAGAACTTGGGCCTCTGAGCCAAGAAAGTGACCACAACCAGCCCTCTCCAGTAAGAGGATGGCAAAGGATCAAAGCTACTGCTCTCCCACAGGAAGAATAACCATCATCAATCCAACCTTTATCTTCAACACTTGGCCCAGAGAAGAGAGACAGGATCCTCTATCACGGCTATCCACAACCTTACGTCACAGCCCAGAGCAGGACAACAAAATGACATGGCAAAGCCATACCTGACCAACAAGGGGTCTATGTTTTAACCAGCAGCATAACTGGATGACTCCTTCACAGAAACCAGTCTACAGGAAGCAGAACCTGCTCAGGGTTGGTGTCACCAGGAGAGTACATCTGCTTAGTGTAGATTTACTACAAGACGGAGCACTTGGGAATCCCAGTCATTGGGTCAGCAAGGCCAAGAGCTCCAAGAAGGTTAATCCATTAGGTGATAACAAGCTGTCAGTCCCAACCTGATCTGGATAATCTCTGCATGGGCATTTGTAGTACACAGGGATATCTCAGCAACTTAATCCTGTTAATTGATAAATTCTGCTTTAGAGACTCAGCCTGTAACTGCTGGTCAGGTAGCATTGCCTGAAGAGATCCTAACAGCCCATAAGCACGTTGGGTAATAGCTTAAAATTAATATTATGGAGATGGGAAGCCTCTTGAGTTTTTCAACAGCGTTATTGGTCCATTGTAAATTCAGGACGAAAAGCACTGAATCTCCTGCAACCTTACAGCAGGTTTCCAGGTTAATCTCTGTGACGCGACAACCATACTTGCAATACTGCCTTTCGCTCGCTAGATGACAATGTTGCTTTGGAATATCCCCTTAAACTAGTTTCTCAGCCCGGAAAATGGGGAGGGGAAAAAAGGGTAGAAGCAGCACAGCATTAGCCAAATGAAAAGGAAACTACATTATCGAGAGGAAGTGCTAAACATTAAAATCCTCTTAAACCTATATAAAACCTTAGACTTTACTCAGAAAAGAACAATGACAGCTTACATCGAAAAGCCTGGCTGTTACAAGGAGACACTCTTGTTCGTCCTTTATTCAAGGCTCTACGCTGCCTCCCATCTTTATTGCTCTTGGCCTCCATTTCAAAGTCTCTGGAAACTACAGGGCCTAGACAGAGTGAAGCAACACTGCACACCCAAACCTCCTTTGCCAGATCTTAGCTCTTCCGTGGCTGTTTAGTCTCCTGAAGGTTAAAGATATGTTCGCATGACCCAAGCCATTAAGCTGCCATTCCTTAGATGAGAGACCAACACGCTCCTTGCCTGTTAGAAATGGTAAGTGGTGGAAAATTAAAACCCTCCTGAGGTGTTGTAGCCACCCTGGCTCCCTTCGCTATTGCAATGCATCAGGAACATGCACACAAACACCAGACTCAGCTGATGAGCAATAATTTTAGTCACACTGTCTTTGTGATCACAGGAGTGACCTTGCTGTTACTACTGTTAGCCATTTTACACCCATTTGTGAGCAGAAGATGAAAATGGGACTGACAAGTCTAGCAGTTTCACCAACAGAAGCTGATTTAGGGAAAAAAGAAGGAAAAAAGCATCTTTCTAAAGTAATAACATTTGCGTTCATATAGACTGGCGCAAGGAAACCATCGTGGTTCATGCCCTTTGCCTTCATAAGCACATTTGGGCTACTGTGAAGCTCCTTTGTGCACCCTTTAGGATCAGATCCTTGGTAGGATCCTTTAAATCCTACCAGGAGAGGAACGCCAACAGGACAAACTCTAAATTTGGAATGTTTTCAATATATTATCAAGAAAAGAAAAAGAAATTTAAAAAAATAAAAAGGCAAGATTTTAATACGAACCAAAGGCGGGAGAATATCTCATTGAGAAATCTGAAGAGAACTCTACATTACCTAGACATTGTAGGAGTCCCTTCCTGGAAATTTACGAGATGTGAGTGTACACAAAGCCAAAAAGTCAGCAAAGGCATGTATTATTTAACCTGGCCCTGACAGGCTGCTAGCTCCCAAATATGCTGCATCCACTCTTCCTTATCTAAAAGGAAGGCAGTTGCAGCATAGAGACTTTTTGCTCTTAAAACACTGGTTAAAGGGTGTATCCTGAGCCCTCAAGGACAGCATGCGATGCCTTCCCATTCTCCACAAGTCAGGAAGGAAAATACCCAGTTTTCAAGCCCTTGCAGCTACTTTTGACCAGAACAGGAACACTCACAGTTTTAACACTAGCCACAACCAACCACGCACTACATTTCTGGAGATCTGCAAACAAAATGGAGATGTTCAACAGCAGCCCCTCACCTGAGATCTCTCAAACACTTGCAGTGTTTCAGCATGTCCATGAGAGCAGACATATAGACCATCTTCCCCATCATGCCCAGGTTGGCCAACGAAAGAGTCCGCAAATGCTGGCACTGCAATCCAATGTTAATAAGCCCAGAGCCAGTAAGAATATTTGGCAGTTGTGCTAAGGTGAGGCTCTGCAAGTAAGTCAATTGGCTAATGGCAGCCACCTCTGAATCCCCCACGCTTTGTGCCCGGACACAAGGAGGCAACGAGTTCCGAATTGCTGGCTCGTTGCGGGGCATGGCAGAGGAAAAACTGGACCCAATTATTTCCAAGGTTTCCAAAAATCGGAGGCTTCCCATCAGAGCCCAGAATACTGAAGACTCTATCTTCTGATTTGCCTGGTCTGCTAAGTTCCTTGGATATGTCTGTATCCCAATCCGAACTTTCCTTCCAAACGTTTGGGGCACCAAATTAGATGCTGTGGGAGGCTTTTCCACATTTGCAGCAACATCTGTGATGGAGCAAACTGGTAACGCTAATGAGAGCAGGTGCTTTAGCCTGGACAGAAGCTGGCACAAGTGATTCCCTATGCTTTCTGAGCTGTGATGGTGAGCTGCAGAGAGGTTGAGGTGTCTCAGGTTGCAGCAAGACACTACCAGGCTTTCCAGAATGCTACTGTCAATATCATCTTCCGCTTTTCGAAACAAGGACTCCGGAGCCAGACAATGAACGCAGCCACTGAGATTCAGACTGGTCAAGCTTTTAAGATCCTTCCCACCATTAATAACCCTCTGGATCAGATGACCACCAGATAAGGTGCATCGGCTAAAGCTGAAGTAGAAAGGGTTGTTGAACTTCAAGTGTTGCAGGAGCCCAGAGCCATTAATCCAGGCTTTGGGCAATTGTAAAGCATCCAGACGTACATTTCGAGCCATAGAGTCCAGGAGGTTTTTAGTGGCTCCCGTCTCCGCAAAGCTACCGGGGGCAGAAATAAGGAAGGCGTGAAGGTTCTCAGGTGTCCGATCACTTAGCACCGCCAAGTACAGCCTCACCACCTCCTGATTAACGTAGCCAGGAGCCAGCCTGGCATAGAAGACGCGGAGGTTCTGGTAATGGGGCACATTGCTCTCACCTACCATTAGCTGCCCAGAGAGCATAAAACCTTCTCGTGAGCGATCAAGGATCTCAAAATAAAGCAGCAGTTTCTCAAGGCTAGTGCAGCACGGAACAACACCATATGACGGCGTGTAAAGAGTTTGCTTCAATTCCAAGACACGGCTAAGAGTGGCTTTACACTCACTGCTTAGCTGACTGGCATCGAAACCCGGATTTACATCTATCGCCAGGGAGCGCAGGTGCTGGAGCGTGGAAAGCATCTTTGAGAGACGGAGAGAGGTGACGTGGCACCCAGACAAGTTCAGTTTTACCAGGTTCTTGCACCGTGTTACATGATCAATAGTGGAGCTGGGCAGCCAATAGCAACCAGCCATGTTCAGCTGGTAAATCTCTTTTCCGATATCCCTCATCAGTTGCTTCACTTTGTCTTTGTTTACCTGTACTCAAACAAAACCAGATTCAATGAGATATACAGCAATGGTGTGTACTGACTCAGTTCCCCATCTGATGATGGGGATAACAGTGGCTAGCACTTAGATTACGTGGCTCATCCAAAGGTCTCAGGATGCTAGCACAGTCTAAGAATTATTACACTGCTGGTAGCTGGCTTAGTCTGACATGCTTTGGACTCTTAAGATTACACTTTCTTTAGCTTCTCAGTCTGTGCAGTTCTGCATTACGGACTGTGAGGCCAAATCTGTTCAGCAACTGATAGTGGAATGGAGGACCATCTCCATTTTCTAAAAGCAAAGCTATTTCAGCAGAACTAGCTATCTACGGAAACTCAAATTGAAAGAAGAATGTTTCCATTCTCCTTCATCCAGTTTCCTCTTTTGCAAATGAGTGAGAGAGGCTTCCCCTTGCCTGCACTTGGTGATACAGTCTTCATAAAACGTATCACCCTTCATTTCCAAGCTTCATTTTTGTTGTAACACATATACAAATTCTGGCTTAGCTGACTGCATGCCTGACAGCAGCATGCACAAGATTTTTTTGCACAACACCACAAAAAATGTATTTTGAGAAAATGATAACTGTACACAACCACAGCTACAAATGGAAAGTCACATTTACTTTAATTTTAGCTTCCAGAAACACGGAGAAGATAGATTTCACTGAACGTATTTTATATAACTAAGGGAGCACAGAGCTGTTCTAACAAAGCATTCTGGAAAACAAATGCTTTTATAAAACAGTTTATTGTTTATTTGATTTCAGAGTTCAAGAGCATTTCATTTAAGCAGACACATTGGAAAGTTCTACTTCTTGGCACTTTTTCAGAAGCCAGATTTGTCTTCATAGCTAACACAAGAAACAAGCTACTCTCCCCACCTTATAGTCTTTCTGAAGTATAACTGTATGGGTTAGACTTTTGTCAAGGCAAAGCGTTGCGAGTTTCCTGCAGGTTCTCCTGACGTTCAGGACAAGGTCTGTGCAAGGGACGTAGCTGAGGATGTGCAAAAGGATCTCATCTGAGAACTCCATCAAGTTGACACCATTACTTTCCTCCTCGCTCTCCCCACTTATGATCTCCTGGGGGTAAAAAAAAAAAAAGGAAAAAAAAGAAAAAAAGAGAAAAGAAAAGCTACTAGCTCAGAAACTTCAGCAAAGCTTGTGAGAAAACAGATACCCTGAGTCTCATAAGGATTTACAAAGTGAGACGAAACAGAAATGCTTGGATCTTTAAGTACTTCCATCTGCATGAAGAAACCAAAAGCTTTCCCTTAGAAGACAATATGGAGGTAGTGCAAAACTTCACACAAAGCCACAGTACCTTCACTTGCTTTTTCACTGTTCGCTGCTTTAGAATGAGGAGAAAAAATGTTTACATTCATTCCACTTTTGCGCCTTATGTTGCAATGGGAAAAGTGACTGTCCCTGATTCTTTCTAAATATAACGCTGCAGTCTCTTTCTACATCTTTCCTCTAAGTGCCATCCATTACAATAACCTTAAGAGTTATATAACCATATAGAGAGAGAGATACATAGATAGATACACACAAAGAAAACTGCAGTCCAGTATCAGATCACCCATAGCTCTTGTGCAACATGCTTATACCTTAACCATATGAAACCAGACGACCGACAGCTGGGCTCCAAAGGGGACAGGAGAACCCCTTTGCTCCTCCACCCCACGCTCCCTCCCTTCCACACTGGGGTGCCAAGAGACACCCCAAACCCACCAGGACTGGCCTGACAAGAAGGCAACAGGGCGCACACGGCCTCGCGCAGGGCAGGGACCCCCCCACCCACCCCACCACGATGACAGTGCTTTTGGGGGGCTGCTGGGACTTTAGCACCATCTTTAATAAAGCTCAAATTGGCATTAACGCCACGGCATCTCCTGAAGGGATGAAGGGAGCTGGTCCCCCATCACAGCTGCTGTAAAACCCCCACAGAAGCACCCCGGAGGAGGGCGATTTCGGTGCCCGTACCCAGCCCCGTTAGACGGCGGCAGGCCCGCCTCAGGAACCGGCTCCCCGGGG
>JAVJGG010000061.1:15975716-15986328 GCA_035590195.1 Aviceda cuculoides
GGGCCGGCCGGGGCCGCCCCCCCCCCCCCCAGGAGGGGAAGGGGGTAACCCTGGGGGCAACGTGCTGCAGGACCCCGCTGTCCCCCCCAGGGTTGGGGGGGGGGATCGCTTCTGCAAGCTCCTGCCTACAGTGCTGCCCATCACCCAGGCCACGGGGAAGGGCCCGTCGTCTGCACCCCCAGACGCGGGGCAAACACCAGTAAACCCCCCCCCCCGGCATGTCCCAGTTTGGAGTGGGATGCGGGGCCAAGTTCAGTGCTGATGTCAGCAGGCAGCGGTGACACGACACGGCTCCTGCCAGGCCTTCGGCCCTTGAACCCACCCGGGGCACATCGTGGCCGCCTCCGGGCACCGTTAAAGGCCGTGTCCCTCCGGCGATTCCCGGGAGAAGGAGACCAAGAGAAGATGGACCAAGGGGTCCCGGTTCCCGCTCCCCATCCTGCCCCGGGGTTGGCGTGGGGTGGGAAGCAGCGATTTGGTTAGATTTGGGCAATATTTTGTTTCTGTCCTCTTTGAGCTAAAGCTTGCCGGAGCGGAAGACGTGGCTGCTCCTGCCCGGGCTGCGATTCCCGCTTGGGCTGTTCCCAGCAAATCTTGGGTGGAAATAAAGGCCAGGGCAGCATCCGCGGAGCGGCAGGCGGCGGCGACAAGAGGGCTTTGCGTCTCCGGAGCGTTGTACCAACGCGGGCTGATTAATCAAGTTAATTAAGCGGCCCTGTAAGTAAAGTAGCAGCAGCCACTCGCAATCTGTTGCCGGTTGGAAGCCGGCAGACTTCGGTGTGGGGACCTTGCATGTCTAATCTCTGCGGTTTGAGAACAGCAATGACAGGGGAAAAAAAAAAATCCTCGGGGGAAAAAAAAAAAAAAGCTAAAAATGCCTGTCCTCCACCGGACACCCCTCGCCCCACGTCCCAGTGGGGGGAGCCAGCTCTGCCATCAGGGTCTCGCAGCCCACACCAGCAAGCTCTTTGTCACTGGGGAGGTGCAGAGACCACAGTGAGGATGAGGAGGAGGATGGGGGTCCCCTCCCCAAACCACCAGCTGCCCTCCCCAGCGTGGGGTCTGGCTGAGGGGAGGATCCAGGCGTTATTTCCCCCCCTCCGCAAGCATTGCTCCCTGCTGCGGGACAAACAAAGGAGGAGAACAGCAGGAGAAACCTGCAAAAGCCTGCTGAAATGGAGATTTGCAACTACCTGGGGGGTGGAAGGGGATGGGAAGAGTTGGGACACCGGGTATGGATGGGAAGAGGAGGAGCAGCCCTTTTCCATGGGAGAGCATCCCCTTCTTCGCCAGGAGCACCTTATGCAGGAGCTGGCTGGAGGTGCCCCAAAACCCAGCACCGTGGCTGCTCCCAGTTGGGTGCTGTGGAGGGGATGGTGGGGAGAGGAGAGCCAGGAGCCCTGTGGGCTCTGCTGGGCCACCCCGGGACCGTGCCTCATCCCGCAGGACAGAGGTGGCCGTGGTGATGGACCTGCCCTGCCAGGCCACCTTGGGACCATGCCGTCCCCTCCACCGTCGTTTCCCTGCCACCTCGGGTGAATCGTGGGAGATCTCCGTATTGCAGCTTCCCTTGCAGTAAAATGGGAGTCATCTCTGTTAATTACCTACCTCACGGGGAATTAATTAATGTTTGCGCTCCACTTTGAAAAGGCTGATTATTAATTAGAAGATTATACGTCAAATAAGGGGAGCCACAAGGCATGGGTACAGCCGATGGCCCTGGCGGGTGTAAACCATGGTCCACAAACGCGCTGATAAGGGGTCTGCGGAAAACAGCAGCGGGAAAAAGTCCCACAATAGCACTGGGGTGATGGGTTTGGGATGGGGAACGTCAGCAGGAGGTCAGGACCGGGTGGGGAGGCCACCCTGACTCACGGGGGTCTGGGTCAGCTGGATGGGAGCGCAGCAGAGGGATGGGATGCTCCTCTCCGCTGCATTCCGGTGAGGCGGTTGGGTGGAGCGGGGCTGAGGAGCCACGGATGCGAGACAGCCCATTAGGCAGGGAGGGGAATTACTGGGCAATTAGCGTCTCTTGATTATCGGACTGAATCAGAAAGCAATCCATCCACCAGCATCCGGCGGGCAGTAACGCCGGCCCCGCGTCTCCTGCCTTTCGGGGGCGATGGGATTTGGCCTCGGTGGGGATGGCAGGATGTGGCCCGCAGCTCACGGTCGGGCACCACCGCTTCCTCCCAGCCCCAAGAGGTGGTGATGATAGCTTTGATAGCTTTGATAGCTTTGATAGCAAAGCCACTACCCGGTCGCCGTGTTCACCGCCCGGACCACGCACGGTGTGACGGACCGAGCCGGCTCCCCTGGCCGCGGCTCGGGGCTCTCCTCCCGTCTGCTCCTGGGCTGTTGCAAAAGCCAAGAGGAGAGAAAAGGGAACTGAGCAAAGAAGTCCCCCCCGGCTGTCGTGTTACCCTTGGGCAGACATCGCAGGCTCCTGAGTTTCCTTGTTTTGCTTCACTTCTCCCTGCTTGTCCTTGGCCTTGGCTCGCCCCAGCTCCGGACAAAACTATCCGGGGGAGGATTCTCCTGCCCTTCGCTGGCTGATATGGCCGGGCTTGAATTTCTGCACTTGGGGGACAACATGTGAGCTCTCCTTGCCACTCGCTTCTTCCAGCCCTTCCCCTACAGCGGGAGCCCTTTGCTCAGGCAGGGATGGTGTCTGCTGCACGTTTGGAGGGAGGAAGGTCGAGAGGGGGGAAATAATCCCGGCAGCTTTTAGGGCTGGCTTGAATTTCTGCACATCCCCTTCAGCTCCTCCATCGCTGTCCTCGCCATGCACTCGGGCCTCCAAGTAAAGTTCTCTCCCTGCTGCTGTCGTGACAATGAGAAAAGAGGTGGAAACTTCTGAAACCAGCCCAGTCGATTTAAATCACCCTCCCGCAAAAATCACAGACGTTTTTCAGAGTGCTGCCTTTCTCCTCCCTTCCCACTCCCCAAAGGGAAGAGGGAAAGGCGCTGGCCACATCCCCCATGTCGCAGGCACGGGGACCATCCCAGAACCTTCCTCATTTTCAATTCACTCCTTGCAGCTGCAATGGGAATTTGCAGGAGGTAAAATCTAAGCGGGAACCCCAAGCCCATCTCCCCCGTTGGAGGTGATCGGGCGCCTCACCACAGCCCCCACCTCTCCCTTTACGGGGACACCTTCAGCGTTAAAACCTGAAGCAAAACAGCGCCTGACATTTTCCTGACTCCAACGAGCTGCAGATTCTTCTCTCCCCCTTTAAGCATCACTTTCCACTCTCGTGCATCGCTCCCCGACGTTCCTGCTCCTCTGTATTGATCCTCAAGCTCTCTGATTTATCAGTGCCTTTTGCAGAGAGAGGTGAAAGCCCTTCCCTCTGCAGACCTCCATGTGCAAGAGACCATTCTCCCCTGATCTGCTGCATCCGCATGGATGGGCTAACGGTGCATCCACACCTATCCACACCCAAGGTAAATTATTATATTGGATCATGCTGGAAAACTGTATAAATTCACCGCTTTCCATCTTCGGGGCACCGATAGCCAACCTGTGCCAGGTTTTGCTGAGGCTGCTGGAAAGGGCACAGCCCTGCCCAGGTAGCAGAGGTGGTAGAAGGGGACACGTGCCTGGTTTACAGCCTGCTGTACCTGATAACCAGACTTTGCTGGAGGGGTTGAAGCCCCGACCAGTGGTTTTTCTTCATCCATTTCCCCAGCCGTGTCTGTCCTCGCTGCCTCCAGCCCCATCGCTCCGTGCCCCCATGCCTTTCCTACCCCCTTCGTTACGTACCCCTGAGCTAACCCCTGCACCAACATTCCCAGATCAGGATGCTGGCCCCAGGGTCCCCCAGTCCACACCAGTGGCAGGAGACCAGGGCTTGCAGGCAGACGGGGAAGCAGCCATCAGCCGGTGCCTGGGCTGGACATCCCCTGCCCAGCTCCATACTGGTCCCCAGCAGCCATGCTGCCCTCCCACCCTCCCTGGGCTGAGCTGGCTCGGCCGGAGCAGAGCAAAGCCCTCCCTTCCCCCACCGCTTAAACGTGCTGCTGGTGTTGTCTTGGTTGACCTTGACAGCAAGAGCTGGTGAGGCCCGAGCGGTGAATTGTTATGAGCCCAAGGTCGTTCCCCAGCACAGCAAGATTAACGCCGGCACAGCCAGACCCCCCCGGGGCAATGCCGGACAGGATCCCGGCTTCGGCCCTCCCGGCCACCCCGCGCAGCTTTTGGGGTCCGCTTCTCTCACGGCGATGGGACAGGTATAAGCTAAGCCCTACGCTGGGCTCTTTCCCCGGGGCGAAGAGTTTTTCCGCAGGGATCGAGAGCAGCGGAGCAGCCCTGCCCCTCCAGCCAGGCCCGGCATCAACTTTGGGGGATATTTCCTCCAGCTAAAAACAGAAGGGCAAGCGAAAAAGCTGATTCTCCCTGGGCTTTCTCGGCAAGTCTAAACCCTCTGGCCCCAGCTGCATCACCTCCCGAACACCACCGATGACCCCTCCGCCGCGATGCAGCCCCGGGAGGGACTTTGCTGCAAAGGATGCTCCCCGGGTTCGGTTACCTGGCCTGGCAAAAGGCTCCTGCGCGTGTTACACGCCGCTATGCCGAGCCCTGTGGTGTATTTTCACCTGCTGCTTAATTGCTTTGAGAACTGATTTTTCTCGGTCGCTGATAAAGGCAGGGAGGCAGCTGGATGGAGTTTTCCGCCCGTACCGTACCAAGGAAATGAAACAGATCCTGGCCTACCCAAGCACGCCGGGAAATTCGCTTTGATCTCTGCTGGGCTAATGGCACTTTCCATCTGGGGGCTTCAAGCCTTTGGCAGAGGTCACCAGGCCCATCTCGGAGAGGGAGGGAAGAGTGCTGCCTTTGTTTTCGGGGTGGGAAACACAGGAGCAGAGAGCGGGGATGCCCGTTGCCCCCGCTCCGGAGGGCTCTCCCACCCGTGCCAGGTAATATAATGCAATTCTACCTCTTGCAGGCAATTCTGCTTCGGGCTTGGGGGTGTAATCGCCCTTTAGCTCCAGCCACGGGGATCACGTTGGCTTAGCTGTTCAATGGAAGAGAGGGCTCTGAGACAGCCGTGCTGCGTTGCTGTCGCTGGGGCAGCCCTGCAGACGGGGGACCCCCCACCCCTCCGGCAGCCCCAGACCCGCACCCAGCTCCTCCGCCTGCGGGCGCAGGGATGCTCGGGGAAGGGACGGGTGAGGCGGGGTTTGCCCATTCCTAGAAAGAGGGATGTGGAGGCATCCGCCGGAGCCGCTCTGGGCCCCGTCCCAGTTCCATCCCTGCCCGGGCTGGCCCCCGGCTCTGTTTGCACAGCCGGCGCTGAGCCCTGACGCAATCGGTTCACCCCAGGCGGGGAGTCGGCGATGGAGGAGTGGGACCTGCTCTTGTCAATGCCCCGTCCGCTCGCCGTGCTCCTCCAGGTTAAAATAAACCCTCAGGGGTGATTCAACCTTCCACAAGAGCCCCCAGAAATGAAACCCAGCTGCCAGCCGTCTCCCCCCACCTTGGCTCCCTACCGGGGAGCGGGCGCAGGGGAAGAGGACCGGGAGGTTTTCGCCTGGTGCTGGGCAGAGCGGGCTTGTTTCTGGTCCCCATGGCAGGAATAAGAGCGGGGTGATGCCGCTCCCAACCGGTCCCTCTGGTCCAGGTCTCGCCGAAGTCTGCAGCAAACCGGGGGGGCAAGCCGGCGACCTTGGAACGATATCATCCCTCCAATATCATCCAGCGGCCACTCCGCACACAAACTGGGGATGAAAGGAAACCACCGCCACAAAGCCTGTGCGCGGAGACACCGATCCCCACTGCATTTTATTACCCTCCGTGCCCATTGTCCCCAAAGTTTCCATCCCTCACTCGAGACAGTATTTCCGTGTGTGCTTTGTTTGGCTCATTTCACACATTCCTGCTGGCAGGAGATAAGATCTCAAGAGAAAGACAAACGAAAGCCGTGGGTGTCACATGCTGACTGTCCCTCCCCTGACGCATTAAGGTACCCTGCCCGCTCCTCACCAGCTCGGACTGGGACCAGCAAGGACACCCCGATGTTCATCCCACCGCGGGCCGGACCATGGGACGGAGATCTGGAAGGAGAAAGCGTGATGGGACTTGGGTCGTTTTGTGAGTTGTCAGGTCAGTCCTGCTCCCGAGGAAGAGGATGGCAGACCTCTGCTCTCTCCTGGCACCAGGGTCCTTTTGCCACCCTTGGGTGCCCTCTCTGCTGTCCCACGTGGGTGACGCGTGCCTGGGCCGGCATTGAGCCCCTCTGGGGTGGTGGAGGCGTTATCGGCTCTGAGAAAATTTGAAAAATGCACTTAAGTCCCATTAAAACCTCGAGGGCTCGCAGGTGGCACTCACCAGAGCAACGGCACTGCCCTGGGGACCCTGGCACCCCCCAAGGGAGCCCGTGCTGCCTTGTGCAGGTGTGTATGAATACATCCCTCCCTCTTCTGGCCCCTACCAAGAAATGGGGGTTAAGATATCTATATTCCTGCTCTCTTCCCTTCTCCAGACCAGAGCCGGAGCCGTGCGGGCTTGCAGAAGTGCCTTCCAGACCTCCTCCATCGCTGGAGCACCGTGGGCAGCAGAGGAAGCCAAGCAGACACAGGGGCCGTGGTGGGGCTCAGACGGAAAACGGGCCGAGACACGAAGGCTGGCTGCTGTCTCCACAGCTTCTCGGCCCGAGGAAGAGGCAAGCCGGCAAGCAGAAAACAAGGGAGCGATTTTCCTACGGGGGCTTTGCGGGAGCCCGCTTGGTCCCACCACCCCTACCCGTGGCTGTGAGAGAGCTGCATGGCACCTCTCGCTCTCTGGGAGCCCTTGTTCTTGTTTTGCAAGAGCTCGGAGGGAGGGACAAGCAAGAGGAACAGTCGGCGACCAGCTGGGCTGCTGGGAATGAGGAAGCCTCGAGCGCAGGGCAGCTCCGGCTCCGGCTCCGGCACAGCCAGGGCTCAGTCCTGGGAACAGCCTGGCAGGGCAGGAGTGTCCCTGCTTTGCCCTGGCATCACCCGGCTTGGGTCCCTCGCTCGGGACTGGCTCGATGGGCAGGGGGGGCTGCTCACCCAGCCCCTGGGACCAGAGCCCCCCTGCCCGGACCCTGCAGGCCCTGGGACCAGGAAAGGTTTTCTCCTGCCTATCCAACACGGGGGCACATCATTCCACAGCCAAACCCAGATCTCTCAGCTTTTCCCTCTGTCGCAGAGGTCGGTGAAAGGAGAAGACGTGGGAAGGAGGGAAGTCGGGATGGCGAGGGTCCCCCCCTCCTCGTCTGTGAGCACCTACCCCTCTCTGGGCACACATTTAAATGAACGCAGAGTGACCGAGGGACCGACCTACCCAGCAGCTCCCAGCACAGCCGCCGTCCTGGGGACGTAAGCCTTCAACGGCAAAACCTGGCCCTGCCTCTGGGTAACCAGCCGGAGAAAGAGGCGGTGGAAACCAGAAACCAGAGAACAGCTGAGGTCCACTGCTGCCCCCCCGCATCGCTTCATAAACCCTAAATTCACCAGGAATACACCTTAGAGATGATCCCCTCCCTCCTCCGCCCCGGCCGAGCGCTGGGGACACCCTCCAGCAGGACGGGTGCCCCGGATCATCCTGCACCCCATACCTGGGGCAGGCACGGAAGGGAAACGGGCTCTGTATTTCGCTCCCCTTGTGCATCAGCTCGAGGAGCGATGACAGACAAAAGCCCCCACCCCGACACGCTCCGCTGTTAGTTTTGCGTATTAACTTCCAGCAGATGCCAGGGCACGAGTTGCTGAAGTGCCGGAAGCCTGTGCTTGCTTCCAAGATAGATAACTCTAAATGCTCAGGAGTGAAAACTTTTCTGAGCTCCCAAAGTCTCCGTGTACTGGGATGGAAAGGACCATGGATGCTCACTCATCCCCTGGGGATTTTGAGGTACCCCCTCAAATCCAGCTGCGCTTGAAGGAGAGCAATCGATCTGCCAGCAGCCTGAGCCCCTCTGCAAGGCTGATGGTCTCCATTGGGTTGTGGGCAAGGGGGGGGTCTCCCAGTGCAGGACAAGCCCAGCAGCGTCATGAATTTCCTCCCATAAATCACCAGTCCTACCTAATGAGCGCTGCGCTGGTGACCAGCGTGTTGGGAGATCCCAGTATTTGCTTTGGCCAGTTTATTGGCCATCCCTTTTTTTTTTTTTTTTTTTTGGATAAGCCTCTTTCTTACACTTGGTCTAATCACATCCTGATAGCAAGCGGGCAGCGGGCTGTCAGCAAGCTGCTCCCAGCTGATGCTGGGAAGGAGAGCAAAGTCCTTTGCCCAGCTGCTCCCATGGATTCACGTCTCTGGGATGGGACAGACAGCCCGGAAAGCCGCGCGATCCCAACGCCAAGACTTGCTGCGTTACCATTTCCCAGCACGTTTCTCCATGAGCGCTCTGCCAGCAGACTCGTTAGCCGTGACATCTCATTAAAGCAACCGTCCTTGGGGGAATTGGCTTGCACACAGGAACGCTGGTTTTGGTGTTGCCCTTTTCCTCCCCACCTTCAGACGGGAGCGAGGACGGAGCGGTGGGAGAAGACCCGTCCGTTGGGATACGCGCAGCAACTCCCCTTGCTGCAAGGGAAAATCTGCAAAGGGAAAGGCAGAGGGAGAAGTCTGCACACATCAAAAAGAAATAATCTCAGCAAAGTCACGATTATTTAGAAACCACGCAGACAGTCACCTCCCTACGGCTCTCACCGAGCCTGCAGAGGAGATGGGTTTCTCCTGTGCCAGGACCAGTTTCTGAGCTCGCCAGCCCAGTGTGGATGGAGTTTCGCCCGCCAGCCCCGCTCTCTTGCAGGGTCCCCCCCCCGGCCGGCTTGGGGACGGGGAGTCGCAGCACCCACAGGCCCTGGACTGGGAGCGTTTCCTCCTGGAGAAGAAGTATGGAAACGACCTGGAAACTGGCTCTGGGTGGATTTAATCCCGTCTGATTTCCTCTTCTGTGAGCTTCAACCAAGTCTTTTGAAATTCTTTCCACTCCTAAATAATAAGAGATGTTTCCAGCATGGGATGCGCTCTTCTTCATCAAAGAGGGAGGCACCAGCTCCTTCATCTCCCTCTGCTACAGAAGTCCGGAGGCTTAAGTTAAATAGGACACAAGCATCCCTGTTGGGTAGAGACCTAAATCCCATAATTCTAAGCCCAATTTTAAACCACAAAAGGGGGCTCCGGGGGACCAGCAGAGCCATCGCTCCCTGTAGCCATCCAGCACTTTGCCGTGCAGGGTGGTTGATTTTCACCATCAGAAGTGATGCCACCACCAGCAGTTGGCTGTTGTCCTGCATCACCGGGTCACCTCCGAGCTGCTTCCCATTGCTCAATCTTGCAGAAAAATCACATCAAACCAGGCTCCGAGGATGGGGACCCCACAGCCTGCACGGGAAGGGTTTCCCCACCTCTAGCCCACATCTTCGCCGCTGAGGGTTCAGCCCAGGATTCCTGCCATGGGTAACTGTGGCCGCGGAGGAAAAGGTGGTCTCTTCCTTGTCCGGTTGTATCCCCTCTAACTTCTTTTCTCCAGACAGATAAGGGGAAGGGGAGGTTCCCTGCAGCCCAAGCGCTGGGATGCTCAGCACATTTCTAAAGCGAGCACATTTTCCAGCCCATGGCAGCTGGGTCCGGAGCTCAGGTGTCCCAGCCCACCACCTCCCTGCCTTATTTCTAATATTTCACACGCAGAGGGTCTGAGCATGACGAGCTCAGCGAGGAGAAGAAAAACAAAGACGAACAAGTTTTTTAAACCCCTTCACCTTATCTTTTTCAAGACTCAGAGAAGCTCAGCCCCTCTCAGCGTGAGCTCTTGGGCCAGGGAGGACCTCATTCTCCCTCCAATGCAGACAGCAGAACCAAGCCATAAAAAAAAAAAAAAAAGGACTCCGAGCCCCTTCTCCATAAATTGATTCTTCTGCTGGCAGCTGCCAGGAGCAGTCGCGCTGCTGGAGGAGGTCGGATGGTATTTTTTCCCCATGGCTTGCCTTGACCCAGGGTCGAGTGAGCCCTGCCCTCCGGCCAAACCCAGCGGCCGCAGCCGGGCGCCCACGGGGACCGTCCCTCGTCACGCCGTTCCCACAGTCCCAACCTTCGAAGGTTTCACCTTCTCTGAGGCGGAGCAGCGCCTAATGACAAGCGAAGGATGGTGCCACACCTGCAGAAAGCCATTTTTGGAAGGGCACCTGGGGAAGAAATGATTCCCATGTTGCTGCTCTGTAATTAGCGTTAATTACTGGGGCTTGTGAAACCTCTTCCCCATTTACTCCAGGCAGCACCTGACGGAAACTGTGGGAATCCCGTCCAGCTGAGTCAGCCGGGAGCCGGGGAGGGGACGATGGGCCCCCGCGGGGTGCAGGGATGAGTCTCTGGGGTCCCTCCCTCTGCCCCCCCAGCCCACAGGGATGGGGTTTTGCTTGGGGGGGGTGGGGGCTGCAGGGCTGGTTAATACACCAAAGGACAGCCACGGCTCCTCCGTCTCGCCCTTCCCAAGGAGGTGCTGAGGTCCTTCTCCAGCTGGGAGACAACCTGGGACATCCCAGGTCGGGGGGGGGGGGGTGGCTTGAATGTGCTGCCCTTTAAAGCACCCTTGCTCCCCACCCCTGCCCCACCCCGCCGAGCCGGCGGGCTGTCCCCCGC
>JAVJGG010000061.1:16000954-16046820 GCA_035590195.1 Aviceda cuculoides
TAAGCCCATCGCTCGGGGCTGCTGGGCACAGCGCATCTCCCCACCACAGACCGAGCACCCGTTTCTCTTCTCTTAGACACAAAACGAGCTCCCGGTTTCGCGGGGGACACGGGTCCTCTCCCCCACCTCCCTCAGCCGGGCTCCTCCGGGACCGCGCCGCGGCAGCGGACGCCGCTCACGTCCCCAGCGGGACGGACCACGGACACCGACCTCCCCCGCCACCTCTGCCCGACGCTGCTCCAGCCCTCTCGCTCCGTCTCTCGCTCCGTCTCTCGCTCCGTCCCTCCGCCCGCGCGTCTCTAGACACGCGCCAAAAAGATGGGATCGGACCATCGGGTTTTTTCGCTCGCGCGACACGTCGCGTTTCCTCCGTAGTTTTGGGCCACCGGTTCGAGCAGCTGAGCCCCAACTGCCCGACCCACCTCCACGGGGTGACCCCCCCTTTGCCCGGGCAGCTGCTGGGGGACCACCGCGACCCCCCCTGCCAGAGAAAGGCACGTGCTTTAGAAAGCCTTGAGGGCTCATCCAAGCCAGCCCTGGAGCCCAGAAAATCTCAGCTATTAAAAAAAAAAATTCCCTTTCTGTAGGGGAATTCTATATAGGATTTCCTTTCTATAAGGGGAAGCCACCCATGCTTCTTCTGACCCGGGTTCATTTTCTCACCCCTCGCGACGCTGTGAACCCAGCCCTCCCCAAATCCAAGGGGACACCCTGCTCCTGGCTACCGCAGGAATCATTTGGTGCAAGGTAGGACTTAAACGCGGCTAAAACCCAGCTGAGCAGCGAGCCATAAGCTCCTGCAGCCCCCAGACTACTTCCAGAAAGAAATTAAAATAAAAAAAAAAGCAAACGATAGCAGCAAGGGAATACCACTTGGTTATTAATGCTAGAGAGACCATGGCACTGAGGAACTGGAACACGGCACTCCGCACGTTCAACCCAGAGGGGAGAAAGTGCCGACTCGGCTCCAAAAAACGTGGAAGTCCCCTCCGGGAGACCCTGCTGGGGACACTGGTCCCCAGATGCTGTCCTGGGCCATGCTGGAGGCTGCCGCTCTCCAGGAGCATCCCACCGACAGCCCCGCGCCCGAGGAGGTGCCGGGCCGGGAGCGGTAAGCAAGGGTTTTGGCGGAGGCAGGGAGTTTTACCTGACAAACAAACAAAACCCAAAAGACACCTAGATGCTTAAATTCCGGGGGGATTAATGGGAGGGGAAGTGGACCCAGCACTGGGTCCCCAGCAGGATGGAGCAGGATGCAGCCCAGACCAAACCACTTGGGGAATGACGGCACAACTGGGCTGCTAAAAGCTAGCCCAGTGCTTCTGGGAGTTGTTTTTTTTTTTCTTTCCCCATTCCAACCATTTTCTTTTCTGGAGGGGGCCCGTACCAGCCAGTACAGCCCAGGGCTGTGGGGAAAGGGCTTTGTGCCAACGCTCCTGCCGCAGCCCAGCAACTGCACCCTCCGCTTCTTACAAGGAAGTTTTGCTTTTCCTAAACCCTCGCTTCCTAAGCCCAGCAATACTCAACGTTTGCCTTTTAACACGTTTTTCCAAAGCCAATTAAACCGAAACACCCATCTTCAGAAGTTATTAAGCCAGCTTCCTGCAGCGCAAGGCTGCAGCCGCCCCTTCGGCTGCGGGGGGTTCAGCTAAGGGGGTCCCGGCTTGCCGCCGCCTGCATGCACGACTACAGGGGTAGTTCCTAATTTTTCTGCCGCAGCACATCACCCACCACTGCCTACGCACCCAACCGGCTATTTTCCCAAGCAGTTCCTGCAAGGAAGGGCGCAGCTTAGGCTCCGGGTGCTTCTACCAGCTGTTTGAGGACTGCTGCCGAAAGCAGGGGGAGGTTTGGGGTACCAGATGAGAACGGCAAAGCAAAGGCCACATTTTTGGAAGCTGAGGGGCACCCACCTCTGGGGGGGAAAAAAAAAAACCTGAGCCCTTCAAAGGGGGCAAGTTCAGTTCAGCCCAAGATGAGGGTGCCCGAGTCTTCTGCTACTTGCTAAAGCCCTGCGACAGAACAGGGCTCCGGGCTTCCTAACGAGATCTCGGCAACGAGGTGGCCGCTACGTCCCCTCACTCCACCTGGAGAGCGAGAAACGCTAAAAACACTAGATTGATTTGGTTTTGAACAATTTATTTCTGCTGGGAGGTGCTAGCAGGTTACAGGGATGCTGGAGCACATGGGAACCCCAGCTTCATGCCTCTCCGCAGGCAAAAGGCTGGGGCAGCCGACTCCGGTTATCTTGCTCCTGAAGGTCTTACTCAGAAGCCAAGTCTCTCCACCCTTGCCCCAAGACTCATTTGCCTCTGTGGCAGCTGCTCTGGCCGGCAGGAAGGTAGGACTTTCGGAAAGTCCCCAAGGAACGGCTGCATCCCTGCACTCCACAAAGCCTCCCTTTCCCTCCCAATAGCTGCCTGAACAGGCTTTGTCAAATCGAAATACCTGGATGCCCAACATAGGGAGAGTCCCCTTGGAAAAGCAGCACCAAGCCCTGTTGGGTCGAAATGTTTGATCGCAAAGGTTCGGAGAAGCTCTAGAGAGGGGTGCAGCGCAGGTACGGAGTCACAGCAGGTCCCCTCGCAGCTGGCTAAACCGAGAGGGGCTGGAGCAGGAAGGGGGGGTGACGTTACTGGGGTGGCTTTGCCCTGCAGTGACTCTCTGCCCAGTGCTGTAGGAACCAGGTCAGAACCGGTGTCGAGGCTGAGGGCCAAAGTGCATAGGCAAGTTGTGCTCCAGCTGAACATTGATCTGGGGAAAATCATAGTTCACCCTCATGTTAGGTAACGGGGGGACGTAGGGGGCAGGGATAGGGCCGATGTTGAGGGGGATGTTATTGTACATGGGACGGACAGGAGGGAGCGGGAAGGGAGGGTGCACAAAGGGGTAAGGGGGCATCCGGGGTTGATGGAGGTTCTGAGGAACAGGTCTGGGGATGACTTCAATTCTCTGGATTTTCTCCATGGGCTTTTCCGCAGGAGGGCCGATCCGCTTGAAGCTGTTCTCTGCAGAGGGAGGAGAGAAAAGAACCAGTCATCCCACAAACAAAAACTCCCCAAGCTTGCTCCGTGGTCTTACGTTTGCAATCGGCATCCTCCACCCCGAGCGCGTTCCTTACGCACGCTCTCTACAGCATCGCTGCGCGCCCCTTCCACGCTCCAGACACCACGGAGCGCAGCGCTAGCTTTCCAGGTTGGCTCTTTTCATCAATACCACACCACAAAGGGGGGGAAAACACCTCCTTTCGCAGGGATGTGGGGCAGCTCCTTGCGCGCCCCTGTGCCCTCCCCCACAGAGCACAGAGGTTATGGCCAAGTGGAGAGGAGACAGGTCCGTGCATCCATGACACCCGGCGCCAACCGAGAGCTGGACACAAGCCTTGTGCCTCCCCACCATCCCAGCTGAAGCCTGCAGGCAACAGCGCTTTAAAGCTAGACTGGTTCCCAGGAGGAGCAGGGGGATGGCTTGCACTCCTCTCTGGAGCAAGATTTGGGTGATGCTTGGCGCAGCACAGCAATGCACGGAGAAGCCTGCAAGCAGTCGGGCCGTGGGAAGAATCCAGTGAGATCCAGAGTCTTGTCAATAGCTGGGAACTCTGTGGTCTCCTGTCGTCCTCGGTCTGATCTCAAAGCACAGGTCCAGACTGTGACTTACCTCCGTTCTTCTTCCTTTGTTCCTCTTCAGCCTCTTTCTGAATCTCCTGGATTATCTTCTCATCATCTTCCTAGAAATCACAGGAGTATCAAGAGTCAGTGGGCTAACTCCTGCTGCAGCAACCTTCTGTTCTCTGTGCTGCTTTTCTTTTCAGCATGTGTTTGCATGAGAATAAAAAAGGTAAATTTGGCTGAATTGTCCTCGTTTGGGGTTGACCCGGGTTTAATCAAAAGCAAGGCTGCCACGGGGGATTGCAGCACAAGCAACTTGCACGGAGCCAAGCCTACTCTACGGAGTATGACGAAGAGGCTTAGATCAGCTTTCCAGGGATATCAGTGCTAAAATTCATTGACTTGATGGAAACCAGAGAACTGCAACCCAGCGACGCCCATCTGAAGAGTTGCTGGAGAGCTGTTAATCTTTTAAATGGCAATAGTCTATTAAATATTTACATTACGCTAGCACTTCTAGAGTTTTTGGCCCAACAGCTGGAATTAACACAACTTAAATCCTGGCCCTAGTAGCTAAATGGTGCTGTGACAAGGCCATTTAGATCTTATCTGTAACTCTGAGGAGGGCATAAATCGCAACATGTTTCTTTAATGTCTATCTAGAGGTTATAACAAGAATATTCAGACTCGCTGCTCAACAAGAACAAAAGGACGAGCCAGAAATTGAAAGCATCCTTCTGCCTCTCACCACCTTCGGTTTTCTCAACCCAAAGGAGCAGCAGTGAGAGCAAACAGCACAGAGAAGCCTCAGGTGGCTGACCGCAGGTATCTAGAGATGGCATTTACACCACCTTCTACTTGACCAAGGGAGCGGGATGGACAAAGTCCTGGAAGAGGGCTGTGCAACTCCTGAGCCGGGAGAGGTTTGCCTGGAGGAATGGGCACCAACAGCCCGTAGGGTCGAGGCAGCTCTCAGGTTTTACACGAGGCCATGCTAGCGTTGGCACGAAACCGGAGAATCGCCCCAATTCCTGCTTCAGCATCAGCTCTCCACTCCCAAGCAGGGCTGTGAAAAAGGAGCTTCTTCACTGCACCACAGCATGCCAACAGCTATCGGGGTAATAAAGATCACGCCATCAGCTGGAGAGACAAGTCCCTTTTAGTGCCAGGCAGCAGATGCTTCTGCTGCCCATACGTGTCCGTTGGGATGAAACACTACCTGGCACTTGCAGAAAACAAATGAGAACAGCTAAGCCTCCCGGACAGCGTTTGTACTCTTGGTGTTATTAGGGAAGAAGGCCAAGAACGGGAGCTGTTGGGTGACACACACCACCTGCATCAGGCAGCAGCCACTCTAGGTCTACCTGCATACGAAGGAGCATTTGGTTTGCTTCAGCAGTTCATCTGCAAGCACTAACGGTGGAGCAGGAGGGAAACCCCAAGCCCCACGATGTGCAAGACTCTGCTTCGTTTTATTCATCCTAATTTCTGTACTGCCAAACCCCATAAATTTCTTCCTGAACACTCTTAATGTGGAAAATATCCTCTATTTTGAAGAGTGCTCTGGGACCAAATTCGAAATATGCTCCATGTGTGCAGCTACGTTGAAATGATTTTAAGTCTAGCCAGCTTCCCAGTTCCAATCTCACGGTCCTGCACATGTCTAGCAGCAACGCCTGGAGGCTTGCTAAGATGTCGCCTCCTCCTGCCACCAGATAAGGTTTCCCCGGGAGACTGAAGTTATCTTAATCTGCAGAAAGCCATCAAACTCAATACTTCCCTCCCTTTTATTATTCTGTGAGTCAATGGTTAAAATTAAGACTTTCTAGGACATGCTTTTTTTTTTTTTTTTTTTTCCCCCACGCAGGCTGCTTCCATGGATGGTTAATTACAGCCTATCTATCTCCATAAAAACTGCTGAAGAATGGCTCTTCTGAGCCTATACAGAACTTCTAATTACCCCCCAAGTATCAGATTGCAACGTTCCCTGCCTGGAAAACAACCTGGGCATGATCCACAACAGGCGACCAAACATCCTCCGCTCCTTTGCTGCCCCAGTAGCAGCACTCTCAAAGGGTGGCCTCCAAGCTTCAAGATTTCAGTATTTTTCTTCTCAGACTATTTTTTGCAACGCTGTTGAAAATGGAGATAGCCACCCCTCCCATCTTGCTGCCACTTGCCGGAAAAGATGCACCTGAAAGGTTTTTAGTTATATGACAAGTAAGAAATGTATTTTAAGCTCAACCGAACGAGATCACCCCATCTCCTTCCCGCACGCGAAGGCATAAACCTCACCTTAAAGCCTTGAAACGTGCAGAGGTCCCTTCCAACTTCAAAACCCCACCCTTTTACTTTAGCCTAAGTCTGGGATTCACCCTCGGAAGCAGCGCTTTCCAGGGACTCCACCGTCCTGCCACCACCCCCCGCGACGCTGCAGCTCCCGCGGACCCCGCTCTTGGTACGGCTCAGTCCTGCCGAAGGCCGGGGAATCGGACACAACCACGCAACTTCGCAAAGATCCTCCTGCAGCGAGGGCTACCCCGCCCTCCCAGTTTAAACCGCAGCTGACCTCCACACTAACCAGGGATGGACGAAGCCATCTGCCCCTGGGCGGGCGAGCCAGCTGCACGCACACCCGAGGTGATGCTGGCTTCAATTACCGCAGCTCCCGGAGCGCCGGGAAACACGAAACAGCGAACCCCATCTGCCAGGTCCCCGAAATGACGTCTGCCTCGCAAGGACGACATCAAACACATCGCCTCAAACGCGGTGGCCAGAAATCCCTACTCGACTCCATCCCCTCTTGGACTCCAAGAGGGGGCACACCTTGTAACGCACCCGGGATGCAAAAAAACCTGCCAAGAACAGACCCGGATCGGGATGATGGATTCCTGACTAGTTCCGTGACTGCGAATCACAGCGGAGGCATAACAAACTACAGCTCCGAGAGCAGAAGTTTTCAGCTTTGCTGCTTCTCTGCTGATAAAAGTGTATTCTCACGTTGGAAGGTTAAGCAGTATTTATACTTAATCCCAAATACCAAGCCTTGGCTTAGAATTTTTTTTGCATTAGTATTTCTGATAGTATTCTATCCACTAATACAGGAAGAACAAAAATACACTGCACTTCCTACTTAAGAAGCTGACATTAAATTTGGCAAGTGATGAATACACAGCACAGTTCAATACCTGCAGTATTTAGGAAAGATCCACATCCCGGCTGGAACAAAAAAATTGCTGATATGTGCACAGCAAGACAATTTTAGGATATTCATGAAGGAAAGCTGATGCCACAAGTTCTGGCTATTACATATTGTACTGGCACAGGTCAATTAAAAACCAAGTCTCAGTCCTGCAAACACTCACTATGTACAACAGTAATTTTTGCAAAACACCACTAATTCTTTGAGAAGCAAAGGCTGGTTTTTTGATTCCACAGTTAATTGGAGAGAGATGACAGATTTGTCTAGGGGTAAAGCATCCACACCAAAAATTAAGTTTTCATTAGCACACTTATGGCTGCCTGTTGTGGTAAGAAACCATTTAATGTCACATGGGGTGGAGGCTGCAGTACAATTTCAAAAGCCTCTTGTGTCCGTTTTCCTGAGTGGGTTCAAGTCCCTTAATAAAGGATTAGATTATAATTTTAATAGCCTGTTCACAGGCTGTGTGGATTGAAGGGACTTAATCTTGTCAAGTTAACAGTCATCTTCCTGTCAGCTGCCTTGCCTACAGCAAAAAAAAAAAAAAAAAAAAAAGGCAAAAAAGCAACCCCCCCAACCCCTGGGGGGGGTCTCAGCACTGGCCAGCCCGCATGATTTTTGAGCAAGGCTGTAACTTGGCTCTCCTCCCGAGAGGGAAAACGCAGTGCAATGCTACAGCACGGCGCTTCCCCAGGCTCCGTTGCATCACGGGAGAAGGGAGGTGGCCAAGAGAAAAATGCAAAGGATCTATGAGATGTATTCACCCTTCTTATCTGCAACCACTGCAGAAAGCAAATGCTGTTATTAATAGCAGCTGTATTTTTAAGCGGCAAAACGGGACCGAGCTTCGCCCCAACCCCAACAGCAGGGTGCTCTTTGCAGGAACCATCCCCAGTCCCAGAGCCAAAAAAAAAAAATATGTTCGTCCCCGGCCAGTCTGAGAGCCTGTCCTTCCGAATGGATCTCGGCATGGAGGCGGCTTTTCCTTTCAGCCCTCTCCCACTGAATCCAGGGGACGCGGCGAGCACGGAGCCAATGGCAGCCAAAAGGACGGCTCGGGTCTGCGGATGGATTAACTGAAGAGCTGGGCTGGGTTGCTAAGCGAGGCACCTTTTCAGGGCAAGGAGGCCCCTTTCATCAACGCTGGTCCCGAGAAGCTGCGTCCAGCATCCACGCGGGGCCCTGCGCACGCACAGAAAGAGCCGCCGGAGCGACAAACAGCCCGTCGGGAACATGAAAACACAGCAGCCAAGGAGATAAAAGCTCCGCCGGTCACACAGAGACAACCTCTCCCCAAATAAATCCTCCTCGGCCCAGAACAAAAGTGCCATCCACGGAGCTTTTGAAAGCTGTTTTTATCTACTGTGCTTCTTGTTATCTTTAATTATTAAGTGTCACGGGAAAGCGGCTGCCCGCCTCCTGAAAGAGGGAAAACAAGAGACCTGGTAACTATTTCTGGGCTGCGCAATCCCTCCCCTGTCTTTAGAAAGTGCCTTCACCACCACTGCCTCCCCCTTTCTGGCTTTTTACTGCTTTCTTTTTCCACGTACGTGTGGCCGCAGCCGTTACTAATAAACTGGAAATGATTTTTCACGACGGAGGCTTCCAAAGGACTAAGGGGTTTTGTTTCAAATCATTCCCAGATCAGCTGCGGAGAGCCTGAGCAAGAACAGGCATCGGCTGTCTCCAGCGTGTTCCTCCATGCAGCAGGAAGCAGGGGATAAAAGCGGGCTGTGTTGTAACTGGAACAGGGCATCCGCAGTGCTGCGGGAAAAGGGGGGCCAGCACGGGGACGAAGCACGCGCTGGCGTTGGAGAAATGCAGAGTTATTTTAGCGACAGGCGTTCCATATCGATGGCTTTCTGCGAATACCCCGGATTAACCGCGTGCTTATGATTAAGGCATTTTATAGCATGTCTCAAAAAAAAATAAAAACACCACACCCTAAGTTTAGGGGTGCTTCCCCCCCTCCTCCGAATCCTAAAGGCAGTGCTGTGTACTTCATGCATTTCCTTAATGCATTTGAAGTTTTACACGGTCTTCGCTCAACATCTTCTTTTTATAAGGCTGGAAGGAGGGATAACTGCAAACACCTTATAATGATTAGTCTTCTGCTTTGAACTTTAATGATGGGCCTTTGGGAGTGTTTTAAGAGTTTACTGAAAACATCTTAAACTTTAAAGCCGAAAAAGCCGCTATGCAGTATTATTGATAGCCCAAAGATGAGTATTAAATTATAATACATATGAGATACAAAAATAATACATATGAGAGCAGAACCTGGTTTACCAGAACAGTCAGAATGCATTAGTCACATTGCATCACGGGATTTATACGAACCGTCTCAAATGCACACACGAGCCTCAAGTTTGCTACAGATATTTAGAAAACAGGGAGAACACAGCCCCCCGAGTCCCAGAGCTTGCTGTTTGCAGAGCCAATTCCCACCGCTCCGTCCTGAGCTTCGGTCTCTGGCAATATTGCATCAGCCCCTCCTGCAGCCAGCAACGTCTCGGCGAGCCGAGCCAAAGCTAGCACGGGCTGCAGAATAGGCACACGAGGGCTTTCGGCCAAGCGGCTTACTGAGGCGAGCTCCTGGCACGCGTCCGTATCCTACAAGGGTGCAGGGCACCCATTAGCTCTAGAAGAAATGCAGCGATTAAGCGATTACCGCCTGCTACCCTGGAAGCTGCTGGCCGCAGCCCGACTGCAGCTTGTCTCTGAGCCAGCAAATATTGCACCGATACTTTTAAATTAGGCTCCAGTCTGATTACAGCACGGGGACAAGGTTTTAACTAACTTTTTATTATGGGAAATTGTGAAGCGTCTGCTTTACTCTCTCAAGATCATTTGAGACAAGGACTAACAGATGCTGCAGTTCCTAGAGGACTGTCTTTAATTTGTTTTTAACCCAAGCTAATGAATAGGTTTACTTATACTTTCGCAAGAATCATTTCAGACTCAGAAAACGTTAAACATCTGGAAAAGAACAAAGGTTCCCTATTTTAAACAAACCTGAGTTTTGCTGTAAATAATGGGGAGTTAGACCCAAAACAGATCCTTCACAAAGGATTATCCAGATCTGAGAGAAAGCTGAAGTCTACAACCGTGAAATGCAAATGGACAAGACCATGGTACTGTGACTATGCCACTGGTTTGCTGCGAAGATGGTTCTAAGTTAAGGCTGTACATGAATATATCGGAAATCAGAACAAAAACATCCTGTCGCCCTCTAGAAGCCAGGCTTTGGTGCCACACGTGTGCCCTCCCCACTTTGCAGCAGAGCCTAATCCAGGGAGAGGGGCCGTGGCTCCCAAGCGATGGGCTGCAAATTCCACAGGTGACGAGACGACCCAGTCTTGTCTTCTCCGCACTTGCACGCACAGCATGGCTGCAAACACGTGCAAGCCCGTAACAGATACTCTCTTCCTATATGCACAGCGTCAGCTGTCTACTTACTTCAACAGAATAGAAGAAATTGAGCCAAAAGAGGAAACAGAGGAGTTGAGAAAGGCACAAGAAGATGCCAAAGCAGCTGCCAGCGGAGCCGGGATGGGGTAATCCCTTGGCTGGGGAGCATCCCTGACAAAGGACAAGACACTACTGATACAACAGCCTTTCGCTCTTTCGTATCCCCACGTCAAGATCCAAATTCATTCCCCCTCTTCACACCCACCACGTTAACTCCTGTTTACGTGTCCCACACGAGAGCGCAGGTCACCCAGGTGGGACTGCGTTACTGTCACTGAGCCCTTACGAAGGGGGACAACGCACGCAGGCATCCGCCGTTTCAGCCTTAGAAGCCAACGGTTGAGTTTCATGTTATTCTTTACATTGCAGCAAGGACAGTCACCCAGCTTTACCTCCCCAGCCCACCAGTGCTCCACCACCCCAAAAAGAAAGGAAAAAAAACCCAAACCAAAACAAACCCAAAACAGCCCAGAGCAGGCAGTGCCAGCTCTTTGCTGACGGTGGGAAATTTTTCTTTGCCACAACATTCGTTAATTAGAGAGCTGGAAAGGGCCTGATGACAGTGCCCTCTTTGTGCTTCTTATTTATTTATTTATTTTAAAGTACAGTACGACCTTTTTGAGAGGCCTCATGTTTTCTCTGGCTCTGAACAAATGCCATCACCCAGCACAATCAGCAGCCTGATGGGAACAAAGGATGTCAGCGCTGCTGAACCCTGAATCGCATCCCGGTAGACGGGGAGGAGGGGAACAGGAATCCGAGAAGCACAAAACCAGGTGTTGGAAACGCCACAGGGGTGCCTAGGAGGAGGTGTCTGTGTTCAGTTTAAACACCTTGCATTGATAGGATAACACAGGGAATAAAGGCAGGGCAAGCCGAGGACTAGGAAGTTTACACTGGTTGGGACACTGCTGGGAGATCCCCAAGCGCCTGCAGGTAGGAGGGAGAGATTTAGAGTGGCTTTTCCTTGGCTCCGTGCAAGCACAGAATTGTGCACATCCCCTGCAGAAAAAGGGGCCGGCAGCAGTCTGGCAAGCTGCAGCAGCCCAAGACAAAGAAGTGTTGGGACAAACGAAGCTCAGGCATGCCCTGGGAAGGCAGATCCACGTTGACGTTTGCTCTACCGCTTTGCTGAAATCAGGAAATTCAACTCCTGCTCCTACCTACAACTCCTTCCGGATTTCTGGCATGGAAGACATCTATTCACAGAGATGCTGCACTAAGTTTTCCCATGCTTGCCGCAGCTTCAAGCTGTATTAAGTTACTACAGCTTGCCTCACAGCTCAGTCCATGCTTCAGCTCTCCCTTTGCAGCTGTTGACAACAGCCGTGAGAACAGACCCAGCTATAACTCGGGTCCGTTGGCTTGCAGGCATTTTTCTCGGTGGGTCCAGCCCTGCGAAGGGACTCGTAAAGCCAGCAATCAGCTGATCTGGGCACCAAAAAAGACACAACTCCCCTTGCCTCCAGATGCAAAGCCGTACCAAACAGCATCTCAGCTGCAAAACTAGGAACGAGTCCCAGTAATCCTAACGCCGGCTACCGTGCCTGGTGCCAGCACACGCTCCCCACCAGCTCCTTCCACAAGCCCCGCTCCCCAGAACAACGCTCAGAGCACTTCCAGCCAAAGCCCTCGTCTAACAGGAGCTGTTTCTCCCTAAAGCAACACCAGTTCCTTCCAAGTTGCGGTCAGATGTGACTCTGTGCTGATGTAGGCTCCCAGTGTGTTTTTTAGCTGCCTTGGGAAAGGAAAAATGTCGTGCTGCCTAAGAAGGGCTGTTTTCCTCTGCGGAAGGCATGTATTTCAACGCGCTGGCATCGAACGGTAATTGAAATCAGGGCGCGAATCATTCACAAAAGTCCTAAAGTTACTTACTGTGGGATCTGTCCAGAGAGAGCACTTTGCACAGTCCTGGCAGGGAGCCCCGGGCGACCGGGGGTGTTGGCAGAAGTGGTCGTACCCGTTAATGGCAGCGCGGCAGAGGTAGCACATCTGAGCACCGCAACGGCAGGACATGCGGTTGCAACCCTCCGATTTAATTAGGCCAGTCCCACACTTGTGGCATTTTCTAATTCGGGCAGCTGTCATTTTCTCTTCTCTGCAACACAAGGGGAGGGACAAGAATTAGAGAAGGGGTGTTTGCAATCACCAGCCTGCGGTAAAATTACGGTTACGCTATCCCAGCGATGCTTCAACCCCCCTTTCCCCAGTGCACCTCTCCCCCTCCTACGCCAGCCCCACGGTCCACCGCTGTTCCAAGGAGGTCTGGGCTCAGCTCCACTTGGAGCCAAACCACGACAACTCAAGAACAAATTAAGTGAAAGAAAGTCAATCACTGGCTGCATGCTGCAGACCCGATCCTGGTTTCCATGTGAGCCAAAACGCCGCAGAGGCAGGCTCTGGCTTGGGAAGAATTTAAGCCGTAAGTCAAAGGGCCAAAGGGCACGTGGATGCTTGACTTGGCTGCGGAGAAATACAGCCTGGGAGATAAAGTTCAGGAAAAGCAAACCCTTGGCTGTCATCTGCTAGCTAGTTTTATGTTTGCCTGTTGCTCCGGCTACAAAGTTGCCACGACCAATTTTTTTTTAATTTTTTTTTTTCCCCCCCTCAAATCCTGGCTGCTACACTCCAGATTTATTTGGTTTTCGTTAAATTTAAATCAGTAACTGAAAAATAATCACATCTTTCCCCACAGAGACTGGGTTTTCCCCCTTCTCTTAAGATTCCCTACATACCTTTTCCAGAGTTTATTGCTTTAGGTTCAAGAGACGGGATTTACTCTAACGGAGCACTAATGGGAATCAAGGACAAAGCACAGTCCCTGTCCCCAAGAGACATCCCGGCAGCGACACACGCTCCAGTGCAAAGGCTCCGTGAGTGGCAATACTATTTTGGCACAGAAATGAAGGAAAGCCTCGGTCATTTAATTAAAAGACTTAAGACTATAAGTTGTCGTCCTAAGGGCCAATTTTCTGACCGCTGGAGATCACATTACAATTTAATTCACAACCTAGAAGTGAAATCTGATGACAGAAGAGTAAAGAGACTGTGTTTTCATTGAGGGAAGCACAGTTCCCTGGCTGTGCTGACCCGACAGTGGGGAATGATCTTCCTTAGCCAGGCATCTCCACCCAACTACTTAAGCGGACCTGCAAAGTCAACATATGTTTGGGAGATGACAGGAAGGCGTTTTTGAGGAGGATCACAGCAGCAAACCAGGCTACAGCACAGCCCCACAAACCACTCCGTCAGCACAACTGGAGGAGCGGGGAATGGCGAGGTGGGAACTTCAGCTGCCTCGCAGCTACCCAAAGCTCCCACGCAGTTATACCTGGCACGACCTGCACCCGGGCATTTGGAGATACGCTAAGAATAGAGATGAAAAAAACCCAACTCGAGCCTGACTCTCCTCTGAGCTGCAGCTGCTCTTCCCTCCGCTACTCGACAGGATGCTGCTGATGCAGATTTTTTTTTTTGGAAACTTTGAGCAAGGCAGGAAGTTTGGCCTGAACTCCAGCTGTGCTTCCCTTTCCTTACGCAGTGCTTCAAAAGGAAGCTTTTATTGTATCAGGCAGTTAGACTCATCTATCCGCAGCAATGTTCTGCTAAAGGTTTTGAAACTGATATTTTTTTCCTTATTAGGGACATGACAACTCATTCCTCCTCCCTCTCACCACTCTTTCCTATCCTACAGGGAAAGGAGTGGCAGAGAAAAAAAGTTGTATCCAACCTGTAAAGATTTTGTTCTGAATTAGGCACTGCAGGATGAGCAAGCAACAGTCATTCAGCTTCCCAGTGGTGGAGCTTTCCAACCTCTGCTCATGCCAGACAGACTCTAAATCAGAGGGAAGGATTGGGCAATGTGGGCAAGTCCCATTTGACTGCACCAGACATGCAGTTCCACAAATGATCCCTCCTTTATTTCCTAAAGGCAGAGGATTTTGTCATTTACTGTAGCAACAAAAGAGAGAAAACTTAAAAAGATTTTAGGGAAACACTCAGGATTTACACCTGAGTATTTCAAAATGTGACTCCATTCTGTAACAATTCCTACAAACCAGTTAGAGACAAGCTTCTGTAAGAAAACACATCCCCTCCCACGAAGCCAGAAAGCAGGAGCTGAGCAAACTGCCATCGTCTCCAGTCTAGACTTTCAAAGGATAATAACGACTTACTGTGACTCAATACACTTCTTCACCTCTGCGCCACACCTCCCTTCTCCCCCCCCAAGCAACACCAGTGGGGGTTTCTCACCTCTGAGAAGGGCCAGTACCAGCCTGCGAGACAGCGGGCTAGCCAGAGGAACAGGCTGGTCTGGTGACAACTCTCCCACGTTCTCCAGTTACCAGCTGGATGTGCTGCCAAGTGTCTTTCACAGAAAGAAATCCCATCCTGGGAGCCTTCGGACCCCTCCGCTTTGACAGCCCCAGGACCTCCCTGACGGAAGGTAGCGACACCCAGCAGAACTTCAGGGCCTCTGCTAGCCACAGGGACAGAGGGGTTTCTCCCCCCCCCCCACACCAGAGTGTATCGCCTAGTGCATTGCCATTACGAGTTCATCCACCCATTTTTCCCTGTTTGTGGAGTTTACTTACATGGACGTCCTGTATCTGATGTCATCCTTCTCAGCCAGCTGCTCGCAGGTGAGGTTCATGTGCTCCTTCCACAGCCCCTGGCATTTCCGACACGTTTCCTGGGGAGGATAACACGCATTAAAGGAAGAGAAGACCCAGCACACCACTAACAGCATTAGGAATTGGAAAAATTCCCATCTCTTTGCCCACTATGCTGCAGGTTCTCAGCTGAGGATGGGGCTGGCAGTATGGTATAGAGGTCCGCAGGTCTGTCCTCCACCAGAGACCAGAGTAAGTCCATCAAATAATGGGAGCCATGGGTTCTTCCGAGGCACAAGAACCCAGGTACAAAACGAGTCCATAAATCCTAGTTCACCTAAAACTCATGGAACCGCTACCAGGTCTACCAGTTACTTCCCAGAGGAGACTGCAGAGATGAAAACATGGTATTAAAGGACATCAGGTTCATCTGTTTCTGACCAAAACCCTTCACCTTGGTTTAAAGGGCTTCTAGTTCAGCAGGCGATAGAAACCTTAGAGCTGCCTCAAAAACTCTGCTTCACCATACATACAGAAAAATCCATATTATGCCTTGTAAAACCTCACAAAATAAAGTTAAAGCAGTTTATGTGAGTAAACAGCTTAAAAAGGCAGGATGTGGACAAATGTCCATAAACCAGAGGTGGAACATGAGCAAATATTTATGAATTTAACCAGAATAGCTGAACTAAACTTAGAGCAAGTGACTGAACTCTCCTGTTCTTCTAAACTTTTCAGCAACAAGACTCTAATCTGGGACTGGTAAAGCTGCATGGAGCGGGAGAGCTGTGGAGGCACTACTGGCAAGGGAACTTGGACTAACACTGGGGATAGAGTTAATTTTTTTTTTGGTTGGCTAGCCAAAGAAAACATAATTTTGTTTTGGGTCAAACAAAAGATTTTCCTTTAATTTGAGGAAGATTAAAAAACATCCAGATCAAACTTGGAAAAAGTACATGTTTCACAATCCAACTGTTTCATCTTCAGGATGGCTGAGGCTCAAGCTTTTTAAATCCAACTTTCTCCCCCTGGCAGGAAAACCCATACGGCTGTGAAGCATCCTTTTCCCCTCCACACCAAAGAAGGTCCCAGAAGAGCTTTGCCCAGTTCTGGTCACGCTATTAGCAAAAGACGACGACTGCAGAGACAGATCTTAATTGATTGCATTACCTTCATTTTATTTTAATGAAGAAATTGGACCTTTATGGCAGATACGATAGAAGTAACTGCTTAAAGACACACGTAGGCAGCAACACTCTTTTGATCGCGAATCAGACAAACAGGATGAAGACTAAAGCTTCTGAGGAAGCCACCCCTCGGAGGGGGGTGCAAAATGTTGACTTGTTTGTATTTGTGCTCACTGGGAGATGCGTAAGAGCTTGTGCTTTCATCTGGAGAATTAAAGGCTCCTCATCCTGGCTGGTAAGCCGGACACGTTTGCAGACTGCAGGGTAAGGGCTGTCGTAAGAGGAGAGCCAAGCGTGTGACTGTCCCAAAAGCTCAGCAGAGGATTTTGTGATCGCTCTCCTTGCAAATGCGCCCTTTGGCAGGCAGGCAGTAGTTTCGAGGGGCAGTAAATGCCTCGGTTCTATTGATCTTCATGAATCATTCATCATACCGTGTGTTTTCCTGCTAAAGCTGTTAAAACAGGCACCATTTTGCGTGCATTTGCTGGCAGGCCACGTCTGGCTGTTATCGGCACAGGAGGATCAGACTTGGACCCACCTTCCCTTTTTATTCTCGACACTCGGCCACATGCCATTCCAAGATCAAAAGCGCCGTAGGTTTTGGGTTTTTTACATACATCAAGGGTTAAAACCAGTCTTTGGAGCCCTGCTACACAGAACCACTTTCACACGCCAGCAAGAAAGATTTAACAGCTTTTTGCCAGAAGGGTTGGCACACTTTCCAGCCAGGAGCCTACTATTCCCAATTACTTAACTCCAGGAGCCTCCTTCACTGCCGAATTAGAAACGCTGCCCTTCTGAAGCAGATGGTGCCGCTTATACTTTTGTACCAAGTCACTCCCTTTGCCTTTTGCTACTGCCACCATCCTTGCTTTGCAGGCTGCAGCTATTTAAAACACAATGCTCTCCCTTAAGCTGAGGCTGCTGTTATTTGCCAAACAGTTGTCTCCTACGCTCAGGAAATGGGATTTCTGTGCAGGCGAGGAGAAGGGGAAAAGGCAGGGCAATGCAGATTCCCAAAACGCGCTGGGATGGCACGAGAGAGGAGGTGTCCGGGTCTCCGCGTTACTGCGACGGCTGCACGACGAGTGCCATCGCAGCTGTGCACGTTTCTGGGATCCCTCCCAAGACGTGTTGGCCACGGGGATCTGCAAAGCCACGGGCAGCTCTGCCTGCCTCTTCCAAGGCACCCCCGTGAAGGAGACGTCCCCGCGGCTTCCTAACTGCCAGCGTCACCCGGTGCCGCCTCCGACCGAGCCACGTCCTCTCCAGAACAGAGGCGGGGGAAAAACAGAGAATACGTGTGCCATTAGCAGAACTCGACGCGAGTTCTCCCCCCGTTCTACCCCAGACGATGGCACGCTGTTGGCACTTACAGGAACCCGTGTTGGACCCCTTTGCGCAGAAGCGGGGAGAAAGCCCGCAGTTCAGGCAAAGGCAACGGCTCCAGTGCCATAACTGAGGTCACAGCTCTTGCCCGAGAAAAGAAAGGTGACTTTTTAAAATTTTTACTCTTAGTCAAATTCAACCCACGCGGCTGATGAGAGTTTTGCACGTCTCACGTGATGACAATTCTGATCTCTACATTTTCCACAGGGGGTTCTTTTCTTTTAGAAACAGCTTTTTGTTTGATAAAGAAACATACTCTGCCATCACCATATTAATTAACCTAAACATCCGGTAGGATAACTGATTTTTTGCAACCAGTCTATATTATTTCTACTATAAGAGCAGCACTTGGCACTAAGACTGGCTACTGCAATGTAAGGCAGCACCTAAACACACACAAAGAGGGAACGCATCCTTCCCAGCCTGAAATCTTCTACTCCAAGTGTAGCAGCCAAAAAGCAAGTCAGTCCACCAAAACAGAGACCCTGCCCAACTTCTTCAGCACCTTGACTATTAGCAAACCCTTGCCTACTCACGTTGGGGTACCTGATGAGGGAAAACACCCTTTGTTTTAGTTTTAACAGCTTTGCATTTCATTTCTGGACGGTGTGAATTCCATGTGTTTCTCCTGCCTTTCCCCAGCCCGCTCCTCCTCGCAGGTAGGTACAGCTAACACTTTTGGCGCGAGGGACGGTGCGTTCGCACGAGCCCTGGCATCAGCAAACGGCTCCAAACCAGGCACGGATGCAGGAGATGAAGTATCTGCTGCCTGTTCCATCTGCCCGAGCTTGGCAGGCAGCCTGGGACACCCCATTAACGCGGCGGGCCGGGACGGGGGAGAGGAGGATGTGATGGAGAGGGTGTTTAACCGTACGCTGTAATCTCCTCGCTGTACATCTGTTCGAGGTAGTGGCTCCGTTTCCTCTCGCTGGCCGCCAGGAAGCAGCCGGGATTAACACAAACATGTTTGGGTTCAGGAGGATCCTTTGTTCCCAGGGTCAGCAGTGCGGATACGAAGCTTTCTGTGCTCAAGGCCGGCCTGGCTAAGGGTGGCCAGTTTGCTTTTAGCACGGGCATCGCAATCTTTAAATGTCCTTGTTAATTGTCCCAGCACCTAATGAAGGTAGAAGGGAGGGTTTTACGTGAACCTACCTCCTTCCTCAGCACTTCTACTGGTACTTGCAATGGATGCTGCAGTTTTAAAACACAACCTAAACTTTTTTTCACTCTGTTATCTACTACTAAAAATAACTCTCCAAGGTCCAACCCACATATCGGGGGGGGGGAAAAAAAAAAAAACAACCAAGTAATCAACTTCTCCCTGCCAGTCTCCACGTCCTTTTGGCTACAGGCAGGCTGTTGCGCGCGCTGCCAGCAATGTAGATGCACCAGCTTTCCTGGTTTCCACCCAAACAAATGCCACATGGACAAAAACATCAGACGATAGGCACAGATCGCGGACCGACTGCCCACAGCATTCCTGCGTGCCCGCTTCTTCTGTAGGAGTTTACGCCAAGCCATTTACCGACCGAGCAAAGCGCAAAGGGAGGGGGGAAGCTCCACTTAAACACCACCAGGCAGTGGCCTCGGCTGTCATCGCCGCCCTCCAGCTCTCAGCGGTGGCTCTGAGCAGAGTCCAGCGCCCGCCTTAGCTCTCCATATGCTGGTTAATTAAAACCTTTTGCCGCCGTGCCGTGCGACTCCCCGCGGCCCCCAGGAAGGGCGAGTTGCACGCTCCAGCGGTCTCGGCCGATCGCACGCGCGGGGACGTTTGCCGCTGCGCTCCCTGCTAGGAGTGAGAGGGAGGGAAAACACACCGTGCGTCCCTTCGATGCTCGCCGGGACGGAGCCCCGCTGATGGATTCTCTGCTTCTTCCTGCTTTTAGACACACAATAGCACAGGCTAACCTCAAAGAGGCCAAGTTTTACCCAAAAGCAGATGTGAATGCAATAGTCTTAGAATAGCACCTCGGGGCCAGTCCATACTGCGCCGGTTTAATTAAAGGGCTGCGATTCCCAAGCAGATGAGTTAATGTGAAAACAAAGAACCATACAGTCTTCCTCCCCACAAAGTCTCCACTGTCCATAAAACTGCACTGACCTTAACTAAAAATGGACGCAGAAGTAACTAAGTGAATACAACCTTTAAGCACGGATAAGCCCTCACGAGCAAACTCTTTTGGCGCTGTTTCTGGGATTGTCCTACATGTTAAGCTGGGTTAAAGAGGCTATAATCCAGCCCAAACCAATCCCATTTTGGTGAGAGACCCCTCTTTTAGAGATGTACAAACACCCAGCACAGGGAAGCGGAACCCCAACTCCACGGGTACCCAACCACCCAGTACAGAGAGCGCTCCTTCCAGCACAAACCGCTGCGCCAGCTCTCCGGTCCCGGAGCCGTCAGCATCACCGCACGCAACGGGCGAGACAGTCAGCAGGTACCGACCCCAACTGCCCAAAATCCATGCAGCGTGGAGAAACGAACGTCGTGCCTCGGGTAGACGATGGGGCAAGGAGCAAGGGGCTGGGAGGACATGGGTGCTGGGTGGGTTTGCTGCTCCCCCCCAGAGGATTTGTGCTGGGTCCCCCAGCAAGGCTGTTCCCCGGGCAGCGCTGCCGCTCAGCGGCCACCGGCCACGCCGCAGCTCCGGGCACTGGGACAGAAAGGAGGAGACCAGTGGCTAAGAAAAAGCCAGGAAAAACCGAAGTCTCCTCTCCTTAGTACGGCCGTGATTTATTCTGGGAGGGGAGAGGTTGCAGGAGGAAATAAAGCAAAGGCACAAGCCTTGGACTAGGCTGTAAGAATGTGCCAGGGTGTAAACAGAGACCTACGAGTGATGGAGAGTTAAAAGCTGGATAAGGAAAATAGGCATTTATATACAATATCTACCAGGAGGGTTGGTTAAAGCTTTTATGGCCATATATAAGCCCCACTACCAAAGACAATGAGCCCAACCAATGTCTCCTGTTTTGCATGTTCTTGTTAAATTGAGCACGTGGTACTCCCTCCCCATCTTTAAGACACTGGAGATACACAGTGCCCTTTTGCTTCCAGAAACACACCGGCAGGCTGGCTCCCATGGAGTTTTGGGTCATCTGCCTTAGAATCTGAGAACCAGAAACACGTAGTAACTCCCACCCCACACTTGCCTAAGTCAGTAGGACTATCTTGTATCTGTAATTCAGAAGTTCCTGAAACACATATACCAAACCAAAGCAAGCTTTTCTCCTCCCCAGAGCTTGACTGAAAAAGCCCAGATCAACTCCTGGTTTGGGTGCAGCAGTTAGAGCAAACTGTATAGTTACCTATAGAGCAAAAATAGCTGCAGCTTCATGCAAGAAGTGCTGCTCGGCATCAATATCACCCTATGGTTGGTCAGAGGTGCAAACCGCGCTAGCACAAGTAATTGCTCACTGATCTCATGCTGATGTACCACAGTGTAATTGGAATAAGAGGAACGGCTCTTTCACTGAGAAGGATCATGATTTAATTTGAACTTGTACAAAACGTTAAAGTTTTTTTTTCATTATTTGGGATGTTTTGAAAGAAGTATTTTTGCTTCAAAGCTACTTCCTCTCAAGCTCCAGAAGTGAGGAATATACCAAAAGTTGCAGGCAGCAGGTCAGCTGCATAAATGAGCACTGGAGTACTTGCATCACACATTCACCGTACCAGGATCCCTTCCCCTAAACTGAGAAACAAGTGTTTCTTGTAAGGATAAACTTTCCCCTCTAAACCAACATTTTTCAGAAGCTAGTCCCCTGCCCTGAGCAGACCGGTATTGCACAAAGCAGCATCTCTCCAGCTCAGCCCACTGGGAAATTTGGGTAGGGCCAGGGTGGACTGGCTTTGTGACCTACCCAGAGGTGGTCACCCGCCAACCCGAGTCAGCCTGCAGTGCAGATGGAGAGAACCACCGCTCGGTCACTTTAAGAAGGCAAGTTAAATATAGGCTGTGACCTCGCACTGAAGATGTTGTCTAAATCAGTATACCTGAGGTCATATTGCTCCTTCCCAGGGCAGAGAGGTAAGAGAAATTCAGTACATGCTACTGGAAACACATCCATAGTTGTAAAGCAGTTTTTAGATCTGCTGGACTGATTGCAGATAATAGCTATACGCCTTCTCAGCCAATGTAAATAATTAAATACTAGCAGACTAGTTCAAAGCACTCAGCAGCTGACCCTCTTGCTCTCCCCCCAGTGCAGATTGCCTTACCCCATTCCGCAGAGGAGATCTAAGAGGTTATCCACTTAATCCTACGCACAACCTCACACAAAAAGGGATGCTGCTTCCAAGAGCTGGAACTCTAACTGATGAAATCTAGCAGGGCTAAACAGCGGCAGCAACTGTGGAACTGGTGGAAACAATAGAGCCCTTAGAAAAGGGACAGATTTAGATTTCAAGACAAGCAACCTGATTTTTAAAGGATAACTCTGGAAGGTTGCACCCAACAACATTAAGAAGGTTAAGGTGTAACAAAAGCAAGGTATCTTATTTGCAGAGGTATTTGCTAATGACGCATTGTAAGACTGAAAAGAGGAACAATTACTGAAGTTAATTTTGAAACTTCCCTCTCATACCACCCCATGATAAAAAAAATCCGTCCGTCCGTCCCCAGCATCCCACCCCAGCCACAAATCCCTGCCCAGGGCTTTCAATGCAGGAACTGGAGAAAGCCTCCTCCAGATCTGCCTTATTTTTTCTCGTGGTTCTCTCTCCCCCTACCGTCTCCCAGATTTTATTGTATTATGAAAGGATCGCACGAGGACCGTGGTTACAGATGTCCTCTCCTCCATCAACAGTTGCATGGAGACCCAGGTTTATGTAACACACCTACAACCACTTTTAATGAGTCTCTGCAATATGGCAATTTTGATGGTAATTTAGCAGCATTAACACACTTCGTTTCCAATTTAGACCCTTTTTAACTTCTCCTGTAGGTAGAGAGTACGGTTAACACTCCAGGTCATTATAACACCAGCAAGGGATGAGAAAAGGCAAACTGCCTGAGCAGAGCATCTTTAGTCTAGGTTCGAATACCCCCTCAAAAACTGTGCAAGTACAGCTTGCTTTGCCAGGGAAATTAAACCCAAACGAGGGTAAAAACCTAAAGTAAGGTGCTCCTAGCTTTAAACCGGCCGTAGTAAAACCAGAACAAATAAAAAACGTTGGGGAACTAGCAAGGGTAAAGAAAAAAAATGAAAGCAAAGTGATACTTGGCCTCCTTGAAATCTCAGAAGTTCAGCTGATTTGTTGTTTTGATGCCTCTGTGGTACAGAGTTACCTGCTGCTCCCCACAAGAGCTCGGTACAGACAGTAAGAGGACAGACAGCTTTGCGGCCCCTGAATTTGCCACACAGCGCAAGAGCCACAGCAGCCAGCCTTGTAACTACAGTATTTATAGCTATAGTATTTACGGCAGATAAACTGAAAACGGCCCTCTGAACTGCTAACCTCCATCTTCCAAACTCACCAATGTGACAGTGAGTCATCTGCAGCTCATTTGCTATGCTAAAATAAGCTAGTGGTAAAACCAAAGCCGACGGCCCGTACCAGCAGCCTGCTGAAACTTCCCAGCAAGAAAGAGCGCTGCGTGAGATTTTAAAAAGCCAAAACCACCGAGAAGTGCAGCGCGACGGAAGAGTTTACACCTGACGCTCCAGGGCAGATACGCACCGGATTTCGCCCTGCACCACAAAAGCTATTCAGATGCCTGTTCAAAATAATAAGATATTAAGCAAATGAGTATGCACCAAAATAAAGCAGAGTAAAGCACTGAAAACTAATAAGGGAAATAAACGTGCTGGCAACTCACCGATTCCTCTTTCAGAGCCCCCAGATGACGTTTCCATTCTGTCCTGTACCTAAAGCACCCACCAGCCTCCAGCTGAGCCTCGGTTTCCCTTTGGTGCAGAGGTGGCAACGCAGCCTCAAAACTGCAACTGGGGGGTGGTTTTTCAAGCCCTGCTAAGGCCGTTTGGCCCCGCGGCTTCGGTAGATGCAACTCGCCGCTGCAGGGAGCAGAGGGGCACTGGGAAGGAGACGCAGCGAGACGAGCGATGCCCAAAACCATCGGGCACAGGTTACGGCGATCGAAAGCGTTCCGTACCCGCAGCGCACCTTGCGATGGGGGAAAACACCAGCTTCAGCCCTCGCCAGGCGTACGCCGACGCGTCCCCACGGGTCACCGCACCAGCACCGTGCCAATGAAGGGGGGTATTTTGCAGGCAGGACCATACCGGCCTCAAGGCTTTGAAATAACAGAGGAATTCCCGGCACACATCCCGCAAAGGAGCGCGGCAGAGGGGATACAGCGATCCGAGGCCGTGGCGCAAAGTGCCCGCTTACCCCCAGACCAGTCTAATCTTGACCAAAGCAGATCAGCTGCCGTAACTCCTGAGGGAGGATGGGCAGGTTAATAACAGCGTGGCTGCAATATCCTGCCAAACAAGGGTAACTCAGGACACGTTTACCTTCTAATTAGAAGAACTGTTTAATCCGTAATTTAATTTTTGTTTAAATCATATAATCCCTTTCAATTCGCTTCCTGCTTTGTTGGGTTGGTTTTGGGTTTTTTTGGTTGGTTTTTTGTGTGGGTTTTTTTTTTTGGTTTTGTTTTTGTTTTTTAAATAGTCACAGAGAAATGTGGGGCTTGGAAACATTTTGGATTAACAGGAAAACCATCTTAGATCTGCAAACACTGAAGCTAAACTAAGTTAGCAATTCCAAGGGGAGCCTTTCCACCTGCACCAGCTCGGAAACAAAAACTGGTAACCCAGCAAGACAGGTTCGCTTCCGCACAATCGTGTGAGACCAGGCAAGAGGCAGGGAAAAGGAGACCGAAACCAACTCCTTGAACCCTGAAATATTTGTGAGGTCCCAGCGCCATGCACAAGACAGCCCATCGCAACAGAAGCGAGACGGGAAGAGCGCACTGCAACCCTCGGCGTTGTGAAATCCCAATGAAGCAGTTCCCTTTCTGCTACGTTTACAAACGCCGATCAGAAAGACCCCTTCCCCTCCTCTTCCTCTGCTTCAGTAGAGCACACAGGTTTAGTTAAGCACACGTGTCTACAAGCCAGCGATGTTACAAGCCTGTTTTCTGTAAAAGCCAGAGGTGGGAAAGGAAAAAAAAAAAAAAAAAAAAAAGGCACAAGCCACGTCATCAGGGATCCATTTGAGACCCAGCAGTCATTCCCAAGTAGCAACAGTCATTTCTGCCACGACCCAACCACAACAGCAAGACAAAACGGAATATTTCATGTTGTATTGTTGACATCAATTTACTTTTGAGGGGAGAACCCTGGCTGGTTCAGGAGAAGGAAAGCCATCCCACCACCCCAGACCACTGAGGAAAGCTGCTCCTGGTGCAAGATGGGGGTCCACTGGGTGCTCACCTTTACCACATGCAGACCATCTCCCACCTCCTACATCCATACAGTTAAAAAAAAAAAAAAAAAAAAAATTAGAAGTAAGTACAGAGTGCTTTGGAATGATTGAATGCAGGTAAGGATCAAGACTGGTGCTTTGGAGGTTACCTTATCAAAAGGGTAGATTATTAAGTTATGCTGTACATGCAGTTCCTCTGAAAGGATTAAGTATGATACCCTCAGAGGGGTAGGAACCACTGACAAAAATGCAGAGCGTGGGATAGTGAAAGATTAAATCAACAATTTTGGCAGCACAAGTGAAGTGTTTAGAAACAGGCCTGGTTTCAGCCATTTCCCCAGCCCCAGAGCAGTTTACAGATCCTGTCCTCATTTTCCTGGCACCTCTATTGTAAAGACAAGGAGAGGAAGGAGATTAAAAAAAAAGTGCAATCACAAACAAACCATCATTAAAACAGCACTGAAGAATATGCGGATGCTACTGAAAACCATTTCCAAAGTGCTTCCCCAGCACGTGGGGAAGCATTTAGCTCCTACTGACCAGCTAGTAACCCCGGGGAAGAGGCCAGCCATGTCAGCAAAACCTGCCGCCTTTCCGCCGGTCAACCACGAAGGACCAGAGCTCTTCAAAACACCTTTCGCCAAACCAGAAGCCCCAGCCATACACCTTGCCAACTGGAAGCGGTGATCTGGTAACGGGTGGCTGGAATGCAACGCCAGACCCATGACATACCCAGAGGGTTGCAGGAGCCCACATCCACCGCTCAACTTGGAACATCCGACTCGTTTGTTCAAAGGTGCAGGTAGGGAAATAACAACCGGTTGGACCAGGGTAAGAACCATCTTTCAGCTGCCTGCCAGAAAGAGCAGGGGAGCCTGTAATGAACCGTTTTGTTTAGGTCAGCAGCTCCTGGAAGCAAAGGAAGCTCATGGGAACATCACGACAAACTCTCCTAACCAGTTCATCTTTTTTTTTTTTTCCCCCCTCCCTTCTAATTTCAGAGCTCAAGTGCTGAATAAGAACCCAAAGTAAAGTGGTAGCCAGCAGGTTTTGCAGGGAAGAAACACGAGCTGTACCACTTAAAAATCGAGCAGTTTAAGCGATTGCCAAACGAACCATTTGCATTAAGGTCGTGAAACAGGATATGAAGCACTTTGTAGCAAGGAACAGGAGATTCACTTTATTAGAAAAATACTTTCAAGGTTCAAATTCATCGAACCCTTTGCAGCCACGGATGATTTGTAAAAGACATTACTGGCTGACAAAGCTGGCTTTTGGCTTACCGACACCATCAGCAATTACCACCCAGAGGGACATTACCTATTCTCAGCTAATGAGTGAAGCCAGTGCCAAGTGCCAGGCACAAAGACCACATTAACTGCTGCAGAAAATGGCTCTTCAGGGTCCAGGAAGAAAACTGGTCGAGACATCCATAAAAGGCCAAGACGTTTCTGCTTGGTGGAAAGGACAGAAGGTGACTGTCTAGAAGAAGTGGGAATTGCCCTCCTACGCTTATCTAGATTCAATCAGAGTTATCTAGACTCAGTCACGCTATCCGAAAACCATCCTGGGGTTGGACGAGATAAACTTCTCCCCGTGAAATCAAGGTGAGTCACAATTCCTAATTGCTGTCTTAAGCAACAGGACTGGAAACCTAAGGCACCCCTCGAGCAAACAAAACCAGCACCTCCGGGTAGATGTTGTAACTGGGTTTATTTTAGCCCAGAATTTACTATGTCGCAAATCGCATCCCCACCCGTTCAGAGCTGGTAAGACCAGCCCCTTCCCCCTGCCTGACTTCTCCCTTCCACTTCTGACCCAGGATTTTATTGCAAAGGGAAACCAGCATTATTGGCCATAAAAGGAAAAGACCCAATTGTCACATTTCTGCGGAGGGCAGAACTCAACAAGGAGGAACTTCAGCGACTTCCTTAAAACTCCAGAAACGCCACAGGCCACCGCTGTCCTCCCCGTAAGGATTAAAGGGTTTTTCTCCCGCTTCCGTCAGGGATGCACACGGGCAACGACAGCCGAGTGCAGAGGAGCACAGCCGTCTCGGTTTAAAGGAAGACAAAAGGGGAGGGAAACAAAAAAAAAGATGGCAGCGAACAGGCAGAGTCGGGCAGCGTTCGGGGAGCTCTGCCCTGGGCTCCCGCGCGCGGTCCGGGATGCCTCGGCGAGAGCCCTCGGTCCCCACCGCGCACCGTCTCACCGGGTGAGCCGGCACGCTCCCTTCCACGCAACCCGAGTTATGCATCTGCTGGAAAACGACGTTCAACAAGCTGAGAATCTCATAGAAAATCAGGAACACATTTACCTCTTTAGTTAGCGCGTCTTTATGTTTGTGTAACAAACCCCTAAGTTCCTTCCACCTGATATTATTCCAGATTCCTGTGCTTAAATGCAGACAGACTCAATCTAAAAATAAGAGCAGTCAGAAGCTATTTTATTCAGGAACATTAACTTTGAGGTTTTTTTTTTTTTTTTTTTTTAATTAAAAAGTATTATCTTACTGTTACACCAATAAACATATATATACTTAAACCCAGTTACACAAAGACGAAGGCCAAATGGCCCTACACTGAAAATCGCTTGCTGGTTGCCATCAGCACTTTACACCTTGCATTTCAGATATATCAACAACAAAAGCCGACAGGACAATTTCATTTTTGTTTGGCTCTAGTTTCGCTTTCAGAATCATATAAAACAATGCAGCAGTATTGAGTAGAAACCACAAAACTGATTATGCCTCCAGAAGTAAAAATGAACCCGAGCTTCAGTTTGTCAAGTCTTATTAAGGGAGATGATGTCTGCACAACGGCATTTGGGGAGAAAAGTCAGTGTAACGCTCACAGGGCACATTAAGATCCCAAGACATCATCTATTGTCGTTTTTCTGGGGGCAAGTTGCTATTACTGAGGAATCTATGTAGTTAGAGCTTTACATTAAAAAGGTGTTTTAGAGAAAGTAAAAGAATCGCTGCTCTGTACTCACAATGTCTCCAAGTTTCTTCCCTACTGTGGTTCCCACATGCATGACCCTGGTGCATCCCCCCCTTCCCAGTACCAGCCTCTCAAACCAGAAGACTTCCAGCAAGAAGGGAGCCAGACAACACTGAAGGATCCGTGTCCTTCCTCTTTATACTGAAGGAAACATTCCTCTGTCCCACACCAGAACTTAGGACAAGCTGCTTCACTCTGGGCATCTCCCAAACACCTCCAATTGCTCTCCAGTGGAAGTCCCACTAGTAGAGCACCCAAGACCGCTTCCACTATTTATCCTGAGTTTCATTTAGCCTTTTTCAGGTGCATAAGCTTAATCTTTGGTAACACACACACTACAGCTGAGTACCTTTGGGAAATGGTTCGGTGTGGTGGGTTAGATGCTGCCTGGCAGCCAGAGTGAGCAGCTATTGAGACCCTCAACCCCTTTCCCCCTTTTTTTAATATATAAGCACTACTATTTGACTTCCCGGGAGCACAAAGAAGATATACTATAACAGAAGACCATAAAAACTTCACTTCTTGGTTTTGTCCACCAGTCTGGAACGTCTCCCTTGGAAAAGCAACTTTTCAGAACAAGCCTGAAAAACACCGTCTTACAGGACAGTCTCATTACAAGACAGGCAAACAGAAGAAAGTTACCCTCCCCAAGACACAATAAACCACCAAAATTAACTACAGATCAGATAGACATCAAACAGCTTCAGGCTGCAAGGTTTCTTTGGGTGTATTGTTTGAACCATATCCTTCTTAAATCAGATCTTCACTACCCACTAAGCGTTTGGCTGGTTGTGGGTCCCACTGCTAAACCTGATGCTGATGACCCCTTGCAAGCAAGCCAGCGGACTGTGTTAGCTACCTCGACAACTTCCAATGCCAATTTATTTTAGCAAGCAAGACCCTCAGCACACATCATTCTCAGAGAAAAAAAAAAAAAAAAAAACCAGGTACAATACCCCATTTTACTATTTTCTGATGCAAAACCCCACAAACCTTTTCTGACATGAAGCTGCTAAAAATAACTCATCCTCAAGAAGTCCTGTTATTTTTATACAGTCACAAGAATCACTGGATTGCTTCTAATTATCCCATCCTTCCTTGGAATTTCTATTTGTGCTCAACAAGACACAACAGGCTGCAATACCAGTGCAATCATCACACATCTTGAATTACAGGCTACTGGATAAGTTTAGTTTCACCTTGTTAACAGTTTGGGGAGAATGATAGTTAAAAAAAAAGCCTGTTTTACTGTGGTCCTTGGAGCCTATGTTAAAAGGACAAGCGTACAGCTGGGTACCAGATCAAAGTAGAAACAGATCTTGCACTGGCCATGCTTGAAAACAAAACCAGTCTCCAACACGGATTCACAGCAGGATTAGAAATGTTCCACCTAAACAGGATCAACAAGGAGATTCCTAAAAAGCCCCTAGAGCAGGAGCAGGTCTCCTGGACTTCATTATCTTTCCTGTAAATGCATCCTTACCGCTTCTGGCTTCCAGGGGACATTTACTTTCCCCCAGACAGTGGTAACGCTGCGGAATCTGCTCTAGGCACAACAGAAATATAAATAGTTAGCCATCTGCACCGTGCCTGACTGTACCAGACTGGCAGCTGTATCTTCACTGGTAAGCACGCTATCAGTGCATGGTCCCTACTCTCCCACCATCTCCCATGGTGCGAGTCAGCACTCGGCTATTACTGGAACTCATTACTGCGCATCCAAATATTTGCATGGAAAACTTGCTGGACGCTTACTCCTAGGATGCCTGGATCCTGCATGATCTTCTTAATGCTCCCTCAACACCCCAAGGGGAAGAACATTTCCAGAAGTAACACCTGCAGCCCCACGTTTTTCTAGCAAGCCGCATCTACTTGAAGCTAGAATTCACACCATGTTTCAACTCCTATTATTTTACACCACCAATTTTTTTTTTTCTTCTTTTCCCCCTCCTTTGAAAACCGTGATGCTTTTATCTGAAGAGTCATCCATTGCAATTTATATTGTCATGGCAACGCAATTCCTTCCCCGGCCCGAAGCCCCATCCCCGAGTCTCATTGTGTTCGTTACCAGACGGGCATGCAGCACGCTGCATACAGATGAACGGCACCTCTCAAAGTGGTCTCAGGCCTCCTCCGCCTGCTGCTGTACTGACACAGCTCCTGCTACGGGGTACAGTTGCAACAGAAGGGAAGAGTCTTACTAAGTCAAATATCTCTGTTCAGACAAAGAAAGAAGCTTTATTAGTACAAGGCATTTTTGCAGTATGTACAACTGTACCGGTTAAAATGAAGAGATTGGGTTCATAACCAGCCTAAGCAATACAAGAAAAAAAAAAATATTATTTAGAGCAGGTGTATGAGGGTTTTGCTGAGGCAGCTTGGACGTACTGGTAAAGGAAAAGGGGAAAAAATCACTCCACAAAGGAGTGTACTCAAGAACAGAGCTCTGGAGCCCTCTTATGGCAGCTTGCTCTCAGCTTCCTCGGAGCAAAATCCCACGTACGCCTCACAGAATCTCTGTGTAGACAAGGATGCAATGCCATTGAGACAGGGTGGGAAAGAATATCATCTGGCTGGGACTGAGCTTTGATAACACAAACATTAAACCCCACACTTCCAGCTACTCGACTGCTCCTGAGGAGCGTGCAAAGACTGGAAACCCCCCATGTTTAAAGGGGGTGGCAGAAGATAGTGAGCCCAACCTCCTCCCAAGCTAAAGTTGCTTTAGCAATAGAAATGCATGAGGGGTGCTAAGGAAATTACTAAATCTACTGCTCCAGTACTAACTGCTGCTCCATAGGGGTGTCAGGCTGCCCAGTGCCATGCAGGAAGGCCAGACTGGTTCCATACCAATCCTTTCTTAACTTTCCCACGCCAGTAAGGTCCGACAGAGCCACAGAGCTATTACTGATGGGTCAAAATCTCTGCCCAGCAGACGCGGCGAAGAGGCAGCTTGCTGCTAGCAGGGAAGAGCACAGCTGCTGGGCTCCGAAGGGGTTACAAAGATTCAACAGCAGGGGAATATTTATGGAACAAAGATGCTGAGCTGTGCATGTTTCCCAGGCTGGAGATGGTTTTAATTTACCTCTTGCAAAGGCTGTGATTATTTGCTGCTGGTTTTTGTTGAAAGCAACTATTTCAGGCTCACTTGCTCCCTCTGCTGTCACTGCTCTGCAGCTGATTCAGAATAAAAACACTCCCCAAACCCACACAAACTACAAGGAATCCTGCTCCCCCCCCGCCTCTGGGAAAGGGGGGGCAATATTTATAAGCGTTAGCGATTACCACGACCTTGCCAGGCACAAAGCATTCTTTGACTATGGCACACTGAGGCCATTACAGATATCTCCTAGAGTTTAGAGCTACATCCACAAAGAGTCTCCTCTTTTTCCAGCTCTCCCCTTCAGAGACTGGTCTCTGCCTGACTTTAGGGGAACTGCCACATCCACCATACTCTTCACTAGATCTTCCTCCGCAGCAGCTCCCAGGTGCATGGTTCACATGTGTTGACAGGCTGCTATTAAAATCTTGGTTTAGACCTTTTTATGAGCACAGGGATTTTAAAACTAGGAGAGAGTATTCTCACCATTAGCTAGACTGGAGCCTGGCACCCGATCACCTTGGGACTAGCTGTGCTCTGGGGGAAGAAGCCATACCTCCTTAGCCCTCTCACGTCACTCCCCAATCTCCAGAAACCTGCACAGCCTCACAGACAAAAAGGAACCACTCTTCACCATGAGTAAAACTATCACCTCCCATCCAATACTGCCTGCCCAGGCATTTATTAGATGCCCCTTTGCCATACAGCTCTTCTGCTTCTTTCTTCCAGCCTCAAGCAGCTCCTCCTTTGCTTTGCCTTTACGTTCCTCCTCCTTTCTCTCCTTACCGAGTTGCTGCTACAGCACCGGGGGCAACCGAGACGCCGGTTCTCGTTCCCCCTTTTTCCCTCTGCGAGCTGCAGCTGCTCCTCTCCCCATCCCCACCCGAGGGATGCCGCACACCGAGGCCGCCCAGCCCTCGTGTCCCCTCCCGCACCCTGACGAACGCCGCAACCAACGCCACCAGCTGCCCCACGCCTCTTCCCCAAGCCGGCAGCGGCAGCTTGCCCAGCCTGGCAGGATCCCTTCTCGGCCCCCGGGAGCAAGGCTTCCCAGCTCTCTTCGTCAGGCATCTACCCCACTTCACATTTTCGGATTAATACGTACCTTGAAGGGAACCGTAAATATTTGCCTGGATTTTCTATTAATCTTGCTGTGACATAGCTATTAGGATTACTGGAGCGCGGGTTGACAAGCAACGGTGCGGAGTGCTGGAGTGTTTCAGGAGATGACAGTAACATCTCGCTGTATTTTACTGATGTGGATGCCTTGGTGACCTGCGCTAATCCACTTGGAAAATTACTATGAGAGAATGAAGAGTCTTAAAATATGAAGCAGGAGGTGGAGTGCTGCAAAGAGGAGTTTATTTCTACACCAGCCATTTCTAAGTATATGCGTAAACATCTGTATTCAACGCTACGCAGAGAGTCACGAACAGAAACGTGCAAAGAACTCGGAGTAGGACTTTCCCGCACGCCCACGTGCATCGGTTCAGTAGCATGAGAAATCGAGGAACCCTAGTTTATAGCATGACCTTTCTCTTGGTATATGTGTACAGAAATGACTACCATCAGCCTGGAACAACAGCCATTTAACAAACCACTGTGCTGAAACGAAGGCTGTTTTGCAGAGTTCAGGCCAAAAGCGGGGTTTTGAGTGCAGTGTTTACCTACAGCCCTTTTCCATACAGATCTCTTGCTTCTGTGTATCAAGATGGTGCTAGTTTTCTCCACCAGCAAAATTAGCATGACCTAGCATGGTCTCTTACGTTAGAAGTCCATCTCATCCTGATCCTGCGGACAGGGCAGGCATGCTGCTCCTGCATGCCGCTCTGTGGGCCAGGGACTTCCCGCACCATTGGCGGTACTTCGTCTAATGGCTCTCTATAAATTTTTCTTCTTTGAGTTTGTCCTGTGGCCTTTGAATCATACATGTTCCAAAGTTGTCTCTCCCCTGGCAGTGCTAATTAACACAGCACACAATCCCCGGGAGAGCATTACCTACCGAATCCAGGCTACCACTTCTTGCAGTTCTTCAGCTCCTTGGCTGTCAGCCAGCCACGTCTGTTCACACCTAGTCTGGCTTAGCCTGGACAATCTAGCTGAATCACAGCTTGAAATGGTGGGGCTACGGACTGTAATGATGTTAAAGCAATAGACTTCAACTCAGAATGAAGCCAAAAGTCACCGTTAAAGCAGGGAGTCCTGTAAAAGCATCTATTCCCTGCATCAAAAATTCCATTTACAGCTAAGTCTAAAATCTCTCTTCCTCCTTCTCAACCAAGATATCCAACTTGATTCAAAAGCTCCAGGCTGACTCAAAGCACGGGTTTTCAGCCAGCTTTACCTTTTAGACTTTAATACTATCTTATCATTACCCGTTACATTTAAGATGTTACATACATCTCTGAAGGTGTACATTTACAGACTTATCAAGAGATCTCATAACATTTCTCTTTAAAGAGTTTAACATCTTACCACAAGGCAGGATTTCTAGACTGCAGAGAATGCTTTTAAACATTTTCTAAGGGTCTTCTAGCTTCCTATCATTCTTGACTAAGAATCAGAACAAAACATTGGTGTCACCAATGCCATAATAAAAAGAAAATAAGATCTTTCTCAGACTCTACAAGCCCCAGAATGCAAGTCCAAGGACTACATCAGCTTTCCTGGTAATTGCATTGCTTGCTTTCACTTCTCCATGGTGATGTGAGGTACTCCAGAGGAATTGTCCAGTCCAAATTTTAAGGATAGCATCTGTCATCGAGCCCACAGAAAGCAGCAAGAAGGCTCACCAATACTCCAGGCATAAAACGGAGAGGCACTCTGAACAGAAAGGAATCTGGAGTAACATATGCAAACAGATCACAGGAATTCTGCATCTTCCTGACAAGCAGCTGTAATGAGTCCATGTGGGAGACAAGTCAGAGGACCTCACTCCGTTTTGGTACAGCTGTGCAGTTGCACAACTCATTACATACAAGAAGAGTCCACCCAACGCACTGAGTAAATACCTTTCAGTTTTACATAGCCAAATCAGCCAAGCCAGCCTCTCCCCCACACCCTCCAGTGCCTTTGGGCTCCCTAGGGTCAGGGCTGTTTATCCAGTCTTGCAGGCAACGCAAAAATTGAGAAAGGGTAGACAGGAACAGCAGGGGAATGTGTATGTGAGGGCACACGCCACACACTAACATCCAACACTTGCTTTTGCAGATACTTTCTGGGCACTGGAGATGGCAGATACCCATTTCTATTAAAAAAAGCTGAAGAAAAAGCCTCCATTTCAAAATAACAATAATTGATCGGTGTCTTAGCCATGGCAACTTGCTACCTATAACAGGATGCAGGCAAAGCATAACATGTCTCTTCTTCAGCATTTACTTCATTCCCATTTAACTTTCAGAGCTCACAGGAGGGAAACAGAGAAGCCAACAGCTACAGCTATTGCACAGCAGCTTTTGCCCGATCAGGTCGTCTCGTTCCTCACCCTGGCTCTGCTCACAGCTGGACTTCAAGGCTGCCCCTCGCAGCAACAGAGATTTGAGCCAACTGCAATTTGAGAAAGCGCGTACACTTTTACACATAAAGCCACGCACAGCTATCGCTCGCCAGTCATTTTCCTGTGGTACAAGTCACCCACACTGGGACTGAGAAAACTGATTTTATACTACATGTTTTCACGGAGGTAAAGCATAAGGTAGGCAATTGCAAGTGTGACAGCAATAAGTAAGAGTTCAGATTTCAGACAAGGAACCCGATGCACGTGTTTGGTGAGTACCCGGGGCTTGTACCTGGTCCTTAGGGATCACCTGCATTTCTCCATATGATCATCGCTTTTCCTCATTTGCACACTTTGAGTTCACAGTGCTTGGATCAGGAAAACAAAAGTAAATATAATTATATATAAGGCACTGCCTTTCGAAAACGCAATGCTTGTTTTTTCAGATCAGGGGTCAGCTTTGACTAGGTAAAGGGTGCTTAGCTTTGAGGACCAGCTCAAAACAGCTGTGTTAAGGCTCCTATGCGGAGCATAGTTTAGTCTGGCAGATGGAGATGCTAAGTAAGACTCATTAATCTGTTATCACTTTCACCCACCCACAAAAATCCCAGTGGTCTGAAGTCATGGTTTTCTGACACAAATCTAGAAATCTATAGCTTGTACAACAGCTGCAACCAAAATAAAGTTCCAGGAAGAAAAAAATGCTTCATACAATTACATGGGTAGGTCAGAATTATTCAAGACAGGGATCTCTTACTGTAAAAGAAATTTGTGTCTGAAAGTATCTGCGTGCTTGTTTGTGGTACAAATCTGGAAAAGTTACCTAATGACTCCTGCAAAGCGCCTGTTGTTCACTCTGCACGCCTGAAATACACCACAAAGGGTTAAAGCCACCGGATAACAAAATACTCCAAAAAGCAGCTTTTATTGAAAAAATACGCCAGCTTTCACGTGCAGACAGAACAGCTACAAAAACAACTCTTGTTCAGATAACCTCATCTAACCATCTTCTACCCCAAACACGGGAATGGTGAGGACCAAGGCTGAAAACAACAACTACAAAGCCAAGAAGCTGGCGCGCTGTTGTTCAGAGCTGGTTGGTGTTGTGCCTATCTCCATATCTAGAAAGGTTCGACGCTTTCATTCTGGGAGGCCAAGAGAAACTAAATATAGCAGCAGGCTACCAGCAAACACACTAACTGGCACAGCTTCCAGCTACCTGAAAGATCCGTCTCCTTCTTCGCAGGCCGCTCCGATAGCTGCAATCCTTTCCCTTGTTTGGGGAGAACATGCCGTAAGGAGGCATGTTCAGGTTTTACTTACAGGGATAATTGCATACACAAACTTGAGGATGGAGGTAATGCAACACCACCACCGATACTCCTCTCTCACCCCACTCAGGGGGATCATCTGGCTCTTCCAGATTGGTTTTTTTATTAAGCCTGACATCCGCTTGCAAATGCGAGGTAGCATCCTCGTTTCACGTGCCAGGAGCCAAAGCAAGGCCTCTTACAGCAACTGCCTCTTAGCAGAGACACCATCCAAGAGCATCTGTTTTGTTTTAACCTTTGCCCTTTAAGGAGGACCCAGAAAGGAAAAAAAAAAAAGTAATAAAAAAATCCTTCTAGCTGCAGACCGGCTTTGTTGGTTTGTACGAAGCTGGGTATCGTGGCGAGGCTTTTCAATACAGAAAAGGCCTTGGGGAGAGATGCTCACCCCTCGGCTTCTGAATGGCATCTCTGCCACTAACAGCCCACAGATATTGTGTTTTAAGCAGTAGCCCTGAAGACAGACCCCAATTTCAACCGGTCTTTGAGATTTAGCTTAAAGGCATGCATGCTCCCAACACAAAAAATGAGGTCAAAGAAGCTTCTTTTGAAAAAGTAAATAGAGCAATAAAGCATTCTTTCAGATTAGCTTCACAGAGGATAAATCACAGAACAAATATGACCATTTTATCTTGTTGGCAAATGGTACATTACAGTGTCCAGTTTTATGGGAAATACGTTGGTTGGTCTGGAGAGCAAACTGACTTCTCATTGTCTAGAAAAATGCTGCTCTTTACTTTTACAAGATTTGTTTGTTTTAAAAAAAAAACAACGTATGATCTCTAAGCAGTGCCAAGCCTGCTTTGCCTCCTGCCTCTCAACGCTTTCCTGGATGCCTCGGGACTTCCTAGCAACCTCGCAGCAGAAACACGATCTAGCTCCTTTTACCAGGACAACTTGTTTAAAACAAGATCCCAGCTACCCTCCCGCCATTCCCCAAACGGATGGGATGCAGTAACGACTGGGGGGAAGGCGCTGAAGCAGAGGCAGGGCTTTCCCAGCACATGGAGGTACAGCTTTCCTCAAACCCTCTTTTTTCAGCCTCTATTTGTCCCTTCTAAAGTCAAGCACTAACGCTAAGAGCGCCTGGCGAGGAAAGCAGCCGCCGAATAGCTAACGGGTGGTTACAGAAACGTCGCTGGCTACGGCATCCAGCAGCAGCTATGCCCGTTCGGTATTTTGGCACTGATTTATGACAAGTGTACTTGCGTTTCCATTAGCCGCGGCTTTCTCAGTTGACCCCTCGGCTCGGAGAAACGGACTCGACATTAAACTCCCATCAGCTTTCAGCACCGCTGACCTCATCCCCAAAACTCGCAGCAGTGTTTTACATCAGCCGGGGCCGATGCATTCCATTAATGCTCCTCCGACTCCGGGAAACATCTGCTCTGTTTACACTGGTAGCAGCACGGAGACCACTTAAGCATCACCTCTGCTCCCCGAGCCCACGGCGGGAGAAGCAGCCGCACACGGGCCAGGCCCTGGAGCTCCCGGCCCCCGGCACAACGACCTGACCGTTAGTTATTCGGCAGGGCAGAGGTCACTTAAACCATCGAGGTGCAGGAGAGGTGTTATGTTGTAGTAAAGAAGGTGGTTTCCTTCAGGCCAGAAGCGCAAGTTCGAGAGAGGTATTTGTGCTGACTCCAGCTGAAGATGAGCAGGCTGATTGGAAATAAGGAGGGATTAAAGAATGCCAGAAAATAATTAAATGGTTTTAACCCCGGTGGTTTTACGGATTCATCTGTTCAGGCAGAGATTCAACGGATACGGCTGATTAATGCAGGTTACAGCTCACAGGTGGAGAGCACCTGGCTCTGCGCCACCTCTCCAAATGTGTATCCCTAAGGATGCTGGGTGCCATACCCACCCTCGCACCCCCCCCGGCTCCACGGCCAGGGCACGGGTACCTGCAGGGTGGCTCTTCCCACAGCGACGGCAAGAGGCTGGATACTTTCCTGAGAGTACAGCATAGTCCATCCAAAACAATCCCCCCAGCCCCCCAAATGTACCCCAGACACCACCTTATACACCACAGCTTACCAGCAGCCACCAGCTTCTTACTGGGAAAGCCTGACAGCTCTGAAATACCTGTTCACGTAGGGAATGCTTATCTGTCAGCACCACATGCTGGATGGTTATGGCAAGTCTCCGCCAGATCAGGAGGATGCTACTACACATATTCCCAAGGATTTTTGACAGCTAAAACCTCCAAAAGGCAAAACCCCAAAACTCTTGTTGCTCCTCTTGTTCCAATGTTAGATGTGCATTCAATTAACCCCCGGTGTCTTCTGTTGCTGCTGGAAGCTTTCTTTTCTATTAACCATCTAGTCAAGGCTATAGTTGCTAACAAGCCCATGAGGATGCATAAAACCCTACAGTAGCCTCGGAGTATTTGACAGCATCTGTCACAAACAGAGATAGAGAGTGCCACATACGGGGGCATTCAGCAAGGGTCATAAGTTTTTATTATAACGAAGTCAGGAACACGATCGGCTGTTTCCATCGCTGATCATTTCGCTGGTTCATAGATTTGCTGCATTTTAGATCTTTGCCCTTTTAAAGAGCTTTGCAGAGCTTGGACTATGAGCTCACACGACAGTCAACATGAGAAGACCACAAAAAGACCTCGATTCTCACAGAGGTCTTAGGCACTAAAACCACGACTCAAACACCCCTGTAAACAAGCAAGAAACCCACCCCAAACCACTGTTGGGTTTAGGTGTTTTGTTTGGGGTTTTTGTTGTTGTTGGGGTTTTTTTGTTGTTGTTGTTTTGGTTTTTTTTGTTTTTTTTTTTTTTTTTTTTTTAAAATGCATAAAAATTAAGGGTGGTTTAATTTGGGCTGTGGCATGCAATTCAGTTAACTTAACCCCTCCGATCCTGAACGTGACGTCAGGGACTGGGGTGGGAGAAGAATAAAAACCGTATTTGGTCTCTATCTTCTGCAATACATTAGGGATGACTGATATGATCTGCACAAGCACTCCCTGTTTTTCACCTCATTTCCAGTGTCCAAGGTGTCGGCAACTCACAGCTTTGTCAATTCCATCGCAAAGCTGAAACACTGACTTCAGAAAGCATTTTTATCTAATCCTCTTTCAACCAAAGAGATGAAAAATCAGTAGAAGAGGAAGAAGCTGGCACTGAATGAGACAATTCAAATTGTCCCTTTCCACTTCCTTAATTTACATGTTAGGGGACAACCACAGCTGGGAATTTCAATCTCTGGAGCAATTAAAGAAAATTAAATTCAAGGAAAGAGGCCTTATGCACTCAAAGCTTCATTAACCCTGTTGCCTTTTAATTAAATACGTGCACATGAAATTTTGGACAGAAAAAGCATTTGCCTTACTGACAATGCGCAGTTTTAACAGCAAATCAGTACTTGCCTTTAAAAAAAAAAAAAAAAGAATACTGGGGTTGTAAACTCTAGACCTCTCCAGCTCCACAATGGCTTTATTAAATATGTGGTAGAAATTACTGCCTATCATCAGCTCCCACTCCACGAGAATGTCTGCTCTCCCTCAAATGCCCTAAGCTGCACTAGCAAAGCTCTGCTTTGGGCTCGCTTCAAGATAACAGGCAGCCCCACCAACACCACGGATAAAACACGAGCCAGAATTTAAGAGCCCTACATTTATTATGATCAGTTAGAGAAATAAAGTTGGCTAGCTACAGCAGGATAGATTTTTGCAGCCCACGGAGAAGAGATTAGAGTAGCCAGCCTCTCTTTTAAATACTCTTCATCCTTACAAAAGGCTCAGGCAGGCGCCAAAGGCGGTGTGCGACTAGGACAGTTTAAAGGATAATCTTTGAAAGGGGATATTGTCAAGTCTGCCCAGCCTAAATACCCAGCTCGCTTTGTGCGAGTTCCCATCTGACTTGCGAGGGAGTCATGCTGCTCACGCGCTGGCCTCCCGGCTTTGTCAAGAATAGAAATGAAGCACGCTACTAGTTCATCTGGATGCACGACCGCCTAGCTGGGACTGAAGGCAAATTGCTTTGATGCTTCCCCATATTTATCCAAAAGCAGTGTCGCCCAGCTGAGACACGCACAGGCGGTCACGCATACTGGGACCAACAACACAGAGAGGGAAGAAACACGCAGTCCCTTCCTCCGTCTCCAAAAGACTTCTAAGGAATCTGCCACCTTGAGCCAACATCTCACCCAGAGACCTGCTCTCGTCCCCTCATCACTAGCAAGCAAATTTATACCTCGGGGAGAGATTAGACTTCAGTTTGTCTTTTTTATTTTAAAGTATCTTTTTGGGAGACAGACTTCAGTCTTTTGCCAGCACATGTTAATCTATTTTGTATTTCTGTTTTATTGCTGACCTATGGGTCTTAGCCGTTTTAACTATTTCAAAGACGACGGCATGCATTTAAAGAGATTACTTTCTCTAACTGTCACTTACCATAAGAATTTATACATTTTACAGTAAACGACACTTCCCTTTTCACACTTGCCCCTCTCTCAAGGAGCAAGCTAACGCAACAGCACAACTGCTCATGCAAAGCCTCCAAGGGATGCCAGATTCCCAAGCGGATGCTCTGCCCAATTGACTGAACAGGCACAGCTCCATTAACCAGAAGCACGATAGACAGGCAATTCCTTACGCTTACAGCAGCCCAGTATTCACAGGTTAACTGCTGCATCCCCCAAATAATGTTCTCATTCTGATTTCACAGCAGCCATGTTCTCTTACACGGAGCACGGAGAGCAGTTTGCTGCTATAGGATGCCCTTGGTACTACCAAGGACAATCTGAACGCATCGAGTGTGACAGGCTCTCGCTGAACGCAAAAATAAAACGCAGCCACTTATGCTTCCTCAGCCTTTGACACCAACAAGGGAAGGGGCCTCCTACCACAGCACCAGCAGTGAAGAGCACATGAATTTTGTGATGCTTGAAGTGCTACCAGGCAGAATACAAGGTATCGCTTCATTCTTCCGCTCCTGAAAAATTACAGGGCCATTACCCTTTTTGCATGCACGAGGTGGTCTTCCCATCTGCATGCAGCAAATAAAGCACGAAGGACGCGCACGGTGAACAGGCACAGGTTGGCTGCTGGGTGAAGGAGGCCACGTCCAACACAAACCTGCTCGCACCAAGAGTTCTGCACCCCGGTTCTAATGCTATCATTTTATGATGACAACATTTCATGACCCAGTTTCTATCTTGCTCCTCATTCCTCTGCTACAAATAGTAATTAGTAATGTCAGTGTTCTGGCTGAATTGCTACAATGCCATTAATAATGCAAGAGTAGTAACAGAGAAAGAACAGAAGAAAAGAGGTTTGAAGGTTAAAAGCAGTAAGAGAATGCATTTTGGGGGGTATTGGAAGGGGAGAGAGGAGGAGAAGGAGGAGAAATGCTGGCCTACTGAGATTATAAACCATAAACTTCAAAACATAGTGTTCCTTTCAGGTGGAAGTGGTGGATGAGTCAGTCATGGCTAATTAGAAGATAATATGCAAATAAGAATGACACACAAAGGTGATTTTTACTAAATCAGAAGAAAACTTGTTTCGCCTTCCCTTTCCCTCTCTAAACTTGCTGCCTCACCACTTCATGTTCCCATTTCTCCGTTAGTCATGTTTCAGAGGTCAACGGTAACCTGGCATCCAACCCACGACACACACTGAAGTCTCCTCTCTCCAGAGAAACTTCTGCAGACACCAGCCCGTACCTGCCCACCTACAGCCAAACCTTTAATACCAGTAATCAAGCGGCTCCTGGTGCACCTTAACCTGAGGCTCTGCTGAAACTGTTTATGATATGTACTCTGAACCTAAAATAGCGCTGGATTTGAATAGGTGACCCAGCATCTCCTGGTGCTTCCAAGGCCAGGGAGTCTTCTCCAAGGCTGACAGCAGCTCCCTCAACAGCAATAGCTTCACCACCACGCAAGGCACGCGAGCCTCCTGACAGCACCAGATAAAGCTGAAGGACCTACAGGTTTGGTGTCGGTTCCTCAGCTGTTCCTATTGCTGAACGAAAACTCACATGGACAGTGGAAGGGCTAAACCGTCTCCTGCACACCGGGAAGGTGCCTTGTTTGGGGCTGACTCTGGTCCAACGCTGAAAAGCGGGCATCTTCTCAAGGGGTTGGTGGTCCCTGGTTTTCTTAAGGATTTGCAAGACACACGAGCTAACTTTTAGAGGTCATTTAGCAGAACTGACCAGCCACGCTATTTCTTCTCCCCGTGTTCAGCATTGACAGCTGTCTCCATGGTACCAGGCCTCTTGTTAGTAGGGAGGCACGAAACAAAACAAAGCACGTGGTCTTTCCATTAGCTGAAATCACACACGTCTCTCCCCCTTGCAATATATATTCCAACATATCAGCTTTTCAGTGTTATTATCTAACTGCAGCATAGCTCCCTCCGAGAGAGGGAGAACTATTCCAAAGTCCCCTAGCACTAAGGGCTCAGATAACCACCCAGAAGGGATAAAAAGCCAGCAGGCTCACTGAGATGAGCTCACAAAAGAATGGAAAGGGAAGAAAAAAAAAGCCAAACTTGAAAGATCAGCTTCTTAACTACACTGCTTTTTCAGAGAGACCTTTCAAGTATCACTTCCTCTGCAGAGAGGAAGTGAGAGGAGCTAGAGGTTCTCCGACACAAACAGCTTCCCCTCTGCAACAATGATATAAAAGGACGGGTGTTTTTAAGAAGAAAAAGAAAAAAAAAAAAAAGAAAAAAGGAAAGGAGGCCAGCCCTGAGCACACTGTGACCAAATTAGGAAACAAACTCTACTGACAGCCTCCAAAATGGACATTGTCTGCACCAGCCTTCTATTAGCTCAGGAAGTCTGATGACTGTGTCATCTGCTGAAATCTGTTTATGTGCAAATAGAAAGGAGAAGCAAAACACCTCCTTGCACTACACATGCCAGGTTAGGCCATCTCAGCGCTCTGGCCCGAAGGAGACAGTCATCAGCTGCCCTGACACAATACTATTCAAAGCCTCCACTGCTGACTCACGCCCCTCCAAAGATAACTCTGCCCTGGAAGCGCTAAGGTACGGTAAGATGAGGTGTATGCAGAGAGTCAGGGGTTTTAAAGTACATTTTTAAAGTGGTTAGCTGTGGCAGATGAAGCTGAGGTTAGAGATCAGTGATTACTACGACAGGAATGTGAGGGGGAGGAAAGAGAGAGATGTAGCTTCTTGAGTAAGGTCAGAACAATGTTTTTAATTTGGCTTGGGAACAGCCTTTTTCCATCCTCTCCAACCTCCATTTCCACTGTGACAGCAAAACGATAACCCTGCTCCGATGCTCTGCAAATACAAGCAGCACTAGGCAGAGCTTTAACCTTAAACTTGCCCCTGCTGCCATGGAGGGAACCTGTACTGAGCTCCCACAGCAGTCCCAGGGCAGCTCAGCAGCATTGCTACCTGTTGCAAGGACAGGCAAGTGACAGAGGCTAAGTTACTTCACTGTTTAAAAATCAAACAAATCAAGCAATCTGAGCACTCTGGTCCATACAGAGGTTTAGGGTTTCTCCCTGATGTCAGGGCAATCATGTTATATTACTCCCTCTCTTGTTCCCTGCACGAAATGGACCACCACCACTCCTCCCCTTCTTTTTCAAAGGGACCTAGGAGGAAAAGGCAAAGCTTACGGCTCATCTCAGCCTGCAGCGGGTCTCAGCCTCTGCTCCGCCCTTAGCATAACTACAGCCTTCAGGATCCTTCCAGCCCCAGCAGTTTGGCTACGGGACCACTCCGGCATCTCACCACGTTCAAGGCAGCCGAGGACCTCTCGCAGCCCGGCACCACCTGCCCAGGGTGCTCTTATCCAACCCCACCAGCTTATCTCCAAAGACACTGTCATCGCACATCTGCACTGACCACCACGGCTTTGCAGCTGCTCTCGGTGGCTCCTCTGCCTAAGGGAGAGAAGGTGAGACACGGCTGCCGAGGCTGAAGTTTCCATCCCCACGTGAAGCTGTGTTCAGTTTATTACCTCTGGACCTTTCCTCGGCAAAGGACAAAGCTACGAAGGGAAGATAGTGCTGCTACCTCTTATGGACCTGACAAAGAGGTATTCGCTGGTCAGTAAACAGTGGGAGAATTGCCTTTTCACTGAATGAATATTGCTATATTAGGCAGAAAGCAAGCACAGGAGTAAGCTTTGTTGCTTGAAATTGCACTGACTTACATGGTCTATTTTTAAAGAGACTAGTTTGGATTCTTGCTTTCAGCAGCTTTTTTTTCCCCCTTTAAGAGACAGATACCCCATTTAAACTGACCTCTTTCTTCAGGTCCATTTCCAGGCTGGGCTTCACCCTCTCCTCTGTCAGACTCATTTATCAAGTGAAGCATTTCCACATACCACTGCATAAATAGACTTGACCTTGTAAAAGCAGCAGCACCTGAGCTCCCACTGATGGAGTCTCTCCACCCCACCACAGCAATGAACCCTGCCTGCTCCCACCCTTTTTCCAGGTGAGGTATTCCCAGAGCTCCTACAGCCCCTTCCTATGTGTCCCGAGGAAAGGTGGCAAGTATACAGACAAGGCAAGAAGTGATTCTGGGCTGATCCTTGTGCCTCCTCCCTGGAAAGGGGCATTTAGGAGCAAGCTAGTGCTGGTACCACTCAATTCTTGTAGCTGTTCCCGGCCCAGACCAAGCATACACCAAAAAGCAAGCTACAGGAGTTCCCCCCAGGGGGGCAACTCATTCCTGGTCCCTGGCTTTCCTAGATGCTTCTTCTCAGCCAGGGAGCAAGCTGTGGGCATGCACCATCCAGCTTCCAGGGAAGCAAGGAGAACCCCTGACATGTGGCTTTCCCTCGTTCCCCTTGCAGGCCCCCCCCCAAAAGGTAAGCATCTTGCCCAGCATAAAGCTGGGGATGAGAAAGTCTCAGCCCTCCCCATGCAACTTTGATCCTACATGCCTCGACGGGACGGACCACGTGGTTTAGCACGCTCGTCCTCTTCCTACACGGGACTGTACTTTTAAGGCTTTGCTGTACCAGGAATGCTTTCCTGTTATCTACCTTCCTTTAGGACTTGGCAATAAAACCTCCTGGGGCGTTATCTGCCACCTACAATCACCTCAACCCCACCTTCGGCCTTGGTCCCTCCCTCCTGCCCATCCCTTTGAGGAGAGATACGGAAATCGCTGGCACTCCTGCTGCAGCACTGCCGGCACTGCTGTCGATAGCATCACCGCTCGCCCTGCCTGCAGCACAGAGCACCACCGCTGCAGACGAGTTTCAATGTCCTTTTATGGAAGAAAAATGAAAATCGCCTGCCCAGCCGTGGAGTGCCTCAGAGCCGAGCTGAGATGACAGACGGAAACTTGCCATTTGTTGTGGTTTTGGCAGTATAGAGCGGAGCGTGTTCCCATGCGCACCGCTCATTTAAAAAGGGTGCAGCGAAGGCACTGAGCTGGAGAAGAAAGCTGAGAGCTCCGGAGCAGGAGGTTCCAGGGATGCAGTGCTGAGGAAGAAGATGGCAGAGTCATGAAAAGATGGCTTAGACCGTTCTGCTGGCCCAGACAAGTGGGAGAGAGGCCTCCAGACAAAAGCGTATGCAGGCACAAATGCTCCATTCCGCCCCCCCCAGTAAGACACATAGCAAGGTCCTCCACACTGTATTTCCCTTTCTTCCTCATCCCAACAAATTCTGCTAAGCTGCATTCACACAGACACAGGAGGATGGCAATTTAAACGCGGGAGTTGGGCCCTGAGGTCATTGCCACCAGAAAGAAATTACAGGGGTCTGCCATAAGCGAGTGCTACCTTTGGCTCTTCTCTCCACTAAAGCTGTGGGGCTAAGCTCTAAGTAACAATCACATCTAAATAAACAGGCTCAAGGAAAAGCATACAGAGAACAGCAGTTAAGAATGGCTGAACAGAGAATGAGACAGGGCCATGGGACCTTCAAAATGTTTGCACTGCTGTCAGGAAGCTGAGTGAGACAGCAGACTTCAACAGCTGGGAAAACATGTTGCAAAACAAGGAGAATTAAGTAATTCTCCATATGCACATCCTACTCTCAGGCATTTTGGACAAGCTCAATTTCTCCAAGCAGAACAATTTCTTTTTTTTTCTTTTTTTTTTTTCCCCC
>JAVJGG010000061.1:16046920-16089634 GCA_035590195.1 Aviceda cuculoides
TCCCCCCCCCCCCCCCCCCCATATTGCACACGCACCCTGCCAGTGACAAACCTTGATACAGTTTAAGCCTAAAACCACAGTGCATCTGGAATTGGGCAGGGCAGCTCCAGGCCAGCCCCTAGCACAGAAGTAACGGGCCCTGTGGTATGTGTTAGATGACATCCTTGGAAGGCTACGACATCCTGAACACATCCCCTGCTGCTGGGTACTTGATTACACAAACATTTCCCCCTGCACCCTATAAAACACTTGGAACTGGTTCATAGGTGGCTGGGGCTGCCTCCTTACCTACCTCGAATCACAAGCAGCTGTGTGCCCCATTACCACACCAGGTACAGAAATCACAGGCATTGCAGTGTGCCCCTTACCTGCTTCTGTAACTTTAAGTCCAGTTGATCGTGCAACAGTTTTATTTCAGCAAGGCCACTCACGTCAAAGTTGCTGCAAACCGTACAACGTGACTTAGGCTTATTAACATAGGTTGTGGATGCAGTGTTAGCACCCTGCTAAGAGAAGCCATGTTCAGACACAGCTTGCTAGGCAGAGCTCTGTACAAGCTTAAACCTGTCTCGCTTCCAACAGAAAATGAAGGTTAAAAGCAGCTGGGTGCCTCTGTTCCTAGCCAGCACCTTGAAATCAATCCCGAGACATTCTAGCAGCTTAAAAAGAAGTCCCCCAAAACACCAAGTCTTAGTCCTGCAAATTAAAAGTACACGCAAGGATTGCTGTGACCAGAGAGCCTAACCTGAGGACGAAAAGGCAAGAGTGGAGATTTTATGCATCTGACACAGGCACATCAATGCTCACTTTTCCAGCATGACAGTTCAGACACCCAGCAGGCAAACCCACCCCCCAAACACAGCCTCATTAACAGCATGCACTAAGGGGCCCTGAACAAGAGTGGCAGCTGCCCAGACCGAGGGCAACGCGATTTAACACCACGCAACCATACGCCACCACCTCTTCGCATCCGGCCAGCGCCAAGGCAGACAACAACTCGGTACAATAAAGTAAGAAAAATGTTAAGCTATGCAAAGGAGTTTTAAGGAAGAGTCTTGGAAATGCAAGTCCCTACAGCATGGCCTGGCTATGAAACGAGTGTTGAGGGTTTCAAGCTCTCCGGCACCAGAGGGACAGCACTGCTCCGTGCATGTATTATTTCCATGGCAACGGCAGCTTTCACCTCCCCATCTCTTCGCTGGCTGAAAGCCCTGCAGTGCTTTGTGCTGAGACTGCAAAGAGGGGAGACTATCTCCCCCACCCGCAACACGGCGCCGGGGATAGCAGCGAGCAGCCCGGGAACAAAAGCTTTGCCTTCACCGACAATATGTAGTCTTGGGAGGAGGGAAGCTGAGCAGAAAGGATGGACTTCCTTTTCTGGTGAGAAACAGTACTTCCCCCAACATGCAAAAGTGCACGCTCACTTCCCAGTGCTGCACAAGTCAACGAGCAACATGTGCCTTTCCTAGTTTTACCAGATTTGCCAGCTTTGATTTGCTCTGTAAGAGCACTGGGAGGAGAAACGCGCATCGTTAGAGATGAGAAATTCGAGCGCTGCTTCCATGCAGAGATCCCTGCGCAGAATAAGATCGAGGTCGACCAAGCAGGCTGGCAAACCCTCCTGTCACCGGGAAGCCTGGCTCCATGAGCGGTCAGCAACCTGTTATAGAGCAAAACCTCAAACTCGGATAAGTCGGAGCAAAAGCTGCCTCTCCCCCAGCACCAGCTCAGGCTGCACACACACACAGGAGAACACATCCATAGAGTGGCTTGGGCAATGTTTTTCCTTGGCTAATTAAGCTTTTCCTCCACCCTGCAGTTCATGATATTAAGATTCAAGCCCTGGCCACCTAACTAGGAGCCAACCTTCACACCACACAGCTGGAGCCACTGTGGCCCTGGCAGATGGTGCAGACTCATCTGCATGCTCTCCGTGCAACTGTTCAGTCACAGAAGGTGACCGGCAGCTCTGCCCATTGCCAGGTTACAATTAGCCACATTTTGGTCCCTGCAAGGGAACCACAGGTGAGATGCATCAGCAGCGACCTGGAGATGCCTAGAGCTCTTCTTATTATTGAGCCCAAGATACATACATACAGCCAAAATGAAGGCTTCCAGCTGGTTCCCATCACACACTTTACAATACATCCATAGCTGCCCAAATATGAAGCAACATCTCTGCAAGATTTAAAGGAAAGCCTGAGAGTATCAACATGAACTCTCAAAGCAAGACAAAGCATCCAGGTGATGGAGCACAGAAATACAACAGGTCCACCATCTGGTCCTCCTCCGCCCACCCTTGAAGAGCTTTGAGGTTTCAGGAGAAGCACATTTTGACCTTTCCCTTTCCATACTTCCCCTCGCTTTAGGTTCAGCTGTGCAAGTGCAGTCCTTCCAAACAGAGAGGGACTCCTTCCAGGATCAGTCATCGCCACCACCAAGGCTGCCAGAAGCACTGCTAGCAAAGCCAATGCATCCTCTCCAACCTCTGTAGACTTCCCTAGATTACCCCTTTCCTCCCTAAGGGCAATAGTTTCCTGCAAGCAAGAGCATTAACGGAAATTCTTCATTCTGGAGAAAGACAAGATAGCAGGAATATGAAGAACCACTGCAGTTGATGCCGTGAAACAACACCACATCCTGCTATCCGAATTCCTCACCCTCGACTTCAAATCCCAAAGTCGTTCGAGACTTCTAAGAGCACAAAGCTACTCAGCAGATTTTCAGCTAATGAATCAACACAAGCTGTCCAGGAAACCAGAAATCCAGCCCACTGGAATGCTGCAACGCCGGCGGGGGGGGGACAGGGAGTACGCTAGGAAGGAAATGAAACAGCAAACCAGAAGGAAAGGAACATTTCAGCACTGACCCTTCTTACCACAGTTACTGTGCCACATGACACATTTTAGGGAAAAAAAAGCAACTTCAATTCGTTTTGCACATTGAAGCATTCATGTTCTTCAAGCCTGAATTTTGTTCTGTGGTGCTGACATATGTACATTTTGAAAACAACTCAGTTTTTGCAAAAACAGTAAGAATTTTTTTTTTATTTAAACATGAATCAACATTGCCACCTAGTGACAAGCAAGCCTCCTCGCTCATGACACTTGGACAATCCATCAGAATTCCGTTTCCTTCTCAAATGCTAGAGGCAGATGTTAGCAAAACGTATCTGGAGTCATGTTACAGATCTCAAATGAAACCATGCATCTTTCATAAGCAGCTTTCTCCCCCCAATAAGTTAAATTTTCACTACAGAATGGCAACTTCAACTTCTCCAAACAGCAGAATTTGACTTCCTATTGATTTCTCAATACAGGCAATGGTGGTATCCCATCAATATGAGAACCCAAAACTACGGCAGCTACAAGCATAAGGTTAATGCACTTAAGAGAAATTTCAGTGATTAACAGGAACCTCTACTGAGGGACAGGCAGGTCCCTGAATATTGCACGAGAATTCATTGTTGTGGCTAAAGTTACACAAGAAGCCTTGTAGCTTCAGTGCTAACACTGATACTGTACTGCCTCGGCTCACTGGCACCAGATGTAAGCAGGGTTCTGCATACATTCAGGAGACTGTGAAACACATTTCTATGCTTCTATTTTTCCCCAGAACAGATGGTGCAGAAGCAGCAAGTTTTCCCCACTCCATCCCCCCATTGGGCCTGACGATTCTGCCGTTATGGCTATTAGCAGATTTTGAGAGAAACACAAAGATCTTCTGCCCTTTGAATGGCTCGCATTTCAGTGAGCTCTTCCAACAAGTTTTTGTCACTTCCAATGAATCTGTATTCAGCCAACAGCATAAAAAGAAAGATGCAGATGCTAATTCTCTTAGGGATTGCATGTAAAGTTGTTTCGGCTCATTCTCCAGAAGTTTCATTAGATAAAGAATTACAATTTGGTTTTATGCCTTTTAAACACCCAGTTCCCTGTTCACCTAAAACATTTCTGTATACGCATGACAGCAGCCTATGGCATCCATAAACTTTTTTAGCCAACATCTTCCAAGGAAAGAAAGGAATACTGCTGTCTTTATCAACAGTGCCCTGAAGTTCATCTGCCCAGACACACACTTTTTACAGGACGTCAGCAGGATCCAGCAAATACTTTGACTGCTGCCCCACGCAGCCACATAAGATATTCATTCACCTGCTACTAGGAAGTGTGAGCTGTCCTCCCAGCTCTCCTGCCCAACACCTCAGGAAAGACCAAATGGCAAAGTATTCCCCCAATTACCTTTCTGCAGCGGGGATTAGGGCAGCTGAACCGCTTCACATCACTGTCCAGTAGAGCTGGGAAGTTACAGAATGGACACCTGTAGCCCAAAATAAGACATCGTTAATTCAGAGTGCCAAACATATCTTTGCTGAAAGCAGATTTAGTCAAACAGCTATGTGGTAGTTAATAAGGCTGCCAACCGAACACCTGCCACCAGGATGTGCTGACTACTGCCTTTTTGCTCATATTTCTTCAATCACTTCCCTGTTTGCAATCAAAATATTATATGCTCAGCACTGCTTTTGACCATGTAAGTTAGAGGATCAGCACAGAGCTGGCAAGCAAGTCTTGGAGGACACAAGTCTATTGAATTTTAATCCGCTCCTAGTCAAAGGCAGACCAACCTGAATAAAAACAGACCTGGGAAAGCAGAAGCCTGAATTTATAATACAGCTCTTTGAAAGCTACCTATCTTATAGTCAGCACACATTGAGGGTTTCAGGGAACAATTTTCTACAACAGTAAGTGTGGTCTGCATCCTCTGCTCGACACTTGCCTGACAAGCTCATCTGCACAGGCAGCAGCCACCTCCTCCTCAGCTTTCCGCTCATAGTATTTACAGAGGATGTTCTCCGGAAGCACTTTCTCCAGCTCGCTGGTGGGGAATGAACACGTGCAACTGCCTTCCATGCAGCTGAGCTCTGACTAGGGTTGGAAGGAGAGAGCTCAGGTTCAGTATGATGCTAGCAAAAAGCAATACTCAGTACCCAGAACATTGCCAAACGAACCAGCGCAGAGCCTTGCTTAGAGAGACTAGAATTTAAGTCAGCAGATGACTGCCAGAAAACGGGGTTGCTATGGAAGAACAAGACTAGTTAAACTGATCAGGCCTCAAACATACAGTGGGCACGAAGGTGCTGTTGATAGCCGGGATCACAGTTCACTCTCTCCAAGTCCACTGTGACCACACAGCAGCCCGTTATTACTGTACGGTCTCTGCTGAGAACTAGCACTCTGCTCACAAACAGCATGTTGCATTCTTGTCAATACAGTCATATAAAACACAGCTGCCAGTTTATGTTTACATGAAATATAGGTCACATCACAGAGTACAAAAGCATCCCACAATTTGATCATCATACCTCAAGGCAAAGGAGCATGCACACCTCAGAGCAGGTTAATGACTTGTTTATAGCTCAGCTAAGTTCCAGGATAATTGCTAGCTAAACTGGAGACCAAGAAGGTTAGTAGTATCATAGAGGAACCAACTCGCAAATTAAGTTGGGATCACCATGATATTGTGAAGGACAAATACTCTTAGCTAGGAGGAGACTGGCCAAGTCAGAGACAAAAGTGTGTTCTCTGTGCAGATACCATTGGTTTATTAAGTAAAAAATAAAAAACAGAAAAGTGCAAGCTATTGTTGTGACTATGAATGCTGTAGAAGGTTTTCCTAATAATCCAAGTTGCTAAGCGTAGAGCACAAAAGATGGAGGTTAACAAAACTGAAATCCTGTTCAGCAAAGATCCCATTGTGGAGTTGTTGGCTTCACTTGACAGTGAGACCAACTTGTTTGATTTGGATTCCAGGACGCAACTCCACACAAATATTTCCTGGGAAAAGCAGTTAGATCAGATTTAAGCAACAACACTACACAAACAGCAATGTGATGATCTCCCAGTAGCATTTTACCCATTTTCCCCTCAGGAAATTTCCCAGTTGGGAAATTCTTACCTTCCCCGAACCAAAGACTGCCTCCTGAGCATATTTAATTAGGCACTCCTTGCAGAACAAGTGACCATCTGCACATTGAGTTAGCTCTTCGAACGCAAACTCCCCATAACAACAGCGGCATTCTATCATCTGACCATCCTGCAGCCATAAACAGAGGTATTGGCATCATCATCAAAACATCGACAGCTATAGCAACATACAGACACATATAACTGCAAGCCATAAACAATGCCAGCAATAATTCTAAAAAAGAGCAACAGATACACACCATTCCAACTAGATATCCTATTTGGTGGTCAAAACTCACTAAGCACAACCAGAAACTCGGTTTTAAGTAACTTAATATCTACACGTCCTGCTTGACAGGTTCTAAAAAGCTACAGAATACATGGTGTTTAATAATTCTTAGCTCACAAGCAGAAAAGCATCTTGGGTTTGGGAAGCCGCACTTGCAGGGAAGCAGCAGAGAGTACACACCATTCATATGGGGAAAAGCAAGCTTCAGATCTGCTGCCTTCTAAAGGATCATTTACCCATCTGCCTGGAGAAACCTTGTCTTGGCCTCTTCACTGCAGGAGTGGAAAAGCTTGCCACTGTTAAAAAGTAAGTATGCCTACTTCTTCAAAGGTCCAACATCTTCTCCAAAGTTTGAAGAGAAATGGGCATTGACAACAAAAATCTATAGCTGCTGAACTGATCTCTAACTTTTCTCTCTTTGTTTAAAGGGAAAGACCTGATTTTCAGGTTTTTAGAGTCCCTTCTGCAAATTACGAAGGCTTTTCCACTGGCAGAGCTCCAACAACAGCAAATCTGTTTTAAACAGCCATAATGGTGGTAGCAAGAGCAAACCTGGTACTATTCTATTGCAATGTTTGTTCTGGCCAGTAAAGATACAAGCAGCAGCTGACTGAATTACTACAGATCATTACATGCATGAATACTGTCTTGCTGGACTGAGCTCTCGTCTACCTTTTCTAAAAGCCAGCCAACACACACTAATGCAGGTTTTGCCAGCTCAGCAAAAGCAGAGCAGTGCAAATACAGCTTCAGAGAAGCTCCATTCCAGAAGACAAGAGTCTGTGGAGTACTAAGTGCAAAACAGTGCCTATGCATCAGCAGAACTCAGACCACATTATAGATACTGACCTTCTGATACTGTTCCTCATTCATTTGCAGAGCAAGAAGAAAGTCTGCGTGCTGCAAGAGAGACATGTGCATCTGTGTTTACAGAATAGATAAAGCAATTTTCCAGCCTCCACACTCTTTTACATTATCTCAGGACTTACAAACCACCATAAAAGGCTCACTGTCTGCTTACAACATCACTCAGCCCATCCTTCCAATCCATTAAGCTATTTATGATTCAGCTAAAACAGATGGGAGAAGCAAAGGCAGCAAGAACAAAGAACCGAATTCTGTATTATGGAGGGCTGCTGGTTCAGGTTTCCATGGGCAGAGATGATCTCACCCAATGCACCCCTCCAGAGAAAGCCCCAAGAACATTAGCTTTGTGTTTAAAAGGAGACACTATCCATCTGCCTAAGAGACGAGGATCATTAAGAAGCTACTTTAGAAAGGACCGTAGGTGCAGAGCTGTGAATTCAGCCTTTCCTCAGACTACAAGAGGAAGACAACACACCAGCGGGTGTTGCAGGGTTCTGCTTCGAAACACATGGTCCTCAGCACAGGACAAGCCGTTCCGGAGACTGCCAACTTGCGGAAGGCAGAGTGAGTGGACAGACTGCCTTGGGCCTGGTCATTATTCACCACCAACAGTGAGCTGCAATTACAAGCCCTAAAGCAGCAGAGAAGCCTGCTAACAATTAGAGGAACAATTAACTAGTAGAGATTTTACTGTTTTGTAGCAAAAAAGGTCTAGAACAGCATTTGCAAAAGTAGCAGCTATATATTTAAGTAAATATGAAACTCCCTGCTTGGCTTATTTCCTTCAAAAATGAGTTACTTGGGAAGAGTCATACATGTTAAGAGGTAGTAAAGGGGCAAAGGTAGTCAGTTATTCAACATTTTGTTCAGTGTTTGAATTTCTTTAAGAGGCAGATGTCCATGTCTAGGGCCAAGACCCCTACAGTAGTTGAAGTCGCTTGCACCACAAGATCAAAACAGCTCCTACCACTCACCTCCGCCATCTCTTTAACTTTCTGCTCATAGAATTCCTGCTCCAGTAGCACCGGTGGGAGAAGAGAGCGCTTGTCATAGGACCTCCAGTGCCGTCTCTTATTCTCCAGGAAGAACATGCGCTTCTCAATTTTCACATCCCCTAAAGCAGAGTTAAAGGCACAATGAAGTGGGATGGGGCAGCCAGAACAAAGCTTAAATCCTTCTTCCTCCACACACCACCAGCTGCATAACTTCAGCATCTCAAACAGCACTGTACCAAGCAGAGGTACTAATGAAGAATATCCCCAAAATAGATACCAGACAGTGACAGAAACATAGCTGTTCCGGGACCACATCCCTTTTCAAGAACAGTACCCTTCTGCTGCAAGCCAGTTCTGCTTACAATAACGATGCAGAGACCACAATACATACAGCTTGGTATTTACCTTGCTCAAATTTGAAGTCTATGTATGAATACTGATTCATTTCTTTCCTCCTTTTTCGTTTCCCGCTGGTTTCGGGAGACAGCTCCTGCCATTTTTTGATAGCATCTGAAAAGGCCTAGAAAACAACATACAGACTTAAATCCTGTCTGTTCCTGGAAGAAAGCAGAAGCACATACTTCAAATTGAAGCACAGTACAAACATGCACATAAAACTGATCCAAAACCGGAAAGCCAAACACCCCATATAGAGGCAAGTATACCTCCTTCCTTTGCTCACCTTGTTGCTTTATCTACTCATAAAGCAATCATTCCATAAAAAAATTATTCAATTAAAAAAATTGAATACTTCAACAACACTTCAGCTATTAATTCTAATACAGCTGGTGTCCACTCTGGTGCAACAGAGCTGGTTTGGCTTTTTTTTTTTCTGTTGGGTTTGGTTTTTTATTTAAAAAAAAAAAAACAACCAAAAAACACCAAAGCTGAAATACTCAGTGCTCAATCAAGCAAATGAAGAGAGGAGGAGGTTTGGCTTTAGTTAAGTCCTGGAATAGTGGAGAAAAAGGCTCATGCAAGAGGAGCATATCAGAGGAGTAGATCCAAGTCAAAAGCTTGAAGTCACATTTATATCCAGTTTCTTGATACTTAAAACAAGTGTCTTTGCAGCTCCATTACAGTGAAACTCTTTTACAAGGAATATAGGACTCATTCCACAAGTCATAAGAAGAAGAGACAGGACAGTGAGAGCTGGGCTTCTTCTCAATTACATGCAGTCAGTTAACTAATAGCAGCAGTTAAATGTTTTAAGATTTAGCTAAATGTCTAGGCTTTATTGGCAATTATACCGCACTTCAGCGGCGACGTACAGGAACACTTCTCAGTTTAATGCATCGCCTACCATCAACTCGCTAGCGTTTCCCCAGTTCTCCTATTAGAGAAAAGTAAAAACTTCCTGCAGCACGCTGTCTGGCCAATAAATTTTGCAAGTCTACTAAATGGATTAATACTTCTTAAAAGGAAAGGAAGATTATTGAAAAAGCCCATAACCACACACTAGCAGATGGTATAGTAAAGCAAAAGACATTGCACTGCTCTCCGCAGACACAGGAGATAACCCTAGGAAAGAAAACAGACTTGAGCTGGAGAACCTTTCGCGTGATTGCATAGTGTCCTTTGAGTTCATGTAGTGCCCACTTAATGTCTTGGCTGCTCAGCATTTTGAAGTCTGCCATAAGGAGGTCGGCTGCCTGAATAAAGCACCGCTGATCAAGTGGGGCAAGTTTGGAAAAGTCAAAGTAGTCCACTTTAGGCACCTAAGGAGAAAAATGCGAAAGATATAAAAAGGCTGCTATAAATACACACGAGAACACCCCAAACCAGTCTTTCAGTGATCAGGACCTTCTGCAGGACCACCCAAAATTCAGGTTACATGGCACCCAGTTCTGAGCACCTATCTAACCATCAGCTTAGAGCACAGCAGGGGTGAGAAGCCTACTGGTCTACGCGCTTGTGCGGGTAACCTGCCCTGAGCTGCACCACGCTGCAGCTCTGCTCCCAGCCACATCGTTTAAAGCCATTGTGTATGGCTGCACGAGACAGCGAGGAGAGGATACATTTAGGTTATTATAAAGGGTCAACAACTTTATTGGAGAGATGCTTCCAAGAGTAGAAAGAGGTAGTCAACATTTCTCTCTCTCAGGCCACACACGGCTATTTCAACATACTCAAAGCATCTCGGAGAGAATTTTTTGTCAATTGGTCTTTTAAAAAAATAAATAAATAAAAAATTCAAGAAGCTGCAGGGAGATTTCCAGTTCGGAGGCTGAAAGGAAATATCTAAAGGCCACACAAGAGAGACCTGAGGGCCAAGTCTACTTCATGTGACCGAACAACTATGGAATTCTCATATCAGTTATCAAAATGAACACTTCAGACAGGGTAGCTGACAGGCAGGTAGGGCAGAGGGTCTCGCTGAGGGCAAAAGAGCAGACACGGTTCAGCTATGCAACAGCAAAACAGGAAAGTCTTGGAAGTCATCTTGCAAGCAACTAACTATTGCTATTTAACACCCTCTTAAACGCACCCAGAGGCCTCCTATGAAAGTATGGCTCAACCAAGCACCCTACAAATACGCGCTAACAGAACCAGACATCCCAAGGTCCACTCAGGTTGAACAGACTGGATGAGAGGCACGCTGTAGGTGAGGATACTCTCTCACTTGCCTTTGTCTCATCTTGGCTGGCGAGCAGGCTGCTGCTGGGATTTAAAACCACTCTGCCTTCCTTCTTTGGGTAATCTGGATTTTCCAGAAGAAAGTTACAAAGTCTGAAAAGATAAATATAGTTACTTCAGGGTTTGGGAGCTCAGGTTCATTCCTCGCTTGTCCAATTTTTAGTATCCTATAATTACGAGGCTAGGCAGGCAAGTCACAGACTGCCCTGTAAGAAGCAAGGGAAGTCTTAAACCAGAGCAAACTGCAAGTAAATAAGAATTAAGTAAATAATAATCAGCTGCATGACTGCAGAAGGAAAAGCAAATAGATTTGCCTTTCCAACAATTACATTTAGATACATGAAGCTTGTATGGGTGAGCTACTAACCAACCTACATCTCTCCATGACAGAGGTGGACAATCAGGCTTACCTCTCAAATCACATTCATGGGCAAAACCATGTGAAGTGGTACCTCCTTCGAGCACATGTCAAATGCTACACGACTAAGAGTTAAGGTGTACTAACTTTCTGCTATTCTAGAATTAACATTATGAAGACCATACAAGAAAGAACAGTCACAGCATTAGCAGCATTAATTGAAATCTAGCTGTCCTCTACTGCAGCTAACACAAATGCGTCTATGGAAAAAGCAGCATACAAATCCCTACAAAACCCGTGAAAGGTTGATGTATTCCTCAACAAAAGATTACAGATTCAAATTTTAATTAAAGCCTCCAGTCTCGATCTACTTCCATGTTAGAGCAGACACAGCAACATGTTTAAACTGTGGTTACATACAATATGTACTCTGATTAGGGGTTTCATTGTAATAAAGCTTGAAATCACACCACCATCGTCCAACTTCCACTAGCAACTGGTCTAGTGAGAACAGCATTTAGAAAATAATCACTAAAAACTGCTGAAAAAATTGCATGCTAGCCTGTAAATGCAGCATACCTGAGGTCCTATCACAAACAATCATAACTTTCAGATAGATTTAGTTTAACTGAGTATTTCAGCTTAGAAAAGACTCTAGCAAGTAGTTTCAGAACACCCAGTTGCCGGAGATCCACGAGTACTTCGGAAGCCCTTTTGAAAGGGAAGCTTGTAGGCTATCTGTCTGAATCAGACTTTCACAGCTTATTTTCAACCACTACTAACCAGCTGTGCTAGCTGGGTCAAGTAATATAAGCGGTTCCTCAGTTTCCCCAGCTGTAGAGAAATATCCTTCTGAAAGGAGCTAGGACAAGCAATTAACATTTGTAAAACTTTTTGAACAAGAAGGTGCTAGGTTGCAGCAAAGACATAATTGCAGCTAATTTACATTCCTGATGTCAGAAATCAGTCCCTAATTAAGAAATCTGAACTGGCTTGAAGCATTAACCCACTATCAAGGCATGATTACTTTAGCCCTGCTTTCACATTCAAAGCAGAGGCATTTCTTTTTGTCTAATCAGGTATTGACATATTGAGCCAGAAGCTTTTGACTGAGCGTGAATGCTTCTGCACACAAAAGCTGAATAGATGATACCCTGCTAAGAAGAGCTCCCACATCTTATCTTTCACGTCAGTTGAAAGTTTTAAGACGATCATTTCAGAAAACAACAAAATATCTTGGCACTGAGCATTTAATAGCTTCCAGCCCTACCCCCATCCCTTTTGTAAAAGATAACTGTTTTAATCCAACAAAACAGAAACTTCAAGGAGCTCAAATCACTGCAGCTCAAACGCAAGGGTTTCAGCTGGGGCACAGTCAGAATACATTTGAACTTTTCTGCATGTTGCCGTTTCAATGCTCAGGATTTTCAGAGATGTTAACCTTCAATGTCTGACAATTAGTTAAGTGGGTCCCAGCGCGCAATGCACGCACACTTGCGGCACTGTTCATTAATATCTGCACCACAGGACACAGAGCCAGTTAAAAGCCTCATCCCTGCCCAAACCCAGCCACCCTTATTTATTATATTTCAAGCCTGATTCAGCTTGACATACCATGGAGATCAAAGAGACCCTGCCAGAGAGGCTGACCAGTGCTTTGACCCGTTTGTTCTCATACAAAAGATGCAGTGACAACTCAAAAGATAGTTTGGTTAAAGGAATAAAAATATGGAGAAGAAATCTTTATCATCCAGTAAGTGGGTAACGCACCGCTGAGCAGACACTGTAGATGGCCTACAGGGAAGCCTGTAAGCACCTTTTCATCTCACTGGGTCTGTGGCACACAATAGGAGAGAAGAGATTTCGGGAGCAAAAAGGGAAGGAACACATTAAGACTGATAGAAGCCGATACTGGGATTTAATTCTACCAGGCTTCGCTAAATCCCCGCAGGACATAATGACGATTTTTTTCACACAATCTGCGAGAAGGTCCTGCAGCCAGATGCCCAACTTCAACAGCCCAGTCGCCCCAAGGAATGGCCCTACTGGTCTTCTACACTCCCAACACAACCATCCACGCCGAGGTGCACAAAGTATGCGGTCTGGGCACCTGAAAGCTTCTCTCATGCTGACCACATCACCACTGCAGGGACAGCACTTTCCAAAGACAAGAAAAGTTACAGCCTGACAACTTTCCAACCAAGAAGCCCTACTTTGGAGCATGACTCCATAACACAGGCAAAGGCAGCAGAATAGGAAATCTATGCCCAACGGATGGGATCATCCTTAGTTCCTTGCCAGTTAACTTATTTATGGTCCAATAACTAATTCTAAGCCTCATGCACTTGAATGCTGCTTAATTAATGCCCCAGTTAACTGGAAAGGGCATTGGATTCATACAAGATAGAGCGAATACTCTGGCAACCAACACCTATTCTTCATTCTTGTATCGCATAATAACTAGGTTCAACATGTTTGAGATAGCAGTGACAGCTGCAGAGAGGGAGAAAGAGAGGGGCCACCTAGCATCAGACAAGTCACAAGTGATTTACTTCAAACCACTTTCCCCTCTGTGTTGCTGATGCCAACACACGCAATCCTTCATTCTTCAGCTGTGCAAGCTTCACCCAAAGGGGCAGGAACATGATGCAACTTATTGATAAGGTTAATGACTTTTTTTAAACTTTTGATTCTAACATGACTCCCAGAGATATCAAGCATGATGAACACTAAGGTATTCTTGAGCTGCTAACACAAATGGGAAATCAACAGTCCTCATGCTGATTTTCCACTCCTTTTACTTCCCTTCTTGGCTCACGTTTCTGCTCAGTTTGACCAAAATCAGTCCCTGGACAGACATCTAGAAACAATCCTACCAGCCCTTAAATGTGTTTGCTTTATTCTATCTGCAAAAAGCGATGTGAGAGAACTCAAACAGTACCACTGCTACTTGACTAAGTAAAGGGGATAAAAGTCAACATCATGACACTAAGCAAGGGAGTCCAGATCAGGTCAGCTTTACCTGGAAAAAGCCAAAAGCCAGTGAAATGAAGAGGTAGGAAACTCTTTCCTCCAACTCAAAACTCACCAACCCACCTTCGTACTATATTTTATAGAAGTCATCTCAACACCTTAATCCTGACATTCACCCTTAAGAACCCTAGTAACAGTTAAAGGAAATTATATGCAATATCTTTAAATGAGCAAATGATCTTAAAAGCAGAGAAGCTAAGCACAACATCAGAATTAGAGAGGATTTAGGAAAAGCTCTATTAGAAGAAAAAACAAAACAAAACAAAACTCTGCTCTTTGGCACCATCAATGCAGTGCTGACTCCCAGCCTGGATATGCTTTAGAACAGCATCATTAGCAGGTAGGGAAATGGAAATGTGACTGCAGCCAGACTGTTGTATGATACACCCTGGCTCTTAGATCTATACTTACACATTTAAGTCATAGCAGTTCTTGATACTGATTAGCTCTTCAATATATTCCTTCTTCACATCTGGGAATCTTGCTTCCTACAGTAGGAAAAGCTAAAGGTTATGTAGGTATTAGAGGAGCTGCGTAGCACAACCTAGCAACAGCACCAAAGACAGAGATTTATAGGTAATTATCTAGCATGCTCCCGAGACAAGGGCCAAAATGGATTTCACAAGACCATTTATATCCATCCAGCCTGGATACTGCAAGCTGCTGGCTTTCTTTTGCTCCACAGGATGATTGCTAACAGCTCTTTCTCACAAAAAGAGTATGGGTACTGATGTGAATGGCCATGAGCAGCTGGCCTAACGAGTGATTCAGGCTGGATGGAGAGAGGCGAGGCACATAGGTATGATCTACAACCCAAGAAAAGCTAATATTTACCTTCAGACAGAAGACTAAAGAGTTCCAGATCACATGCTGAAATACAACATTCCAAAGCAAAAGGAAAAAAAATGAACAATACACATACCCTCCCAAAGCACCCAGACACGCTAGCAACGAGATCAGAACAGACAACAAACCTTTACTGGCGTTTCTGTGAAAGCTCTCCCAGCATTAGCCACATAGCAAAGAGCACCCCTTGCTGCTCTCTCTTGTTGGCTTGCTGTACAGGTATTGCAATTAATTGCACCATATGATATTTTGCTTTGCAAGACTGGACTGGTCAGGGTTGTCAAGCAACCCTGAAAATGCAAGAGTTTCTACTTACCCATCTCAAAAGCAAGCCACTGATCAACAAGGTCTTACTTGGAAAGAACTGAATTTTGTTGGACTGCTACTTAAAGAATATTTTCCTCAACCCCAGTTTTCACAAACAGAATCAGATATGGGATGGGGAGGGAAGACTTGGAGAGGATGGGGGTCATAGTGTAAGATACAGATACAGTAAAATACGCTTGTTTGCAAAAAAGCATTCCATAAGGCATCAAGAGAGACCCTTCCTCCCTAGCAATCAAGGGGAGGAGTGTGCATTGGAATGGAAAACATTAGACATGTGAAGCATCACCACTTTTTTTTTTTTTATATTTTTAAATATACACCATGTTACCCAAGCTGCTGAATATACCAAAGGTTAAGGAGTACTGTCCTTGGCAGTTTGGTTCTTGGTAGCTAGTGCCCCTCAGACTAAGCTTCACACACAGAGTCAGAAAGGAGCGCATGGAGTTAACATACACAAGTCTTGATGCTGCTTATCCAGTAAACCCTCAGTGCTACTGCTTGGAAATCCACCCTGCAAGGGCAACCATTACCCCTGACCACCATGGTGGCTTTAACATGGCCATGGACCAAAGTACTTTAGAAGAGCCAACTGAAAGCAGCCACAGCTATCAGCCATGTCTCTCTAAGGCTTCTCTACCCCCCCCCGCCCCATCCCTCTGCCAGCGTTTACTGTCTCAGTGTAGCTCTACATCCATTCCTAAACCAGCCCTACAGAGCTGGGTTAGGAACCAGCCAGACAAAAACAAACTAGCAGAACTGAGAGGGCAGTAGCCTTTAAGGGAACAGACCCATGTTATTTCACCTCACTGTGCCCCTGAGACCCTGCAATCAGTTCTGCTAAATCTCTCTGGCCGAGAGCCCATCTCAAGCCAAACAGTGCCCTCAAGATTCGCATCCTCTCACCACTTCTGCCATAGTGCTGGGGTTAGTCTTCAAACCAAAGTTTTCCAAGATAGTTCATTGCATGCTCCTCACCTGGTGCACAGCTGAGTCTCAGCCAAAACAAGGAGGATTTGCAGCTGAAGTCAATAGGGCTGTGCTTTCAGCATGTGAAACGCTACACACCTTGAAAAACCTGTCTGAAAATAACATGCACACAGAAGGCAAACAAGCCCTGGGAATACTTACTGTCTCTCTGATGAGCAGTGCAGTGGGGTCTTGGTCCTGCCCAGCAGCTCCTTGTTCTGGCACATTACTAGAGCCAACTTCGTGAGAGCCCTGTGCAGGGAATGCTGGACCTGGCTGTTCATTGTCTATAGCTGCCTGCTGACCCGTTTCTTCTGGTGGATGCGCTGGCTGGGGTGAAGCAGGACCTGGAATCCCATCCTGCTGTGGTTCAGGTCGGGGGAAGGCTGGCCCAGGAGCCTCCTCTCCATATGCCCTCAAAGATCCTGGGTCTGCTTCAGGCTGCCCTTGCTGAGGAGCACAACCATTTACTACAGCACGTGGCTCGTCTTCCAACGTCTGGAAGTATGGGTGATCCAGCTGGCTGTTCTTGTGGATCTCCTGGTCTGCAGTCAGTACAACAGCTGTTCCTCCGAGGTTTTGCTCCGGCTCCAAGTCCTCTCCTTGCCGTCCCTGTGCTTCTACCTTTTCTTCCTGTTGTGGTGGAAGGTCTGCATTCTCCAGACTAATGACTTCTCTGGTAACAGCAGGCTGTGGACTCGTCTTTATTGCTGGAAGCAAACTTGGGCCAGGCTCCTCGTTACTTGTAAGTTCAAACCTGGGGCCATTAAGCTCAGATGGTCCGGGCTGCTGCAAGGTAAAGTTCATATTCTCATCCCTGCTTGGTCCAGCACTGCTTTCCACCATGTGATTATTCTGGTCTCCCTGGCACAGCGGAGTTGAGATCTCATCTTGCAGATATGTGCTCCTCAGGGGCTCAACAGCACTTTTAGATCCTCCTCCTCCCACGGTTTTTGCACCCTGCCATTGAGCAGCAGGTCTGATGACATTGGGACGCAGAAGCTGCTGATGCTTTGGGGTCTAAAAAGAAGACAGACAAGAGTAAGTAGGAGTTCTTGTCTGCATGTCAGAATCCTTGCTCCAGATGATCTTTTGCATCTAATCAAATTTGTGATGAGAAGCAGATGAAAGGTCTGTTTAGCAAGGTGCTTAATAAGGCATAAAACTGCAACCCACCTATCTTTGTTTCACCAAACTCCATCCTCAGTCTGTCCCCAGGTACGAAGAGAACATTTGGCACAATTTGGGGATTCACAGGACTTTCAGACTGGAATAATTTCCTGAGCTCACCTCAGTCCCCACTTCCCTCCCAGTAAAACAGTCTGGGAAGGAGGAACTAACTGATGGCATATTTGCATTCTCACCAATTTATTTAAACAGGCAGGAACCAAAGCTCAAAACATTCATCTCTGGCCTTGTCCTTGCCTCTGGCAGACAGACTGCTGTATGCCAACAGAGTCTGAATATTCTCTGCTACTGTTTTCAACTAAGAAACAGAAAGGTCAGCTTCACAACCCATTTTCTCAATGCCTCTGGTTACTTTAACAGAAGAGTGGAATATATTCTTAATATAGCTTAGATATGAAATAAGACATTTAAAATAATCAGGGCAAGCTGAAGACTTTGGCCCTCCTCAGTGTGACTGCCTGTGCCAGTGGAAAGAGATTTATCAGGTGGGCTGGCTTTGTAAAACCACAAAAATTTAAGTGCCTGCAACAGCCCAACAAGAATCCAAATAACATAGAGGAATATAAAGCATACAAGGTCAAACAACGCATGTTTTGAAAAACTGCCTTCTAAGGAATATCAAGTCCTCTTACAAAGCACTCCACCATTCTGGATTTGTATAGATAACTTTATGGAAGCTACGGCCTTTGTTAAGTAGAACTTTAACTACAAAGGAGTTTAACAGCCTTGTTCTCCCCTCCTGTGCCCAAAATATGATTAAACACTTAAAGTCAACAAAATGCTATCATTTTAACATGCATTTCAGACATCCTAAGTAAATTACTGTAACCGGACAGGACTCTCAAAGGAATGCATCAGATATTTGCACGAGTTGGCTATAAAGGCCATGAATAAAGCAGGGCAAGTATACGAATGAAAAATCACCTCTGCCAAGATGACTACATCATCGTCCTCTTCCTCATGCTGCTGCTCTGCTGGCATTTCCAGCAACAAAGGTAATTCTTCATCTGAGGAATCTGATATCGTGATAAGACCTTCGTCCCTGCGGTTTATCCAGTCTGTAGTAAAGTAAGTGAAGTTAGCTATTTGCTAAAGGTAAATAACTGAAATTACAGGACACAAGCACCGAAATATCTGAAAAAGCAATCTTCGCATTTGCATTGCAGCAACAGGAAAGAAGCGCTCAAAGGTCACTGGTTCCTCTGCAAGTTACTGTTACAGCCACTCCTACCTTGGCCCTCTGAGCAAAACACCTGCACAAACTGTAGCTCACTGCAAGGGCACATGCGTGAAAACAGTCACTGACACCTACGCAGACGTTCTTCTATCCTAAACTTCAGCACAAGTCAAGCTGCTGCAAAAATTATTCTGGAAAGGCCATGTACAGAGTACTTCCTAATTTTTGCAGGGAAGTCCAGAACTTTTACCATCTCAGGGACAACACATTTTCTTTTATTAATGGAGAGATAAGGTTCCCTGTGCAATTTGGCCTCTTCTGAAAGAGCGTGACTTTGCAGGAATACCTTATGTGAGACTGAGATAGGACCCCTAGCTGTGGGTGCAGAAGATATCCTGGAGATAGATGACAACCATGTCCCCCAAGGCTTGTCAAGAGTGGAATATAGATGCTACTGAACGCAGCTGCTGGAACACAGGAGAGACACTCAAGCCAGAAACAGGGTTTCTGTACTGCAGAGACAGCATACAACCATGCTTTCCCTACGATTTGACACAACTTTTTTTGCTCATGCTTTAGCATAAGTATTCATGAGTATTCATTTATCACCTGTCAGGCATACACAGAAAACATCATTTTGAATTCCACTCTTGGAGGAACGGGTGCCATACATACATACAGCCCTACGAGGATATAAATGCAGAGCCAGCCTCTCTCCTCTGAGGTCCTCAGAAGGGTGGAACACCATAAGCCCCTCAGATCTGCTGAAATACCTCTACATGGTGTTCTCAAGAAGTCAGCAATCTGCCTTAAGGCAGTACAACATGAGAAAGACAAGAGCCAAATATTTTGCATGTCTGCATAAAATGAAAGAATTTTCTGTAGGTGGCTGTGAAGTTAAGTGTAACAGAACAGTGTCTGACATGCTAAACAGACCACTAGAAGGTTCCCATTAACAGCGCTCTTCCAAGTTTAGTATCTATGAATCCTGCTGCTTTAAGCTGAGTTCTACAAAGACTGTTTTGGAAATATCCAGCAGTCAGTACTCACCCTTCCCTCTGTGACTACGGAAGCTGTTCAAGTTAATTACTTCTTCATTTCCACCTCTCTCTGCCATTTTAAACAGCTGTACTCAAAAGCATCAATGTCCACACATGGCAGTCAGGCTCACATGAAGAACTAGAAGACAAAATAAAAACAGGAGAGAGTTAGGCAAAGTCAGCAGCACCCTAATCAGGCTTTCCCAAGACTAAGCTGCTAGATCATTTTGGGGGTTCTCCTGGCTCTCCCAGCACAGTGTCTCCATGAGGATATTTTTCCGTACCACCTTCTCAGTGCCTAAAAGCAGACATGTTTCTGTTATCTTCTGTTCTGACAGTTAAGATAGCTGACCGAAGAGCGCAATCAGCCCCGAGAAGCCTCTCTAGAGAAGACACAAAGATGCTTATAGCTATGCAATCACAGAAAGGGGGTGGCAGGGGGGAAACACGACAAGACGCAATTTTGTCCAGCCAGGACTCAAACCTTCCACATATGTGGATCTTCTGTTTCCAAGAAGTCAAAAACCTGATGCATCAACTCACACAGTGATGTTTCTGCCACCATCTACTGGTGAGAGGAGCAAAAGCCACTTGCCTGAGCTGCCACAGGGTAAACATTCAGCCTCCACCTCAAGCGTACCAGTTGATGTCATTACAACCATCCCCATCACACTTAATGCCACGAGCGAGCCACGCTGCTCAAATGGAGACACCAGCATCACACCCTGAATTCCCCAGTGTGCCGCCAAGCCGAGGCACAACTTCAGAGGGACCAGAGATGCTCTGAGCTCACTTCTACGAGGTCCGTGGTGTTGGCACGTCAGAAGGAAGCTGCACCCCTGGCAGGGCAGTATATAAGTGTGCGTTTTGTGCCTGCACCGTGAACCCACGTGGGAACAAGTCACATTTAGAGCACACTTCCTTGCCACCATCTGCTATTTTAAAGAAAAGGCTTCCCTGATTTACGACCCATTCCCTCCTCAATGAGGGTTTGGTACAAATTCCAGGATACGCCACCTGCTCTCAAACTGAAAAGAGACCGCGGCAGGGATCAGGTTCCTTCACAGGACTGAGCTTTTGGGACTAAAATTTGCTACCCCCACCTGTTGTCGGAGAGGCACAATGAGCCGGCTGGAGGCTCCCAAGCAGGATTAGGAGGTCAGAGGAATCACTGCAACCTGAACAGTAGGTTTCCATTTTATGCTCTGTCAGCTTATAGCTCTCAATTCCTGCTATCACAGAGCAGCTGAATACATACGGGAACTCTGAGCACAATTTGATCACTGGAATGAGAAGGGAGGTCTTTTTATTGAGAAGTATTCGTCTCATTATTAGAGGCAGAGGAATCTGTATTATTAAATATTTACTGATGCATAAGTTGGAAGAAAATGGTGGGTCTGCTATAAAATCCTGTTTGCTAGTACACAAGAGCAGTATAAATTCCTCCTCAATAGTTCTACTTAACCTCCACCCCAGGGAACAGAATTTGCAGCTAGAATAGGACAGCAAAATGAAGAAATCAGTTCACATGCATACTATGTACTCATATCTATGCCTCTCCACCCCCAAGGAACTAGTTATTACCATCTTAAAAATATTCTAATACAGGCTAAAATAATAAAAATTAAAAAGCATAATTTAGCACTTGAAAAAAGCCAAGACCCAAGCCACATTTCACAGAAAGCACACGCTGCATGGCAGCATCGAGTCAGCCGGCTTTGGGCAGGAACGCGCCCTCCTCCTGCGGAACAGCCCGCACAGACACAGTCCACAGCCTGGCACTGGAGGCAGTGGGATAAATAAGCAAGTCAGCAGCATCTTCCCGCTTGCAGGGCAGGACGCTTGCTTAGCACACACAAAGGATGCCAGCAGCATGGCTCAGTGCCTGAAGCAGCCTTATCTGGAGGGAAACTCCACCGTAAAGGTTTTCAAGGCTGGGCTACAAACATCCACGCTCACCTGGTCGCAGCACTGGTGATGGTCCAAATTTGAGTGGGACATCAGGCTAGGGAACTGCAGAGGCCTCTTCTAGCCAGCATTACTACAAATATGCAACTACCCCTGTATTTGTACCTTGAAGCCTCAGTAGCACACCCTATTTCCAGTAAGCAGCTCCAAGCCGTCATGGGCCTATTGATGCTCTGAAAACACTTCAAAAGCAAGATTTTTGGGAGCGTTTCCACTAGGTTCTTCAGCTTCTGCCTTATAAGCAAGGAGAAATAAATCTTTCTTTATTTGCCAGAATGGCACAAAAGCATTGCTCTCATCATTGCAGACAGGTGCTGGAGCAGCAGCTCAGCAGCTGGGTCACTCCTTGTAAGCATACTTGGTGATAAACCCTCTCCTTTTAAAAAGGTCACACCCACATTATTACAGTTGTATTTTCCCCGGTACTCGTGAATAGCTACCACCTAGTCCTGCATAGCATTTTTGAATTCGTAGCCCTCTCAGTACTTTAGAAAACAAGATCAATACGCTTCCTGCCACTTAAAAGATGGAGAAACGGAAGCACAGAGAGGACCAGTGTGGCCAAGGCCACCGAGCAGGCCAGCAGCAAAGCCAGGATCGGCACCCAGGCCTCTACAGCTCACGTCCCCATGCCAGGCGCTCCTGCTTCCCAGCAGGTTGGTCCTTCAAAGCAACTCCTTGCAACAACCCCCAGCCCCCCCTATNNNNCACCCCCCTCGTCTCAGCTGCCTTCGTGCAGGGTCACACTCAACACAGGAACCTCTTGGCAGGCAAAGCCGGCAAAGGATCACTCCGAGGTTGGCTGGGGAGGAACAAGGACATTCGCGAAAGCCACAAATCAGCCCTCGCAGCATCGAGCGGTGCCGACAGAGGCTAGACAGGTGTCTGCTTGGATTTGCTCTGAGCAAAGCTAAGCGGCTTGGATATTTCTGCACTACAGGGGCATGCAATGCGTTAGCCGAGTTGGGCATGCATGTACGCACGGGTGGGTCGACACCGCAGGTGCTCGGCACAGTCACCAAAAAATCTTCTCCCAAATAGCTCAAATGGTGCTTTGTCCGACGCCTGCTAAACCACAGCTGTTCACATCCAAGAACAAGGGATAAGCCACAAAACTGACATTAAAACTGTATTCTCTGTAGGTAAGTCTGGTTCCCATAGAGAGGAATTTACACACTTCGACCTTGAGCGTCAAGAAAGAGGTACAGAAAATAATATGAAATGAAATTTGGGATAACAGACTGTCTACCCCCTTTACAGGAGAAACATGCACACATATCACCAAAAGACTCGTGGTGGTTTAAACACAGGAAGATAATAAACAGCATTAACTGTAGTACACAGTCAAAGGAAAAAAAAAAAAAGAGAGGAAAAAAAGCCAAGCTTGGAAAGAACTGGCAACGTACCACTTTTCTATTTCAAAACAGACTGCATAAAAACCCAAGCAGCTTAATAAAGCACTGCTTTGAGGGTAAAAGCCAAGCTCCCACCAAGAGCTAGCAATTCATTTTGTCAATACTCAATACAGAGCTCAAGTTTAAACAAATATCTATAAGCATGAGCCAGTTCCATCTAGTGGCATGAAAAAGAAGTTTATTAATGTTTATAGCACTAGGCCGCCAAGAACGTGAAGTAACAAGATCAAAGCCACTCTAGGGTCTTGCCCTACATAAACAACATAATAAAAAAGCAAGCAAGACAGATGGAAAGAAGCTATCCCACACTACCTCAGTGATTTCAGTGCCTATTTATAGGTAAAGAATAAGGCTACCTATAACCAAGCTCTAACATTACCATCAGCTTTTTTGCAACACAGTCAAGGACAGGATACTAGAACCATTTTAAAAGAAAAAGACCTGGCAGCGGGCAGATAAGACACTCAACAAGCTTTTTTTTTTTCTTCCCCCCTTTTTCTTAAAAACTATACCCTGCACTACAGCACAGACACTGGACTTGGGACTTGAATCCCTATACAGTATTAGCGTGACACAAAACTCCTGTCATGACCTCAAAGCCACCCGCCGACAATGCAGTTAAGACCACCACGCTGAAGACACGGTTCCCCTCTGTTTTCCACATTACTCCATGTATTCATGACTCTGCACATCCAAGTTGTTTCACTGCACAGGCAATAAAATCCTACCTGTTAAGGTTTTTCCTACAGCAGCTCGAGAGGAGAATCCATTAACAGAACAGCTACTGGAAAAAATCAGACTATCAGGAACTGACACGTAACTGTTCTCTGAACTGACTAGATCTCAGACTGACAGTTGAAGTCACCCATGCAAAAATATAATCCACAAAACCACTGGTCCCAACCACTACTATGACTTGATGGAACAGCTGCTAAGAGGTGAAGCAGGTCTCGGGTGCACACAGAATGCTAACACAAGGATTTCCAAAACCCATTCAAAATCCGTGCAAACACCATGTCACTTATTTTTAGCCTAACCTAAAAATAGCAAGCATTGGAACTGTGCATATATTTAAACTCCTGGTATATGCAGGCATCTCTGGGCTGCAGTAATTGGAGCAGAACTCAAATCCGCTCCTTCCACCTCTCATTTGTGCTGCAAAGAGCATCTTCAGACAGTGCTGGAATTTAAAGCAACAGTCGAGGGGAGACCCCCTCCGAGACACAGTGTAACATATTTCCCCCCCCCCCCACTTACAGCATTTGAAATCTTGAACTCCCACATACCCAAGACGGGACTAGACTCAAAGTGCTCTTCTCTGGCTCTAGCTCAAGGCAACAGGACTAGACAGAAAGCACTGCAGGGGAGGTAGGAATTGAAATCCCAACCGAATGGGGAGCAGGGGGGGGAAGAGCAACTTGAAAGAGATGTCAGCAAGATCAAATCATTGTGTGTTTTAGCCTTTCCCCCATCCAGCAACACCACCGTTGCTCACCTACGTTGACAGAAGAGCATCAACTCCTACTCTCTGCCTGCGGGCAGCAAACGTGTCTGCTGGTAGCCTGCGAGCAAGGTGAATTTCTGGCTCGTTTCAAGCTGCTAAAACAAAGAGAAGCTACTTAAATAATGCATGGCTTGTGACAACCAGCAAAATGAAAAGCTAAAAATTCAGCCCTTAAAAAAAAAAAAAAAAACAGAAGGGAAATAAACCACCCCGACTTAACTGTAAAGCATTTCATTGAAACATTTCAAAGGGTTCACGATTTGCTGGGGGCTGCTCATTGTAACAGTCACTTAGCAAAAGCAGGGAGAGTTTAACAGCGGTTGATCATGTTAAGCGGCGGCATCCCAACCGAAAATTAGAAATCCCCTGATCATAAGCCCGACAAGAACCGCTGTGCACAAACAAGTCCTATTTGCTATGCACAAGGCAGCTACTGCCACTGCATCGCACCTCGCAAAGGAATAAAACCAGAGGTTAAGATGTGGACCTGCAGCACGGCTTCTCCTGAGCAGGTTTGCGAGGAGGCCTGCCTGCAGCTCAGGCAAAAAGTGGAAAACCATGCCAAAACAAAAGCATTGGCCCCAGCCCAAAAGCTTTACCCCTGGCCTCCTGAAGATAGGAATGTGTGGGCAGCGGCTCGCAGGCAAGACAACCTGGTTTCCAGCAGCGGCTCCGTCTGCTGCTAAGAAAACAGCACAACCAGCTACAGATAGCACACAAAAAGCTCCTCTTAGGAGCACAAAACAGGGGTAGAGTGATGGCAACTGCATCCATATAGGTCTGCCACCGATTTTTGGACCCCTAGTATGTGCTGAAGAGGAACAACATACCAGAACATCATTTAATAACAGAATTGCTTGTAAGTTTTAAATGTTTCACAAGACATTAGCAGCTGGCTTGGTTTACCAAATGATTTTAGACAGAGACGTACACCCTGTAAAAAGATGACAGGATTCCTCAGATCCAAGCAAAATCAAGGAACTTAAACTGATTAACAATTTTTTCTCCATTAAGAGCCAGGTAACACAGTTCTAATGCTGAAAGCCAGAGAATTGATTCTGTCGCACCAAAACATAAGACCACTTAACACTGGAAGCTCTTTGTGGCAAATAAAACTGAACGTTTACTGCCCCATATGTACAAGACAGCCAACACACAGGTTGTTCAGAAAACACCTCGGAAGAGCGGCCGCTACTTCTGCAGCCACACCAGCACCATAACTCTTCAGAAGCAGTGCTCCAGGCTAGAACGTTATTAAGATGGACAAGAGGGACAGGAGGTCTTCAGGCTTCTCTGGCAGCAACCACAACTTCTAGTTATCTCACAGAAGTTCCCAATTCCTCACCCTCTCTTACCCAAGAAGAAAAGCCGCCCTGTGAAGAAACACGCACCGAAGCAAGCGATGCCCACTCCACCACGGCACAGCACTGATGCCAGCTCTCTTGGTAACTGCAGAGTGCTTAGGGATCACCGCATCGACGAAAAGCAAACTACGAGCTCACGAACACGGGGCTGTCCAGCTTTACTAAAATCCTGTACGGTGTGTTGTAGCCTCGTTCAGAGCTCTCCTGTGCATTTTAATAGTCAAGCCTCAGTCAATGGCATTACCAAGAACACATCAGAAGATAGTTTGAAAAGAGAGGCTATGGATTAATGGGGTACGAGCTACATCTATGTGCCACTGCTCCAGTCTAATGAAAATTGCTTAGTCAGGAGCAATTAAGAGAACTGATTTTTAGGGGTTACATGGATTCAAATCCCAACTATGCCCATTTTGCAAGCCAACTTAGGACTTACAGGAAACCTCTCGACTGTCTGTACATCACAGCACTTCTAATCAATGTCACTTGCAGTTCGTCATTCCATTAAGGTGACAGTATCACTTAATCATATTTTTTTTAAATACCCAATCTCCATTTTTATTCCAGCTATTAACACAAAGTACAAGAGGAAAGAAATCTGCCCAGTTTTATCTTACTCATCTAACAGCTGGCAACCTACAATGATACCAGTTTTCCTAGCAAAACCTATCTCTGTTCTGTGAGCTCTTCTACAAAATGTAAGACTGTTTTGAAACAGATGTATGTGTTTTCCAAAAATGGGCAACTACTAATTCAACTCAGCTGAAAGTTTCTGATGCCTTCAAGCTATTCCCTGATGACTGGCATCAAGGTCAACCGCTGGACATTTCAGTGCCTTCCCACAACCCCCATTAGTCCTTCTTCTAAATAATAGGGCTCCATATCATCACACCTCTCTGACCAGCATGAGACTGCTAATTTTGATGTATGCAAAAAAACATGCTCTGCACAAGATGTGGGGAGCTTTGGATCCGTCATTTGCCTCCCCTATCAAATTGAGTCCTAAAACCCCAAAAGTTAAATTTACAAAGTCTGGTTAGAGAGTTAATGCCATTGCCTTGAGCAGCTAATTTTAAGAGCAAAGTGAAAATTCAAGGCTTTGAGGGAGGATGAGACATCTCTGCAGTTAGCTCCTGTAAAGGGTGCTACCCTGCCTGCCTTAGATTTCTGGCATGTGCAAGATCATACAGTATAATCCCCCAAATCCAAAACCTCCCTCCCACATCACAAACACAGGTGCTAGCTTGGCATTTCGTGTTCAAGCAACAATTCAGACACCAGCAGCTCAGCACTTAGTTACGGCGGCACATACACACAAAACCAATCCCTTTGGGCTCACAGCCTATCTCCCAAACCATCATTTTAAAGAACTGTTTTGTTCTGATTTTGCGGTATAAGGGTGGGGACAAACGGAAGAACACGTGAAACCATGTGATTTGCAGCTTTGCCGCTTCCAGAGCGAGTTTTACTTCCAGTTTTCTTGCCCCGAATTCACGTGTATCCCAAGAGAATGGGGCAGGGGCGCCTCTCTCTGAGCAGCACCGTTATTAAATCCACTGGTGTCTGAAAGAGCAGACTCCGTGGACTACCAGGTGCTGCACGTACCTCTTACAGCTCTACATAACACTAATTGCAATTGCCTTTTCTTCCCCATCAACCCAGCGGCCACACAGAAAAGAACAAGAGAAATGCCCTACGCGCCCCAGGATGTACATGAGAGCGCTCCTCTGTTACTTGTACTTCATACAGCTCTCCAGGGGAAAGGACACAGCATTTCCTCTCCAAATCCTCAGTAGCTTTTTTTCCTTTTTTCCCTTCCTTTTTTAAGGGATCCTGAATGTCACCTTTAAAAGGTATAACAGAACAAAGAAAACCAAGTGCAACCTTTTAAGTAGTTATTTAACAAGTTGGATGCACGTCTTCAGGAACCTTTGGGTTACCATCTTAACACCATTTTTCACTGGAGAGGCAACAGAAATAAAGGAGTTCAAGGTTGCTGGTTCGAGTAACCCTGGGACAGGCTATGGCACTGACATTCACACAGATGAGCAACCAGCAGCCCGCTCCGCTCGCAGCCCTGTTTGCAGGGGGCACCAGGAGCAAGAAGAAGAGAGACAGGCTGCGCACAACCAGCAAACCGCTATTAAAAGCAGCAGCGAGGGACTAACTAGACCAAAGTCAAGAGGGCTGGAAAGCACAAAGAGTCAGTTTTAGTTGCAGTAACAGCCAGAAGACTTAAAACCACAAAGGACTGATAGGTTGCTATGGCATCCTAGATGTTAAGCTGCTGCCCAGCAGAGCAACTCCAGAAACAAACATCTAAGCTGTACTTGGAAAGTTATGTTCCAGAAAAAACCATAATGCACCAGCAGGAGCAAATGTGGAAAGGAAGGGGGGAATTTTTTAAATTTTATTTTAATTGTGACCTGAACCTAGCACAAGAAACTTTGCTTTCAAGGATGGCTGCAGTCTGCAAAGCACACTTCACCTCATTTCACAAAGCTGCTGACAATATAAAAAGCTAAGACTTGACCTCGAGGTGGCACAGAAGGAAAAAAAACCTGACCTGTTGCAGTAGCCCACCTTAGTAAAAAGTAAGGTTTCTGTGCCGATCTGTGCAGTACTTTCAGAAGTATCGACTTAAAAGTTAGGTGTCAGACATCCCAGAATTAGGGACTTCCAAAAAGAACAACTTCACAGGTCACATATTCTGGTTATTACAGCCGTACCCTTTTTTTGAGCCATGTTAAGCATCCGCACTTGCCATAATTTCAAACACCAGTGGCCAGCAGAAGTCGCGGCTTCATGTTAAGAAGGGTTTTACTGCAATACCTGCTTAAGACAGTCACACTCCCACACTACGGCCTGTCACCTCCTCTCACACTGAGCTCCACCAGCATTTGTTACAGCTTTGAAAAGAAATGCCCTGGAAAACTTTTTTTGTAGGATTCAGATCAGATACTTTTTTTCTCCTCACACATCCACCACGGCATAACTGGGAGAAGAGAAATCAGATGCTAAAATAAACTGCAAGAAGGGGGAAGATCTTAAGCTGCAGCCTAACAGTTGACACTATGCAACCACAGCCGATACCTACCTAGCACTCAAAGTATACATACTCTTAGTCCAAGATCAGGAACTGCCTTTCAAAGATACTTTTACACACTCAATTGAAGGGCTTCAATACATAAAAGAGTCATCTTAGAGCCTTACTGGGCCAACAGGCCAGGTTCACTCCACAGTGAAACAAGTCTTAAAATGCCTTAAGTACTGAAAGTAAAATACCGATAGAAACCTTGTAACGCACGCGCAGGACTGGAGCAGCAAGTCCACGCTCTGCACTGATTCCTGCTGGAAAGAGTAAAAAAAAGCTGCCTATTGCACTGTTGTGGTTTAACCCCAGCCGGCAACTAAGCACCACGCAGCCGCTCGCTCACTCTCCCCCACAGTGGGATGGGGGAGAGAATCGGAGGAGTAAAAGCAAGAAAACTCGCAGGTTGAGATTAAGACAGTTTAACAGGTAAAGCAAAAGTCACGCGGGTAAGCAAAGCGAGGAATTCATTCACCACTCCCCATGGGCAGGCAGGGGCTCAGCCACCACCAGGAAAGCCGGGCTCCATCAAACGTAACGGTACCTTGGGAAGACAAACGCCATCACTCCGAACGTCCCCCCTTCCTTCTTCCCCCAGCTTCATATACTGGGCATGACGTCATATGGTACGGAATATCCCTTTGGTTGGTTGGGGTCAGCTGTCCCGGCTGTGTCCCCTCCCAAATTCTTGTGCCCCCCCAGCCTCCTCGCTGGTGGGGCAGCGTGAGGAGCAGAAAAGGCCTTGACTCTGTGTGAGGATGGCTCAGCAATAACTAAAACATCTCTTTATTATCAATGCTGTTTTCAGCACAAATCCAAAACATAGCCCCATACTAGCTGCTATGAAGAAAATTAACTCCATCCCACTCAAAACCAGCACACGCACCCAGCAACTGCTGCGCGAGAAGGACTGCCACCAACCCATCTGAAGAACAGTAACTATGTCCTTACTGCTTATGCACTGCAGATGACCAGTTGTTACAAGATTTTTCAAGCCAGCCAGCAACTGCTTTTGTAAAACTGGGTTTAGCTTTGTTTGCAGCCACGCGTTAGCCTTGTGGCCAACCAATTCCAGCCCAGCAAGCAGGCTCTCAAGCAGCAGAAACTGAGGGCAGCCTTCCAGGCTCATGACAGTTGTCCAGTCTGACTTCATCCACGCCACGTGGCAGTGGACATTGCAGGGTTTAAGCAGAATATGTTAAAATAGCAGAAAAGAAAAAGGGTTGTATTTGAGGTAAGCATACTATTACATCAGAACTGAAACCAGTGAAATCGGATCACGGCCAGATTTAGAGATGCGCTACATCCAGCATTATTCTTTTCTGAGCCTACTGAAGTTCACAAATGAATGAGTTACCAGTTGGCTAGCTAAAAAGCAAGGAAAGAAGCATTGCACATTAATTCTCCAGGTCCACAGTCATGCAGATTTAAGAGACTGCAGGGTACCTAACAATTTTACCGCAAGGCAAACAAACATTTTGCATATGCAAGCCTACGAAAACCACTACAGGCCACAGCTAGGAGGTTACACAGGCTGCAATCAGACCATTTGCTAAGGACACGACTGTTTTCAAGCTGCAAATTTGCGTGCTTACCCCTTAGTCATCACAGTCAAGTGTCCAACACTGTTTAAGCCTTCACATTGCAGAATATAAATTCTTTTCCTGGGTGTTGCAGCAGTACAACATCAAACAGATTATTTAACCATCTGGGACGGAGGGTCAGTAAAAGCAGCCACAAACTGCTAAACAAACAAAAACATTAAGCTGAGGAGCACTCTTCAGACACTGTGCTCAAGTCGGGGGTGCATTCCAGCCGTTGCAAGCTGGTCTGTGCTAGTCATGGCTGATCCAAGGGCACCTCCCAGTTTATACACAATGAAGCCTGCTCCACTACAATAGGATTCCGGTTTAACAATATAGAGAGAGGACATGAACTATTTGCGCTAGCCAAGTTACTGCTAATGGGTCTTGCCAGTCTTCTTCATCTGTAGCTGGAAATCCTAGCAGCAGGGGAGGTATAAAACGCCCCACGCTGCTGGTTTCCTGCAAGGGAAAAAAAGCTTCTTTTCCTGCCTCCCCATTATGCTGCTGCTGTCATCTTCCTCAAATTGCATTACTACAGCGAGAGCAGGGAGAGGAGGAAAGTCTTCTAGGCAGCATCGCCGCTCTGCTGCAGGCAGCTGTCAACATCACTGCCCGTTCCACTCTGCTATCCCACTGTAACACGTCTGGCCAACAATATTTTGTACTTGCCACCAGTATGTGGGTAAGCGCTCCTTCCGCTACCGGCCTTCAGGTACCTTCAAGCAAAAATGATCTGCAAGAGAGGTTTCCCTCCCCCGTTCTATCAAATATAAAAATGCATCATGTCTTCAGGATGGTATCTGGAAGTAGAAGCATGAATCTGTTCCTAACTCTGGTTTTGCAAAAGCTGCAAAGAGCCAACCGCCATCTTCCTTTCACTTATTGACGAACAGCAATAACAGTGCCCACAGCTTGGTAAGAGCACATCAGCATAGACAAAGCATTGTACAGGAGCCTTGTGTGAGAAGTGATTTAGACAAAATATATTACTTGAGGCTGTTTTCCATCCTTGTATTCCCCAAACAAAGATTCTAGCTAACACAAATCCTGATCACCTTATACTACAGAGTAATATCACGTGATGCCTCTATAGATCTTGTCCAAATGTTTATCTAAATAATGCAAACAGTAGCTTGGCCTTCTTACAGAGATAAACAGACCGAGTGTGAGCAATACAGCACTTGTCCTGAGAAGCCAACTGAAAACATTTTGGGTCACCCTGACACCTACATACGCTCCCAGATTTATTTCAGGTCATCAACTTTGCTTCTCGTTACGAGCAACCATGACAGCCTCCAAAAGTCACCCTGTGAACAGACAGGCACCATCGGCATCAGCAAAGGAGTTGGGTTCCGCCAAAGCCAGCGAGGAAGCCACGCTTAATTTAAATTCCCCCGACCTGGGACAGAAACACTATGAGATGGCATCATGACTTGGGCTAGCAGCTGCCCCGTGATGAAATCTTTCCCCAAAGCCCAATGCTTTTTCCACTTAGTCAGGCACTGACAGTTCCCCATACGAACGCAGGGAAAGAACCACAGCAGCACTGGTAATTAGGAGAAAGGTGTCGTTCCGCAGGAATATGATTTCTAGTCCTCAGGAATTAAGCTTTCTCAAGGACCGTTATGCATTTAAAACCACCGCAAGCTCTTAAGCACTGACCCAGAGGGAAAACATCACTCCTGAGATATTCCAAAATAAGCCTGAAATTCTATAAAAGCAACACGAAGGCTGCTGAGAGCAAGATTATCCCAGCTCAGTAACGCATTCCTTCTTATCTTGCATCTCGGTGCTTTGGCAAGGATAACTTATCCAAGCCACCAGGACACTGCTAAGCGGCCTTTTTCTCTTCTTCCTGTTCTCCCTGCCTACCCCTCCCCAATTTCCCAGATTTCCCTGTCCCAGTAACCTGCTTAAAACAAAACTACTCTACCTCTTCTCAGAATAATGCTGATCAGCATGTTATTTAGCTCAGTTTCAAACACAGGAACCACCATGTCAGTACACAGATAACCTTATCTCCTGGGCTGCTACTGGAAGATAGCTAGCGTCCTAAGTCAGCTGCATGTCTCGCACCTTCCACTGCTCACTGTATTAAAAAAAAGCACCTACCCCACCAAGGTTAGATCCCACTGCGAGTAACTGACATTACATGTAGCAGCTTGAAAAGCCCACCCATTGACCAAGGCAGGCAAGACACAACAGTATTATTTAGTGCACACACAGACTTCTGAGACTGTTAGCGCCTCTCCTTTAAGTAGTTAAGAGGATGTCTGAATTCAATAATTTAAATGGAGACTTAAAATATCTCCAGACTGAATCCACGTGCAAAAAAAACCCCCAAGCTTCTGATGAGAGGAATTAGTGGCGCAGTTCTGACTGTCCTGAAAAGAATGCAGCCAGTGGCAAGCCCCGACGCCCATTGCTGCGCCGAGCTGCCGGCGCTATGACACAGTAAACCACTCACAATGACTTTAAAAAGAAATAAATAAAAATAAGACACCCATTCCAAATTAATGAATGGGAGCTTCTGCCAGCAGGCACTAAAAAACACCCAAAGGGCTCCACGTCTCTTCTACTTGGGTTTGGGCGACTCAGGCTTGCTAAGCAGCTCCTGGCCCCCAAGATATGCTTCCTGCCTCTCTCCAGCTGCGCCAAAGTCACCGGAGTTGCATGCTCGCTCCACCTATTTTTGCCACAGGACTTTTTAGTGATTTGTGTCCGATTTCAAAGCACAAGCCACGCTGCCAGCAATCGTAGCTTGCCGGCAGCAGTAACGCCCACTGCATTCTCAGGCAGACAAAGCATGGACTACCCAGGAATCTGGACTTCCGAGGCAGCTTCTGAAACACAAGCCCAGGAACAGGCTGCCAGCACTCTGCTGGAAACCAGAATGTACCTTATCATCAGTAAAGCCTGCCCCAACCGCTGTTCCAGGAACTGTTATTCGTGCCCTGACTTACACAGTTGCCTGAGAAGGATGCCTGCAGCCAGGAAAACATCCTAGGAAGGAAAGAAAAAGAGACGGAAGGCCTGTTACCAAAATGCAACACTACCAGATGGGCTCAATGTCTCTACAGATCTTCTTCAGGAAGTGGGTCTGAGTCCTTTCCCAAGTCTTGGTATTCCAGGCACAAACTCCTGTCAAGATGATTGTTTATTAACATCTAGTCACACCATGCAGACACCCAGCACATGAAATCTATTAAGATGTTTACAGTATCAAAAGGCCTGATGTAAGGCAGTGGAATTTTTGCACAGCATTCGTCCTAGAAATGAAAAGCTCAGATTAAAGCTGTAAATCCCATAGTTCTGTAATTAAAAGCTGTCCCTGCAATTCTACTAGTCCTAAAGAAAATGGGTTCCACCATATGGTTTGTGCTGCATGCTCCTGCAGCCTAGTACCTGTACAGGGACATACCAGAACCTGCTCAAGATTTGGGTCTGCAGAATGATGGGTCTCAAACACGCCCCCCTCACCTTCCAAACAGGTCACTGGAGGAAAAGCATACATGCCATCCTCTCTTGAAGCGGGAAGAGGCCACTTTATAACTGAGCATGCAAAGTCCAGTTTATCCACCTGATGGGGGACACCTGCCTTCTCCTCCATTGCTACTGCTGGAAACTTGCAACAGCTCCAAAGTAGGTTGATCAAGATAGCAGAAATCATAAGAAAGAGGAACCAGCCACCACAGAGACAGAATAGAGACACAGGGGTCTGCTCATAGGTCTTAGCACTAAGGCTGCCCATGCCTTTCAGCCATCGCAGCAATTGGCTATTGCTTTTAGGATTGCTGCCCAAAATACAGCAAGAAGAGTCCGCTGTTCTGTGTAGCAGTCAGTAAGCTGGAAAAGAAACACAAGAAGAGATGCTGTGAAAGGTGCACAGACAGCCAAGTTATAGACCCTTAGCATTACACCTCGATAATGGAAATAAAAGCACACAGCAGCAACATTAGCTTTTCTTTTTTAAAGCATCAGAGGTCTCAAAACAGTGACCGAACGGTAACTCTTCTTGTAAGAAACTGAATCTTGCTTGACACACAGTAAAGAAGCTAAATAGAAACATCGACACCTAAACTTATTCATACAAAAGCTATGTTTCTTGTCCAAGTATTTTTCCATAAGACTCTAAGATATGGTATTCGAAGACAACACTTCAGGTCATAAAGCAAAGGCAAGATGAAAAGAAAAACCTCCCGGGCCAGACTCGCAGGCGCAAGCGGCCATTACCCGCCCAACAGCCGCGCAGGGGTTCCAGCGAGCGTGCCTGCAAAGCCAGCAGATCTGCAAGACAACGGTGACTTTTTAAGCCAACCTACATTTCACCCATCCCAAACTGGCATGCGGGAGCGCTGTCTGGGTGAACTCGTGCTCCTCTCTTCACACGCACACTGGAGTCAGCTACAGCTCTTCAGTCTCAGAATACTTTGGTGAAACCCCGACTCTCCTCCAGCCGTTTGGGGGAACAAGCGCAGCCCCAAAGGCAGAAACACCCATAGGACACCTCCGTTATATAAGCGCCATGCACATTAGCGCTTCCAGCATTTGCTCTCTCCCACCAAGCTGAGCTAGCACTCAAATCGATAGAGAGAGAGGGGAAGAGGAGGAGGAGGAGTATCTCTTACACAGATCTCTCAACTCCGAGGACAGCTGTGTTTTGGGTTTCTTTTCTGCAGCAGCTCCCACAGCAGATGCCTGAAATGTCAAGATCTCCCAACGGCACCAAGTGTTTCCACAACAAGACGGGGGTCAGAGGAGAAGAACAAGCTTACATCCGCCTTTCCCCACCAGCTCCGGGAGCCGACGCTATTTTTCTTCCCCAGTACAAACACAAGCAGCCCAGGGTACCTGAAACGAGCCGCTTAAGAGAGCCCACGGAGAGCAGCTCTGGGCAATGCTACCTGCGTGTCCCTCACCCTCTTCACCTCCCTGTGTGGAGCAGGGGGACGACGACGACACGGGACTTCAGCAGGACCCCAGGGCCACTGACCCCGGCGACGGGGGGACACGAGGGGACACGGCGACCCCGGCCCTGAGGGGAATGTGGGGGGGAAGGCCCAGGCCCTGACTGAAGGGAACACGGCGGGCCGGACCCCAGCTGGGGGCAGCGACCTACCCCACCCCTCCCCCCCGGCCGAGGAGGCCGGTGAGGCCCAGGGGACGAAGCGGGGAGCCCCGGCGTGAACCCCGATGTCCGGAGCGAGCTCCTCTCCCGCCGCCTGGCTACCGCCGTTCTCCCCCCACCCCACCCGGGACGCGGAGACCGCGGGGAAGGAAGGGGAGGTGAGAACGGACGACCACGACCGGGACTCACCGGGCCCCTCACGGCCCCGCTTCATTTAGCCGCCGCTGCCCCGCTCCTTCCGGCCTGCCCGCCCCACGTGACCGCACCGCCCCGCACCATAGAGAGGAGCGGCTGGAAGGGCCGCAGCTGCTCTGTCCCTGCCGTCGGTGGTGCGGGCGGACCGAGGGAGAGGCGGGCAGGGGAGCGAAACGAGCGCTGGCCGGCCCGGTACGCGGCGGGGCCGAAGCCGGGCAGGAGCGGCGGAAAGCATTCCCGGCGCCACCGCTTGGGCCTTAACGCTGACAGCTGGGGGTGACGACGGCTCTTGGCCGGTACCGGCACGGACGGCCCGCGGGTCTCGAAGGGCAGCGTCGGCGTCGGAGTTGAGCACGGCCGGGGGAAGCAGGAATTCCCGCCTGCAGCACGGCCAGCCTTCAAGTTCATTTACACGCAGGTGCCCCCTGACGCGGGAGGCGAGGCCGGAGCCGGCGGCGCGGACAGCTGCCGCCAGAGCGGGCCGGGCCCGCTGGAGGCCCCTCACCACAGCCGGGGCGCCACACCGAGGCCGACCGGTAGCGCCGGGTTTTTCAAACTGAAAACGGTAGTACGGCAACTCAGAGGGGAGGGGAAAAAAAAAAAAATCCAAACAACTTACTGGCGATTAAAGAGGGCCCAGTATCCGCCCTAAACAAAGCCGAATTTCACCTCGGGAAGCAACCGGGCATCGGCTGGAGCAGAGGCGCAGGGAGTTAGAGCAAGATTTCTGGGTGTTTTTGTCCTCTCTGTGTGGGCTAGGTCTATATTAAAGCACAACACTGGTAGCTATAGCATTCTTTAAATGCTCTAAATAAAAATGTGTTACGGTCTCTGCGGTAGTAACTGCTTTTCCTCTCAAAACACTGTGTGTATACACACACACACACACACAAATAACTACTGTTGAGGAAATCATTAACGGCATTTATTTCAAAGGCCACGGTTTGGTGTTGGTTTGTTTGTTTGTTTTTTAAATACACATCAACTGACTGTATTAAAGGATGTAGCAATTTGGAGATCATATAATTCAAAAGGAATTAAACATTAGATACATAAAAGCCTTCAGTAACTTACAACCTGGATGGAAGCATGCATTTGCTGTGTAGTTCTTCAGTAATGTTCAATCTGCTCAAAATGTGTTTTTTTTTTTTTTAATTCAGTTGATTATGTAATGTTTACTTATCCAATTCACGTAACTAGTTACAGCAACATATGACATTATTTGAATTTAGCCCTCTTAACCAGCTGTACATAGTTGCTCTACACAAGCTGCTACTACAATAATTATCTTCCAGCAACTCTTACTCCCAGAAGTCACACCAAACATTTTTGTAGAATTCACCAATTAATTTAATTTCTCCCTGGATAAGATATTCCAATTGAAGGAAAATAAACTATATATACCACATTAAAACTTTCTTTAAATACAATCCACATCTGAAGAGTCTAACAACAAGCATTTAATCCTTTCTACATAATTATAAGTTAGGGGTTTGGCTTTTTTCCTTTAGTGGAATATAGGATACCGTTTTGATCTAGTTTTAAGGCTTAACCAGCAAGAAAAAAAAAAACTCCTGTATAATCACACTCCTGTAACCAGAGTTTCGTTCCTTGCTGTGTTTTTAAACAGAGTGCATAGGACTGTCCTTTAAAGGAATTCTTAGTTTCAGATGCAAAACTGTTCACACAAAAGCAAGCAGTCCTAAGCATGTACAAGTGCTTCTTTCCAATCAACAATATAAACATTCTTTGAATGGACTTTGCGCTGCATTGAGCTACAACTGTTAAGGATACCGGAGACTAAAATAGCGTTAAATATTTGTTAATGTTTAACTCATAATAATTCAGTTGCCAATTTCTATTTAGGATTAGCCTTCCTTATTTAGAAGGCAAATAGACTGCATGAAATGGTAACTGGTTTACATTTTCAAAAAGAAGGGATTATAGCTTACAATAGTTATCGTTGCTCCACAGCAAGTACTTTTTATCTCATTGTTTAGACACACCATACTAGCAATATTCTAGCATTCTGTGATTAACATCCTCCTTTACTGATGTCAGCTCCTATATTTAATTTTTAAAACATACATACTGTTCATAGTTGTAAATGTTTGAATCCCCTGCAAGTTTTGAGTGAAGTTGCAACAGCCAACAACATTCTGGCTACCATCTTATGCAACAATCATTAAGTATTGATGTTGGATTTAAAATTAATTATATTGTAATCTACAGTGAATGAAAAGCCCTGCTCAGTTCACTCTGGTAATTATGACTACAACACTAGAGCAGAAAAAAATTTTTTCACCAGGCTAAGTATGTGAATGGCTACACACAAAAGTTTTGGCTTAATTTATAGCTGCTACTAATCATTCCACTTATTAAACATTACATCTCATAATCCAGTTTACAAATGAAACTACAGGGAATCAGAAAAAGCAGTTACCTCTGTTCAGAAAAAATGTAACAAAAAAAAATTCTTGTGAATGACACTGAAACAGTGGCCTATAGGTTTTAAGGGAGGAGTCTGTTTGGCTTTTTTTTTTAAATCAGACCATTGTAACAACACAGTGGTGTCACATTGCATTGACTAAAAGGAGGAAACAATTGTATACACCTCCTAAAAACTGCAGTTAGTAAAGAAGAAATCACATTACAGACCTTCAAGTTTAGTGTTCGTCTAACCTTGTTGAAAAACAGAGCATTTGGAAAACGTTTAAAAATTAGAATATGCATAGAAAAGAAGTTACTCCAGTAATTTACAAGAGAATGTGAAAGACATTTCAAGAGTTCACAAGGAAGTACAGCCACAGTATTCTTAGTAAACATTTTCCTTAAATCCACCTCTACTATTCAATGAGGTGTGGCATAAAAACAATTGTACATTAAAATTTTAAGACCTACCCATATTTGCTAAGGGTGGGCTCAAACTCTCAGTGTTAGTTCAAAACCAGATGAACTCATGAGGAATTTCTCCACACAAGAATTTTAGGCATCATTAATATTACTCTTTTCCCAGATGCTACTTCTCAGTTACATCTAAATGTAAAATTGTTAATATTTTAAAAAGCATTGGAGTATTTGTTAATCAACAGGGTGGATTTTTTTGGTGGTTCCCCTCCCCAAATGCTTCAGCATTAGGAAAATAATTCCCAACAGCACTGGACTAAAAACGCTGCTTCTAAGAGTCATCATATTACATCATTTGCAACTATGAAGAATGTACTGGTATGCCAACATCACTATTTTTACTTACCTACTTATAAAATCTCAAATTCCAAGTTATTCCAAAATAACGATGAAACTTTACAAGAGTCACTGTAAATTGTGTATTTACACTATAAACAACTTCTACTACATCTGCAACTTTGCATCAATAGTTTAACATAGATATTTTAAAAGCACCCTTACAAAATTATTGCACTGGCATCATAAAAATTCACAGTAAGTTTAACTTCCAGACCTTGGTAAAACAGTGCAAGAGCTTTTCATTGTGCAAGAGCTTTTTATCCAAACATTCCCAGGTTATTAAAAATGAAAAAATCCTATATTACATGCTGCAGTGATTTTTCTGTGAATCAGGGTTGAGAGATCTAATTTATGCTTTGAAATGGTGAAAAATACCCACAAAAAACTATCCAGTCCAACACTGAAATAGGTGCATTTGGCAGAGATATGGCTCTATGTGTCCATTTTATAGAGTCCATAACGGTTGCAGAGGTTATTCCACAATGAGAGAATCCTTTTGCATTGAGTAGGGAATTCTCTTTCCATAATTTGCAGCACTTCCACCACTTTTAGAGGCAGTAACTTCAACAGTTGTGTCTTCAACAGATCCTGAAGATAATACATTAAGAAAAGGTTATTCCAAAGTAGTCTTAGAACAAATAGTCACATGAAACTCTAAACTGTTATTTGAAGTCACTCTTAAAAATATTTTTCCTCATGTTTAACAGCCAACTGGGACCCAAATAAAATACTCATTAAGTCAACAGACCATCTCCAACGGTGACCAAGCGTGGATGTCTCAATAAAGGCATAAGAATATAGCATGCAAGTACTACCTCCTCAGGACATTATCTCAGCTGCCACTTACTGCCCCAAGTCTTTTTGAGCCAAATACATTATCTGTGCATCTCTTCTGTTTCTTTGTCTGGCTTTTTGAATCAGTAAATTTTTATCTGTCACACTTCCCTATGCCAAATAATCCAACACTTAAATTACATAGCATGTGACGACTCATTGGTCCCTGCTTTATCTTTGGAGAGGCATTCCCTATGTACCTTTTCCATACCACTTATGACTGTATAGACATCTAGAATATTTTATACTCTGCATCTCTTTTCAGGCTCAAGGATCCTAATCTACTTGTTATTCCTTTAATATAATTAATTCCATATCTTGATAATTCTCACTCTTCCCACTCACTTCTACTATATAATTTTTAAGATAGGAAATCAGAACAGCATGCACTATTCCATTAATAACTTCAGACAGTTAATAATGGCAAGAACCAGAAAATTATCTAGGTGACAAAAATGCATAAATAGCTTCTCTAAAGAAACTTCCTTATTAAGGCAACAGTTAGTTTTCCAAACACTTGCACTGTTGGTTTTTTTTTTTTTTTAATTTTAGGTGAAATCTGAAGTTAATGGCTCAGGAAGCTCTTCTAAGCCAGTATGGTGGGGATGGGGGTGTAGGGTTTGGGGTTTTTTTGGTGGTGGTTTGTTTTTTGGTTGGGTTTTTTGGGGGATTGGGTTTTTGGGGGTTTTTTGTTGTTGTTGTTGTTTTGGGTTGGTTTTTTTGTGGGGTTTTTTGTGTGTTTTTTGTTTGTTTGCTTTTTGGGGTTTTTTTTTGTGGTGGTGGTGTTTTTTCCCCTCCTCTCTCATGACAATATCTGCCCAAATATGTTTAACCCATTTGGTTAAGTTCATAAATATCTCCAGATGTGGACAGGATTTGGTCTATCAGTATGGAATGACCTGATTCAGACAGTTGTTTATGAGTAGATATAAAGTACTTCGGATGAGCTTACTTCAAAAGGGAACCCTGAATTATCTTTGGAAGTGCAACCATTTGTTAACCTTTATTTTACCTTGAAAGTAAAAACCACAGAGTTCATGTTACAATGTATAACAACTCTTATACACTCCCTCTTTTCTTGGTTCCTTTTGAATTACGATTAGTAATGCAATTGTACCAAAGTTCGTTTACTGTAGCATTAGAAGCTGCTGTTTACTTGGGAGAGCTTGTAATAAAGCACTCTATACATCTGCCTCTATAGTTAATAATAAACCATAGATTATTTCTAGTTAGAATCAGTAACATGTAAGATTCGAAATACTAAAAACAACAGATAAAACTTTCACTGCCAGAAGTTTATTACAGCAAAATACACATCTATGTGTGTATATTGAAAGTAGATCCATCTACAGAAATAGCATATTATCTGCTGAACTCAATACCTATAATTGCCATAATCTTTAGATGAAAAAGGTTAGGCATAGTCATTTAACAAATATAATTTCTTCCCTGCAAATATGGTTCTCCATCAGTTCTAAGAGGAGAATGACTCATTTTCAACAGTCTGTTTTCTAATTGCATATAGAGTTAATAATAAACTACATAGCAGTAACAAATCTCTTAAAGCTGTATTGCTGCTGTTCTTACTCCACCTCCTACAAGTTTTCTATGAAGCAATAGTTATCTATATCATATTTCCCTACTGTTAGAACTTCCTCTCAAGAAAATTCTATGCCTTTCACGAAAGAAGACTATTTCCACATGAACTTTTCTGTCAACCAACAGTAGCTTCAGGATTTAGCTTCAAGGAGCAGCAGAAAAAGCTGACTTTGTACACAGTGAATCAGAACAGCAAAATGTTCAGAATCCTTGCATGGTTCAGACATTTAGGGCAAAATTGTTTTTACAATTCCTTCAGAAAAGGATTTTACATACTGAAGTGAAAGCTTGACTTCCCCCCCCCCCCGCCGCCCTTTTTTTAAAGGCATTAAGCATGCTTTTCTTCCTAAATAAACATGTCACATTAATGAACGCACTAGGGGTATTTTGAAAGGCTTGATGATCTTCAATGATGTTTTGAATTTGGACCTAGACACTTTCTTTGCACACTGGAGAACAGCACGTCTTTTTCAGATGACTGAGGTTCACAAGTAGTTTAACTACTGATTGCATTTATGAGTTTCAAACTGTTAGCTACAACTCTGCCCCTAAGTTAAATACAAGTCAGCGTTTCGCCTTTTCTGTTGTTGTTCTCCAAGAAAGAAGCATTTAATGTTGCCAAAGAGGGAGCTTCCCCTCACGAGAGCTCAGGTGGGCAGTGATCAGCGGTTATTCCATTACCCCACGCTTACTTCTGGCGGCATTTACTGTCAGGACCAGTTCACGATCAGTTCAGAACCGCATGGCTTCCGCGCTTGCGACCTGACAGACCCCGCACTGAGCTCCCTGCATACCACCTCCATCACGCTCACACACGCTTCGCTCCCGCTGGCCTCTTCCATTCTGGGACGTCTACAGGAAGTACCATCCCTGCCTAATCAGGTTTGGGCCATCTCTCTCCGTCGGTTTCTACTATCACCTCAGCTGAGAAAGATTCCCCGCAATTTAAAAAAAAAAAAAAAGGCGTCAGCTGCGAGCAAGCGGTTTAACGTAACAAGTTTTTAAGTTTTATCTCGGGTAAGAGAGTTTTTTCTCAAGTTCCCCCCTGCGGCTTCCCTTCCACCGTCCCCGTTCGCAGGAGGCCCGTCCCGGCGCGGC
>JAVJGG010000061.1:16089734-16141859 GCA_035590195.1 Aviceda cuculoides
GGTTCTCTGCTATTGGGGGGGGTGCAGATCCCCCCTGGGGGTGGTCTGCCTTGGGCGGGGGGGGGTGGTGAAGCCAGGAGCTTTCTCTTTCCCCTATGTTGCTCGTAAGGACCCAAGCTGGTCCGTGGACTCTTCTTCTCGCCTTGCTGGGACCCTCGAGCTGCCTCCTTCCCAGCGCCGGATTGGTTACCATCCCCAAAATGCCCTCAAAATCCAGCAGCCCCCGCCCGGCCACAGAACAGAGCAGCTTTGGGGACAAGACACCCCTGTGAATTTCTGATGACATTAATTTCTCCTTTGATACCTGGTTACAGGGAGCCGATACCCCCGGGAGGCCGAGGGCTGGGCCACATCCCGCTCCCCTGAAACCCCCCAGCCCGAGATCAAACCGCCACCGCAGACCCGGGAGACGGGGAAAAATAAAAAATAATAGTAACTAAAAACAAATCTCACAGAAAATGATCTGTCTGCAGCAACGCACGTTAGGGAAGGAGGAGGGCAGGTGCCCAGGGGCAGCGGGAAGGGCTGGTGGGCGACTGGGGCATCCCCAGTGTCCCCCAGCGTCCCCACCATGGGGGCAGAGGGACGAATCCCACCTGCGCCGAGGCTGGTTCCTCGCCGTCACTGCGCGCGGGGAAGGCAAATGGCTTTTCCAGGCAGCGCCGGGGAGAGCGGTGCCCACCGGAGCCAAGAGCTGCTGCCGCCCCATCCCACCGCCGGGACGGCTCAGCCGGCAGCTCCCTCTTCCGCAGCTCGGGATTTCCTCCAGAAGAGCTCCTTGGCTCTCGGCGAGGGAGGATGGAGCCGAGCGCGTGCATCTCGCTGCCCTGCCACCCCAAAAACGTCACCGCCCAGCCCCACGCCTCTTCCAAAAAGCAGCGGTGACCTCTCGGTCATCTCCTTCCTCGGCTGCATCCTGGCCAGCGTGTCCATGGTTGGGGTGGTGGGAAACACCTACACGTCGGTGGTCTCCGTGGGGTGCACCAGCTCCCCGTACGTGTACGTCGTCGCCTCGGCGCTGGGCCACCTCCTGCGCTTACCCACCGTCCCCTTCGTGGTCTGCGCCTACTTCGTGCAGGGCTGGTACTTCGGAGACCTGGGCTGCAGGATCCTCTTCAGCCTCACCCCGCGCGCCAGCATCTTCCTCCTCACCACCCTGAGCACTACCTGGCCGTCGGCAGCTTCTGGCCACCCTCCCCAGTTCGAGGGACCACCGGCGGGTGGTCACCTGCCCGGGGTGGCTGGTAGCCTTCCTTCTCGCCATCCCCACCGCAAACCCCGTCGCCCCAGGGCGACCGAGCGTATGTGCCACCCCACGAGGCAGATGGGGACGTAGGGGGTGTACCCTGCCCTCCTCTTCATCACCTGCATCCTCGCCCCGGGCGCCATCATCTGCTGCTCGTACACCAAACCCCCCAGGACCCAGCGGAGGTCCCGGCGGGCTCTTAGCACCGAGGAAACCCACCGCCATCCCAGGCAGAAGGTCCCGTGTACGATCTCCGGCCCCGGGCTGGCTCACCGGGCTGGCTCCCTCCCTCCTGCCGGGGCGCACGGGGGTGTTGGCGCCTGTGGGAGGCCGGTAAGAGCTAACGAGTATGGTAATAAATAAAAGGGTGGAAGTTGGCAGCGGAGCAGCTCCCATCCCTGCCCTCACCCGGAGCCTTTTGCTAAATGTCTTTCTCACAGTAAAGTTTTTATCTAGGAGTTCTATTGAAAACTAGTTTATTGCCAAATCAGTCCGAAAAAAAATTTCCTGGAGGGAAGCGCTTGGGGGTCCCACTGCAAGTCCTCTGGAAACAGCTTTTCCGGATCATTTCAGCCAAACCCTTTGAGATGACCTGTTTGCCGAGCGCTCCCCACGGACCACCCCATCTCCCCCATCCCGCAAAAGGGGAATGACATTGCAGTGCCTGGGAAGCAGGGGGGTGGGGTGGGTGGGAGCTCCCCTTGGATTTCCGTCAAAAAGCAAAGGCGTAAGGAACCCCGGCACAGTGGGTCCCCACTCTGAGCAATGCATGTGGGTGCTGGCGGACCCCACCCTGACCCCCCCCCGCCGTGGCCGTCGATGCTCGGGGAGGTGAAGCGAGTGGCATGGAGCCTCCCAGGACGCTGCGTTTCCCTCCGGGCCAGCGGCTGTCCCAAGTGCCGGGAGGTGGCAGGGGCTCTCCCAAATCCCAAACAGGAGGCTGTGTCAGAGGACGGCACAAGCACCCGGTGACAAGAACCACAACCCAGGTCAGACAGGGGGGATCAGTCTCTTCGGATAAAGGCCATTCGCTTGCTGCTCTCCTGCAGAGCCAGAACAAGCGGATCTACCCGTCGGAGCATCCAGCCCAGATCCGTATCACGCAGGCACGTTGCCGTCGCTGTCCCCTACGGATCCGTACCGAGATACGCGGCATCGCTCCCAGGCGTCCAGACACGCTCCCGGACCCCACCGCTGCGGGACTTTGATGGCAGGTCCTGCCTGGCCGTGTCCAAGACTGGAATCGGGGGAGGCAGCCAGGCTCATTTCATCAGCATCCAATTAAAATTTAATTTCAAAAACTCCCAGACCAAATGCTTTACACCAGCCCAGAAGATGCTCTCTGACCCAGGTTACCTCTCCAGAGGAGACAAGGCTGGACCACCAAGACTCACATTGCTCGCTTATCTTTCCCTCCTCCTCACCACATCCCGAAGTTTCTCTCTCAGATCTTCTCAAACCCGGCCAAATACCACGACCAGTGCCAGGGTCTCCCCGGCCCTCCAGCAACATTTCTCTCCCCCCCACTCCCTGCACAGGGACCGCTGTGGCCCAGACCTATGGTTTCCAGCCGCATCCCAACCTCCGTTCCGGGTGCCAACCCTTTCTGAATCTGGGACGGGGATCGGCAAACTTGGCACGGCTCTCCCGCGGCCGTCTGCGAAGCCACGCTTACCCACCCATGAAACACCCCTCTTTGCAGGCCATAAAAGCCCGGTTGTGGTGCAAGAAAACATCTATCCTGCTCAACCTGCTGGTGCCCAACCTCCTTCCCGTCATCGTACATCCAGCCGCCAGCTCTCCGGGCAGGTTTTCTCTTATCGCGTGTCTCTGCGACACAGCAGCGTCCCGGTCCCGCGTGGGGGGCTCTTGTTCGCTGGAGGGATAGAAACAACACGATAATGCTGCGGCCGAGGCTGGGAGAGGGTCCGCAGGAGGGGTGGGAGTCGTTTGCATCATCCAGCCAGCAAGTAGCTGTGAGATTGCAGAATCACGAAGGTTATACGTTTCTATAACCCCCTTCTGACCTTGTTTCAAATTAGCAAGCTCCGGAAGAGAGGCAGCATCCCCTCCAGCCCCCACCACACCTGGAAGGATTTAATCTGTGATTAGTTACTGGCAAAGCTTTGGGGCTTTAGGTTTACCCTAAGCCACATGTGAAGAAAGGCTGAAAAGGGAAGCGAGAGGGAGGGTTTAGCTAGGCATCGAACTGTAAAGCACCAACAGAAAAGTATCAAGAGGTTTGCTCGTGAATTAAAACCCATTCTGCCATGCCTTTTTAAAGCACACGCTGGTGGGCAGCGGCCGTCTCTCCCCAAGCGGGCAGAGTGCCCAGGACACGGGAGCAGCATCACCAGTCAGAAAAGAAATCGCCGCTACGAGACCAGTGCTCCCCCTCAGTCTGGTTTTGTACATCCTGCAGAAAGAGGCAGAGACTGGAAAAATTTAACTTGAGGAATTTCATTGACTTGCCAAGCTTCCATAAAAGAGACAGTCAATTCCTTGAGCTCTCTAAGATTTCCTAAGAGAAGCATTAATTTTTTTATCATGTTTTCAAAAAGTTCACATAGCGCAGAAGTCCTACAGCAACCCCATCCGCTGGAGCAGGCTACAGGAGTCCTTCTCTCTTTTAGCTCTGTCCACATACCAAAAGGATACCAGAAATCAGGAATACTTTGCAAAAAGTATTTATTAAAGAAAAAAACAAAGCAGGACCAGCGTTTGACAGAGCACTGAAGGACTGACAGTATTTCTTGCTCCAAATCATCAAGCAAAAATTGTTCAGTCCCTGCTGCTGGCTGAAATGAGGGGGTGGGCAAAACCAGCTCCCCAGTCATTTGCTCAGTGTGTATTAGTGCATTTGATCATACTGTGAAGTTACTCAAAGAAAAAACTTTATTGAATTGTTCCCCCTCTTTTTTTTTTAAACCAAAATATGCCGAGATGAAAGAAATTGTAGCTTTCAGCTTTAGAAAGCGCACACCCTGACCCTGAGCACTGAATGATCGCTGTCAGCACCGTCCTCAGACTCGTACTGTCTTTCTCCACTTGCAAAACACTACTAATTCGAAAGAAAAACAAACAGGAAAGCAGAAATTCATCAGCATTAATGAATCTTTCTCCAACTCTCATTAAGGAGGGGGGGATTATAATTTCTTTCCTGAAAAATGAGGTTTTGGAAAAATAACAGGACAAATAAGGTAGGAAGGGAAAAAGATTAAGGCTGGTAATTAATCAGTTAAAGAATGAATGAAACAAAGCGTTCTACCTGGAAAGGAGGAGTTTTATCTGGGCAGCCCATATAAATCTGTTAAATGAATTGCATTTCCATACCTCGTCCACCGAGTTAACTACCACAACCACAATCCCACCGCAGAGGTGCTGGTACTCACAACAGCGTGAGCCAGTTTTGTGAGCAAATGATGCTCGTTATTCATGAGAGACCAGTGCTAACACCAGGACAGCTTCATCACACGGAATTCTGGGTCTGTTAAATAAACTGGATTTTTTTTTTAACCTTACTCACTATTCGGTAATGTTACCTCATTTTCAATAACAGCAATACTTTTTTTCTTGTTGCTGCCTTTAACACTTTGCCTTTATCCTCCACCCCCATCTCCAGCTAAGCTAAGCACAGCACTGCCACACTCTTTAATCATGAGCATATCAATTTTCCTGTGACTCCCATAAATATTTTAACAAAATGGTGGATACCAAGAGTTTAAAGTTGTGAGTTTATTGCATATGTAACAAAAATGAACATGACCTCCTGGGTCCAGCCTACTATACAATCACTGTTTATTCCAGCTGGTTCCATAACCACATTAAATAGAACTAGTATTTCTTTAAATACTTTGATTTAGACATAAAATGAAACATTAGTGTACAACTTTCACAAAATAAATCTGCAATAAAAACAGTGGGAAGAATAACAAGGATAGCAGCAATACTTAAACATGACATTACAAAATAATAAATTAAAAAAAATACATTATAAAGTGGTTGAGGAACAAAAAATTAACAAATTAAAAACAGATCCATACTGTGTTTCTGGGAACTTGCTGTACCACACGGCCCTGAACCTGGGCACCGGCTCCAGAGGGCCCGGTGGCTGGATCACTAATTTACAAAATCTGTTGGATTTCATAACCACCTCGACTTGAACTAAGTACATACTGCTGAGCAAACGCTGATTTCACCATCTGGAGCTTCGAGCAGCCTTTTTGAAGCAGGGTCTCGTCTAACATAATGCCCAAGTTAACGCTAACATTCATAAAACAGTCTCGTTTCTTCCCGATTTAAAACACGAGCAAAGTGGTGGTTTCCTACATCCCTGAGCATATAGTATAGGCTGATGAGCAGTATCAGGGCAAGCACTGAAGGTCTGTGCCAATGGACCAGCTTTTAGGTTTGCCTTTAGGACAGGAACAAAAGACACACTGTACCTTGTATTTCCTTCAGGTCAGATCCAAGAGTATCCATGTACAAGGTGGAACGTGTAATGGTAAAATGAACGCCGGACTTGATGTTATTCTTTGGGCAAGTTTGAGAAGTAACAACCAGTTCAAGTGCTGGCAGACCAAGTGGGAATGAACACACAAATTCAGACAGCTGAGGTTATCCGAACAGCTCCCGAGAAATCGGAGAGTCAATGGCTCAAGCCACGCAAACTCCTGTTTGCATTTCATCCTTCCCTGGCCTTGAAACCAGCCACGGGAAGAACAAGCCATCGCTTAAAACCCGTTCTGCCTCGCTTCTTTATTTTCCTCCATCCAGCCTACCAGCTTTAAGGCCTGCCTCAAACGCGTGTACAGAACAATACAAAAAACGTCTTCATCGTCACTGAAGTGGCACAAAATTGCAAAGACAACACGATGGGAGAGGTGGTGAAGCTGTTTAAAAGAGAACTGAAATAATTAAAAAGACAGTGCCCTATTCTCATTACTGTCAGCATGGAGGAGGTACCTTGACAAGGGCTTTTAAATACAGCAAAAAACAGACGGACTTTTCAAAACAACAATCCTTGCCTATTCTTATTTTGTGCATTCAATAAAACACTGACCTAGCAAAGACATTAGGAACTATCATATGTCAACCGTGTCATTGACATAAAGCTACTTGACCTACAGATCTCCAAATCAAGGGCCTTTACCTTCACCTCACTTGGTTTTTACTGAGCCAGTTGTGCTGCATGTAGAGCTTGTGTGATAGGATTTTTGTTAGTGGTGGGCTTTAGTATCTTTTTTTTTTTTTTTTTTAAACTCTTTTAGTGAAAAATCCACATGAGACTGCATGCAAAGCTTTTGGGCAATAATCCATTTTGCAATTTTCCTATCTGACTGGTTTATTGCACATTCAAACAAACGTACTGAAAGGATTAAATACACTCTATGAACAGGTATGACTTCACAGCCATTTTGAAAAACCAGGGCTGTGGGGATTCTGCTACTCAGCCCAAGACCGTACAGATGCTTGTCTGCTGACAGTTGCATTTCCTCTCTTTTCTGCAAAAGTGTCACACCGTTTCATTTACGTCCCAACAACCACTACTGCAGAAACTGGTCCCCAAGTGCCAAAAGATTCCTACAGAACATGGGTCTAAATATGCCTCTCCTGTACAGTCTTGCAGGATGAGCATCTTTAGCCACCCCGTGCAAATCTCACAATATGGTACAATTTCACACCTCCAATGCAATCCTTACTCCCAACAACAAATCACAAGAATTATGGTCAATGGAAAAAAGAAAACCACAAACAAACAAAACAGAGAAAGATGCCAGGGTTTTGACAAGTGTCTACTTTCTGTCCTATCACAGTTTAAAGCTATTATCAAATTCAATTAAAAAAAGACAAAATAGAAGTATTCCAGTAGACATCTTCTAAGAACGATCTCTCACCCACAGCTGAATTTCAATGCACTATTCCATAAACATAACATCTGTTAAATGTTTCAGTAATGAATCTCTCTAAAAATCAGGCTTGCCAAAGAAAAAAAACCTATACAAGCAAGCCTGCTTTACTTAAGTTTAGACATGTTTGATAGATAACTGGGTCTTTCTGAAGCCGTGTTATTTGTTAAAATACTGTCTCATCTTGGTGTGCAAACTGGAAAAAATGTTAGTGATTCAGGTATTTGATTTGCTTTTGTTTCCCCTGGGAAGTTGTTTTAGCAATGTGTTAGAGAACAAACCTTTCAATATTAGTTTCAGATATTTGACAAAATAGCCTTATATGGCTCTCTGGAGAAATTTTCATCCCTACAGAACTGAAGTCATAAATTCTTCCAATAGCTTTCCATAACATTTAAAATGTACTCACTGTATAGTTACCCTTTTACCTCAACCTCCAAATAAACCTTTCCCAAGGCCAAAAACTTCAGAAGTCTGCTCTGTTAACTTAGCTTTCAGCAATTTCCATATGAGTCTTAGAATTTGAAGTCGCACAAACACATCTTGGGTAAAACAGTGGCATAGAAATCACAGCTTTGGGACTGAATAGATTTTTATCCTCTGTCTCCTCCTTACAAGGCTTCTCTGCAAGGTACTTACATCTGAACGAACTATGGAAAGTAATTCTGCAGGAGGAAATAATTGTTTTCATGTGCAAAACAATTGGATTCAGCCAGGACAACCAAAAAGAAATCACACAATACCATTTAAGCTGTCCCAGATTCCTTCACTTTTCTCAAGGTGAGCCACAGCTTCCACTGGGAGCTTCCTGCTAAGGCAGAACTTGGATTTCTTTATCTTTCAGTTAAGTGTTCATATGGAGGTATTTTCTGCTAGAAGTTTACTTTTTAAACAGGTGTTTAAAATGTGCAATGAAAATTATAGTGCCAGTCAGACACTCTGCACCCGCTGGACTTTACAAGGGCTCAAGCTTGATTTAAGACAAACTAACCAGGTACACCTAACCAGTTGCAAGTCCTCAGCAACTAAGCTCATTCTTAATTATACTTTGATTCTCCTGTTAAAAAAACCCCACAGGTCACTGACCCTATCACAATATGTGTTACAAATCTAGCAGAATATCCTGTGTAACCAAAGCCAAATGCTGAACTTGGCTGCATTTCATTTTATGGGGGATGGAAGAAGAGGGAAGGGGTTATTGTAACAAAGGGGAGAAAATAGAGTTGGAAACCACCAACAAAAGCCCCTACCCCCACCCTCATCCACCAGCAGCGGAAGGGAAACAGCCCCATCTCTAAGTTGTCTAGAGTTCCGATGCTTCAGACAGCTTAGCAGGAAGTTCACAGCAAGCTTCTTCTAGCTTTTGATTTGGTGGTCCATGAGCTAGCATCTGTTTCCTTTGGTTGCTTTTTCACTCCACAGCAAACCCACATGTCTCTTCCACAGCTGTCAACAGCTTCTCATAAAGCTTCTCATATGACTCGTAAGGCGGAATGTCAATCCGGTTAAAGCTAGAGGTAAAATAACAACACATTGCAGTATATGAATCTAAAATATTTATTGGAAAAAAAATTTCTAGACCAGCTAGATCAGTTAAAAAAAAAAAAAAAGAAAAAAAATAATCAAAGAAAGCCTCAGCCACTTCTGTGGCCAAATGAGACAAGATAGAAAACAACTGCATTTCTGCAGCAGGAATGTACAACTTAATAGGGCAGCATTTGGGAGGAGGAGGCAGGTGGCAGATGCAGGAGACTTGCAAATAAAGCAAGACATGAGACAGGCCTGCTCCCTGCTCTGCCTGCAGACAATCTGTGCCACTGCTGAAATGATTTCCTGTCTCTGATAGAGTGAGACTTCCGTACGAGCTCAGTTCTGTGCCTATACTGTACCAATAGTACACTTTTCCTACATTTTACATCTGAAAACTATTCTTTGTAATCCCGGACGAAGACTCACTGATGTGAGTCATTTCCCAGTGAATACTTTTGCTGAACACATAGAAATAAACTTACAAACACCTCACTATCCAGAATAATCAACTCTGGGATAAATGAAACCACAGATAGAATAGAAGACAAATCAAGCTATAAGAAAAGTCTATTATTTTGCTGGCTGCAGAGCACAGGTATTTCCAAGCTCGCAGAGCACAGCTGGAGTCATCTATGCATATCACATGGTTAATCCATACCCAGGACAAACAGAGATGACTCCTTTAAACCAAGACAAAAGGAAAGCAAGCACTGACAGGCAGAATGTTTTCATCTTACCAAGTGTGGGCTTTTGGAAGGTTGTCTGTGTTTGCATCTATTAAATGGATGGTAAACAGTCTGGGTCCTGCAGCGCCTGTAGAACCTTACAGACAGACATTCTAGTTAATGCACTTCAACAAAACATCATTCATGGACACAAATTTTGCTACTTATAAAAAGGCAAGAGAGAAAATTACAGCTGCAAACACAAGTATGTCATAGGCTAAACCTGTAGATCAGATTTGCAGCTGATGAAGGGATGGCAGAAGTGATAGGGCTGGTCATGACAATTAATTTGCAGACTAGTATTTTGGAAAGCTGCTAAATTTTATATTAACAAAGTTGCACCTTCAAAAATGAAAATACTTAAGTGCAAGAAGGTTTTCCTTGTAAAACAGAACTATGTATTTCAATTTTGAACACCAGTTTGCTGTCAGCCAACAGATGGAACTTTATCAGGAGAATCGCAACAGCCTACAACACTGCCACCCTTTCTGATGACAAAAACTGCAATTTTCAGGAACTTTTTTTACAGTCTAATGGTTTGTTGCCAAACAATGAAGGGAATACAATTCTCATGTAAAAAAGTTGTTTGGTCAGCTCTACAATCACGTGCATGCTTCCACTCAATGATTTTAACATCAGTCCGCAGAGTTGTAGGAGACTGATTAGCTAATATTGACACCAGTCAAAGCGCTACATGATGACAGATTTACCAGCTTCTACCACTGTCAGCAATGGCTAAACTGTTCGCCATCAGCAGAGCTGCTGACAAATGTAAAACTGCTCTTGGGACCTAAAGTTTGTAAGTGCTTGAGTTGTCCACTAATACGCTGATATTTTACAAGGGGCTAGTAAATACCACACAATTTTTATCTCTTTCTCCCACCACAAATTAACTCGGCCTCCACATCAGTCACCTTGTAAAGCCTTGAAACCCTGAAGTGGGACGCGCGTCGAACCCGTCACAAACTGCAGCAGCCTTGCCCTTCTTTCTTCATCGAATGTTTCCACTGCTTGCCAGAACCACTTCACAATATTGCTATCTGCCATGCAGTGCTTTAGACGTGTGTTTGACTTCCAGTCATTCAGGTCTATCTTATCCAGGCCTCCTATGATTAGCTGTTAAAGGATTAGAAAATGCTTTAACATTCAGAGTCACTTCAGGTTTGCAGCTATAAAAACATACATCCAACCATTTTGCAAAGCCTCTAATTCTTTATCCACTTGAACCACCTTTTTGGTGCAAGGTAACGCTCCAAAACAGTTTAGAACGGACATTAAATTTCTCCAGTTTAACTGCAATGAAACTGAGGCCAAGGAGTACACTTATCAGAACTAGAATTTTCACAAGGAACTAGAGTCAGAAGCCCATTCAAGACTTGCTTTGTTAAATCTACGCTACCTGAAAAAAACAGCACATCTTTACGAGAGCACAGCACAGACTTAGAAGGCAGGATGCCATCTACTGCGCTACACAACATCATTGTCCTGATGCAGGTTTGTCCTAGAGGTGCCAATACCACCTACGACAAAATCCTGCTCGGTTTACAGTAACATCCTAGTTGGTTTGTTGTCCCACAACAAACTACAGAAACTTTTCATCTGTTTTCTGGTGTCGTTTGAGAGAGGCTCTGACACAGACCAGACATACTACTTCAATCTCTTTTCCAGATGACACCAGGTTGCAAAATACTGTAAAAGGAAGTCACTGCTGGCCATGAATCTAACCACCTCCCACGGCAACGACAAATAAATGGCATAGAGAAAACTTCATCACTCAAAATGTGTCATATTCTAAATTTCCCATAGTATTACATATTGAGGGTCATGTTTCTTAAGAGCTACTATTTAGCAGCTGCCTTTTTGTGCCACCAAGACAGCACCCACTTACACTCATTTACATTATTAGGACAGTTGTGACTGTTCTGATGCAGACAGTATTGAAATATTGAATGGATTTTTAATCTGCTTTTTCAAGCGGCTAACAAATGGAACGCAATAACTTCATGGGATTAATGAGTACGCACGAACAACTAGCACAAAGCTTCCAATACCACAAATGGTCCATATTCTACAGGTTGCCTTATTTTTTTTTTAAAGCCAAAAAAAGAGGAAAAATTGCTATAACAGGAATATTTTAAGAGGTAGCATTCTGCATCTCAGGATTAAATGAGAAGACAAATTAATTTATTTTCTATATGCTCTACACTCCTATTTTAGCCCCTGTAACCATGCCCTATGTGCATATGGACACAGCCATGTATGAAAACGGTTACTGAAGAAAACGAGTTCTGGGGTAGGTAACACGTTAGGTCTTGCCAACAGTTCCTCAAACTTGCAATACTTCCTCCCTGGCCAGACCACCTGCTTTGAGCATTAGTCCTTGGTTAGACAACATCGTGTATTTGTCTTTCCCTGTTTAAGTAGCCCTCTCAATAATGTTAACCCAAAGAATGTCTAGGATAAACCAAAAAGGGTTTGGCTAAACAAATACACAGCTTTCTGGTATGTAAACTGGAATAAGATTTGTGGGTTTGTTTTTGTTTTTTGTTTTTTTTTAAAATCAGTGCTTGATTGTGGATCAAACAAATTACAAAACAATATTCCATGTGGATAAAACTTGTACCTCAAGTTCCTTCTGGTCGAAAGGCTTAAGGAGATGTTGAGGAATAAGTTCATTAAAACCCTTCTGCAGAGCCAGGAACTGTGCCTCTATTCCTCTCATAAATCGCCAGTTTACATACAACCTGGGGGGAAAAAAGAAAGTCAGGGATGAGGAGTTAGATAGGAGTGGGCTTTTTATAGCAGAGCTGGAAAATGCTCATATTACAGAGGAGCTTGTTTTAATACACACATTTTGTACTATGAAAGAAATGCTTATCATTTTTTTTTCCCCCATCAACAATTAATTATTGCACTATCAACAGAAAAACCGAAGTACAATTCACAGCTTCATCTTCCCAGGTCTTACAATAGCGCATTGTGTGAAAACACTCATGGCATTTACAATTCAGGTGTTTCCCCCCAAAATACTTAACTCGATTAGTTTCACTATATAAAAAAAATTTATCTGTTTACTACCTTCTTTCCACTACATTTGCAGGATACATTTTTGGTCTGCAATACCTGACATACTCTTTCTTGTTCTCTTCTGTCACTGGAATATTCCTGCCATTTGGTTTGAGCTCATGCTGTAAAATCCGCCCAAAAGCATTGTGTTCCACACAAAATGTATGGTCCAGAACTGGGGTGATATCGTTCTCTCTGGCAATGGAAAGACAGAGGGTAAAAGGAATATTTTTGATATTTTGATAACTCTCAGTCGTGATGCTGACACTTTGTTATCTGAACACTTGGGTTAGTCTTCAGGATGAACCTAGTAACTAGCCATCTGCATTTCACACCACTAGACAAATATTGCCACAGTCACCAATTTTTATACACCTTAATGCATGTTGAAGAGCCTGATGAGATATGGGTCATCCATCTAATTCTAGTAGTACTCAGGATAATGAATAAGACCCTATATACACAAAACCACATACACATATACAGCAATAATCTGATCTGCTGTCATGTATCAGTGTGAAGCACGGAAGAGATCACATGCAGTGAACTTCAACAATATCAGTAGCTTTAAATATAAAACTCAAAACAGCATTTAGGAAAAGAAATTGAGACAATGCAGAGCCATGCTGGAGTCCCAAAGCTACAACAAATGTTGGATTTTGTTCTGAACTATAAGCATACAGAAGCCCACACTACTTCCATTTATTTCCATTTTAATCAAAGTTGTTTTTCTTTTGAACAAGGCTGTACTTCCCCGCAGAACTCTGTCCTGAGTTTGGATTTTGATACTGTGATATTCTACCATACTCATGCAACGTTTAATGATTTAGTATCTACTCTGCTGCAAAGAGAGCTAACACAGAGTTTGCAAGAAGAACTTTTCCTCAAGTACCTTGAGCTTTTTGACATAGAAACAGTAGTTTAATAATTTTGTAGAGATCTCCACCATTACAAGATTTTTCACAAACATTTTCTGTAAGGCTTTATCTTACTATTGCCAACATACTCTACCCCACCTTCTCTACAGTGAGACAATTGATAAATACAGTACTTACAAGATCCAGACTAAACTTTTGTGTAATTCTGGGTCAACAGATTCCAGATCGGAGAGCTGAATGGGCTTCCCCAGCAGCTGTTTGTAAAAGGGAACCGTGAAACCCCCGTTGATATAGTGTCCATGGAACACAGCCAAACCCATTATCCGACCAACAAAATGGAAATAAGACAAATGGTCCTGCAGGGAGAGAGGAGAGAAAATCAGGCAGCAGGAAGACACTGACATCTTGTGGTTATATCTGTGCCATCAGTTCTATGTTCAGAGCAAGTTATCTGCAACCCCCTGGGCAAGAGGAGCCACCATTTTTCCTCGTAACATAACAAAGAACAGAAGCATTTAATGATTAAATGCCTCAGCCAATTCTCTGTGCATTACCTGACTAATAAATTGGATAGAAGTCCTCTAGACCTCTCAAAGGGCAAAACTCGGAAAAAGAAAATCCCCATGAAGCCCCCAGAATCCAAAAAGACATGACAGTTCCAAACGAATTAGTTTATTCTTTGTTTAACCATCAAAATCCTTTTGCTCTTGAGGAAGCAGGCCATGTACTTGTTTCCTTCATGTCTTTCATGTTGCTTATAAACTGACTTCTGAAAATTGAGGCGTAAGTCCTATGGATGAGATTCCTCCAATCTATCTTCCCCATCTTATAGAGCAAATGTCAGGAAAAATTGCCCTGTACTAATACAGAACTGCTACTCCTTTTAGGGTCTGCACCAATACAAATCCTCCAGTAAGAAAAGAAAGCAAGCACAGCAGCTTACTGAGAAAGGGCAGGCAAGGCATACAAGCCCCTACAGTCATGGGGTGAACACTGCTTAGAAATACAACGCTCTTTACACAACTACCTGCATTCATAGTGAAGATGAATTTTACCTACGTGTATCTTCTCAGAACCACCGTGCATCCCAATCAGTACCGTGGAGTCTCAAAGAAATCAGATACTTATCAAAGGATACCTCCTCTGTCATGTTTTTAATTTCTGAACAAAACCCCTCTGCTTCATTCTATATCAATATAAGACTCATTAAAACATCCTTATTCTGCTCTACCCTTCGGTTCACACTCTTGCCATGGAAGACCAGCTGTAACAAAAAACTGCAGGGGACATCTGTTAAAGTCGGTATGTTGCTCAGAAGTTAATACTTACAGGATTGATAGAAGAGTCTGGATTGATTTGCAGCATGTAAATATTATCTGTGGAGTACTGGAAAAGTCCATAATAGGGATTCAACATTTCATGGCACAGTAAATACAACCATTCTCTGCCCAAAAAAAAACCCAAAGGTATTTTAGAAGGGTGCAACTTCCACTTAAGTTTCAGACAACACAATTATTGTGAATCATCAGTTATGAAATGCTTATTTCAAAATCAGATCACCTTGTACTGCCCGCCATTTACAGACCAAAAAGGTATGCTTAAAAACCCATAAAGTTTCTTACTCCACTCACAGGCAGACTTGTTTTGGTTTAGAAGTACTGAAGGGATTAACACCAATTAAAGAAGTTATAGCAAGCTGTTAGACGCCATCAACAAATTGAGTCTGAACAAGACCCACTTCCAAAAAAATCTTGACTTTATACAGAGTTTGGATATTTGGAGACTAAGAGATCTGCTCCTCTGCAACCTGTACACTATAAAGAAATACTCAAAAAATCTGTTTAAAATCAGCTCAATCACTGGAGGTGTTCAGAAAAGCTGTTTTTCTGCAAATGCTTGATGACTAGAGAAGCTCTGCTTTCAGCAGAGAGGCCACAAGGGGCAGAGAGACCAAAAGCAATGAAAGAGGTGGTGTTAGGTAAATTCTCTCACCTCAGTAACATCCAAAGACTGGAATGGAACTAAAGCTATTTCTGACCTCACAACTCACTATGACGAATACCCCTTTATTATTAAATTTGGACACCCATCCCAGGTCCAAAATATTCTGAGAGAACTATCAACTTCAATGCTTAGAAGTGGAGCCATACTGATCTGAAAGAGTCTGTCGCAGCAAATGAGCAATTATGAAAGCTATTAGGGCAACAGGGTGTCAACAGTGGAGACACTCAAGGTTGCCTCAGATGAGGCAGCTCAGAAAGTTCCGAATTCTTTCCTTTGTCCAGGGATGGGTTACTGAAAGACACCTAAGTGGGTGATGCAGCCTTTGTGGATCTGAGAAATTTCTCAGTGAATTTACACAATGCATCTGAGCCACCACAAAGATGAGCATTTTAGTGACGCTACAATCAGCTCCAGAACTTCAGATCTGATGCAACCCACAGGGAATTATTATTTTTAAGAGGGAGGCAAGTCCTCTCTAAAATTTTAGCCTTTGTTTAGGATTAGTTCATCTCCACTCCTGCTCCGACAGATCAGAGGACTCTCTTGAACGTGGCTGACGTAACAAAAAGAAACCCCTATCTTCTTGCAATCCATTTGCTGGAAATCAGACAGGTGTATTTAACAAAACCTTTACTGTCATTTGGATTTTACTTCAGAGTCTATATGCTTCTTGAAAGACCTCACAATTGAGCTGATCACACTTTCACTTATGAAACTGGAGCCTGTTGGTGGGATCTGCACTTTCTCCAATAAGATCAATAGCCTATCCTAAACAAGCCTTTTACACTCACTGCATAACGGCGATGAAGACAGAGTACCTATGAAGAGGGGAAACAGAAACACCTCAATCCGGTGTTAATTCCAGTAATGTTCCCAAATACAAGGCATACCAACTCATTTAGTACGAGCCTTTGACACCAGGAGGGTGGTGGGACAACTGTTAAATCGCATGCTTCCACTTTCCAATCTACTATGATATGGAGACTGAAGCTACAACCACTAGCTATAAACTAGATCACAAATAACTTACTTACACCATTAACAGATAATTTGAAAGGGAATGATATCAGCCATGGGTCACTTTAAGAACAATTTTACAGTTAAAATGTGTCAGAAAAACCCCCAGATCTCACCTTGCTACTCCTCCATAATCCAGGCCTTCCTCTCCTCGAAATTTCACCATAAGCCTCTTTTTCAAGTCCTTTGGCCTCATCTTCATTATCTGACGGTAGGATTCCTGTATGTGTATTTTTACAATTAGATATTTTATTTCCTTCCTATAATTAAGTCTACTAATATACATTACTGTAATACATAGATTGTTACTCAACTACAGAAAACATTATTCCGTGAAGCAAATTCCAAGGACAACTCTGTAACACGTCATGGTATTCACTATCTCTCTGGTGAAGAAAACTTGCTATAATCAAAGATCAGTTTTACTTAACTCTTGAGTGACAACAGTTGTTATTAGTAGTAGAAAGTCAATCAAATACCTCAAATATTTCCTCTCTGGATACTTCGATGCGACAGTGACCAGCCTGTGGTTGCTGAAGAGAGAGCTCATGTCTAAGAACTTTCAACTTTTGTACCAAGTCTCTTTCATATCTTTGTGCAGGCAACTCCTCACCGTCTTCTAGTGATCCCTCATTTGGAGCTGGCAGAGGCTGCTGGCTCGGCTCTTTTAGCTGGCATTGATGACTTTGAAAGAAAAGTAAAATATTTTTTCTAGAAGCATAACAATAAGGAATATGTAAAACAACGATGTAAGAACTGATTAAGCTTCTCCAAGAGGAACCTGGAGTGAAATGTGTATTCAGCTGGGTAACTTCTATAGCATCATTACCCTACATTCAGGGACTTAAGGAATACATATATTTACAATAAAGAGTTTCAGCATTTTTCAGCTCAATTTTTATACGGCAATACATTGTGAAAGGCTGTGGAGCATGATCACTGAATGCTGACTGAGCAGTAATTAAAAAGTTTGTGTGGTATTTCTCCCATATGGAGACAACTTTCAAGAGTATAACACAAAAAGAGACCTCTAATGGAACAAACAACAGCTTTATAAATGGAACGACCTAACAACCGCAATGAATTTTATTCCAGCTCCATGCAAAATAAGGCTGGGGATTCCTGACACAGTAAAAGTACTGTATCTATGGTTATTAAAAGAGAAAGATGTACCTGTCCCAAATAGTTGCAGCTCCATACATTCAAGTCTCCTTATCCATCAGTGCTTTATTTGGGTTGTGGAGGCAATATTTTTTAGATACAGAGATTCCCCAACTGGCTTTGAGCACAGACAACTCAGATCCAGGAAAAAGTCTCATCTTGCGCTCAACAAGCACTGCCAAGCTGCTTCCAGGGTCAGTTCTGTAACAGTTCAGCTGCCTTTGCATGATGCAGAGCTTGAGCTTTTTAAATCCTGCTAAACCCAAACTGGCTGTGCACAGCACCAGGTGACCAGACTCCAGCTGGCTTTGTATTCCTGCTGTCTGGAGCTCAAGGGAACATGAAGCCAGTTCAGGTCTAGCATAGCTAGCACAGAGCTAGAACTGCTAATCCAGACAGCCATGAGCTGACTGCTGTGGAACCACCTGGCAGACCCTCTACCCCACATCCCAGCATTTCCAGAACTGCATATTCGCTCCAGCACAGCTTGGGGCAATTTTGTCAAACCAGCCTAAAGAGATTAGTGTTGTGCCAAAATAAGCAAGCCCTCCCGTAAATCTGAGGGCTGCGAAGCATAGTAAAAACATTTTTGAAAAGTCTCTGCCAAAAGCTTAGATAAAACCAGCGCTGAGAACCAATGCTCGGACCCTGACTAGAGCATTGGTTGCATCTGCTCTCCAATACCATTATCATGCAGTTTTTCAGCTCCTCGTGACTCACAGACTATACTTAAAATTGGACAAAAATAAAAGATTTAAGAATCCAAACTTGACATGAACTATTTATCAGGGAAGGTTCTTACTTCATGATGTGATGTAGTCGTGGATCTGTGAATTGTGTGGTTCTGTTGTTATGATCTACAAAATATATTCTTCCTGAAACTGTACTTCTAACTTCCCAGCCTGGAGGCAAAGGTCCTAGTTCATCACAATTCACACTGTTAAGGTCTCTAAGGAGAAAAGCAAACAAAATGTTAAAGCACTTCTGAAGTTAAGATGAGACCAATTTACATTAAGGGGAGACTGGGGAATGAATTTGGTGCTCAGTGGTTCTAGGCTATCAAAGTCTTAGGAAGGAGAGAATAGCTATTTTTTTTCAAAAGTAACAAAGCCATACAGCTTAAAAGTAACTTCAATACGCAATATCATCATTTAGGTGATGACAGGGTTTCTGGGGGCTGTGAAAGGAGGAAGAGACATTTTTTCATAGCAAAAATTTCATGGAAAAATTGCCATTAACACTAAGGTGATCCATATGCAGAAAACTAAACAATTAACCAAAGGCCTCTGCACCAACCACTGTCTCCAAACACTCAGTAAGTTAAGAGGCTAAGGCAGCCAAACACTAAGATAACCTAAAAAAAAGAAATCACCTCTTTAATTAGACAAGGTTAGAATCCTAACTATTTTACTGATAAATCACTGAGAGTAAGGCTTTACCAACACATTCACCCCTTTCATCCTAGATAAATTTTGAGTATCACTCTACGTGCTGCTAAAGGTAGTAATTCAATTTCAGGTAGTGTTCAAACTCAATACGTAGGATGTGCTTACACCTAGAAAACTGAAAACACTTAAGGCCCCAGCCACCTAATAGAGGAAAACACCAAGACTGGCAAGAAAAGGAAGGAAGGAAACCTGAAGATTATTTTTAGACAAAAAAAGCTACTGTTAAGTAAAGTATTCTTTAGACTGCTGGCATGGATTCATCTGTTACGCAGGGTTGAAGACATGACTTTATATATTTCCTTACCTAAATCTAACCATGCAACATCAGTATAAATGAGTAAATGGGGAGGCTTTAGAAAGGTAGAAACACTTTGTACACCAAAGGCTTCATCAGCGTCACAGTGAGTATAAGCCAGCAGGGGATACACAGGCAGACAGACAAGCCTTTGTTAGGCTCCTTAAAGAAGATTATGGTTGTAACCATTTGTTTCAATCAGCTGTGCATCTGAAAGTACTGTAGAGATCTGATTACATCAAGTTTTAACCTACATCTGTGCTAAATGCCAAGGTTAGGTTTTGGCACTGCAAGTTGGTAGTATGAAAGCCACCTTCAACTATAGCAAGAGTGACCTGTGACTTACAAGATACTGTTGTGTCCACTTACTTTGCTGGTCCTGAAAACCTGTCTCAAAGGTTTGCTGAGAGAAGTAGCAACACATTTCATTAGCCAACCAGCACCACTTGAATAGGAGACAAGGCTTTGGGCGCACAAGCCTGACATGAGTGACGTGAACGAATGAGCATTGTAATTTCTTCTTGCAGCGATACTAGCTAATCTAACATCAGCTATTTTCTCTCTCTCAACTTTATTTTTCATATCCTTCCATATACTGTGGTTTTATCAACACTTTTGCCCACAGTACTTTATATCATTTTTCTAATATCCTGTATCACATCCATGTATTATCCAGCCAGCGCAGCTGAAGCCGTAACAAACTTTGTGTTTCACTCCTGAATCTGGTGCGCAGGTGGTCCAGTGAAACAGCCCAGATTCCGAGCTCCTCAAGGAAGAGCGCCAGACCTGAGTCACAAAGACCTGGATTAACTGCAGCTTAAGGTTTAAAGAGGCTTTACTAAATTAATCATGTGCAGGATTCACATTTTCTAGCTGCAAATCACTGGTCTAAAGCATAAAAAAAAACCCCCAAACCACTTCAAGTTTAAAGATGACAAGTAATCTCTGCTTCAGTTATGCATGAGTGAGCACCATTAGAGCAAAAGTTACAAGTTCAATACTCAAGAAACAATAGTTTTAAGAAAGTAGTCACTTTTTTCTTCAATTTGCAGTCCACTGTTTTCATACAAAAAAGAAATTTAGGTAAGATTCAGATATCTGTAGCTTCACCAAAAGTCACATCGACATTTTAGGAATAATTTGTCACATGGGAATTCCTGAAAGACTACATATTTTATTCCCTTTTGTTTTACATGATTCACAGGTAGATAACTCTCTCTTTCAAAAAGAGCAAGCCTTAATGTTTGGTGAAAAGGTAACTAGAAAGATCCAAAACTATTCCTCTGCTCGTAGCTCTCCCTTTAAACTTAGACACACCATTTAATAGATTTTTGCTCTTAAAGATTCAGCTTACTGCCATAGACACCCCCCCCCCAAAAAAAAACCCCCCACAACCCACCAACCACCAAACCTGACTTTGTAACTATAAGTACATACCTTGGTATCCTAGGGTCATGCCATGTGCTAACTCCAGTCTGTGTGTGCAAAAAATAAACCTGTCCCTGTACCGTTGTTCTTTGTTCTATGAAAAGGGAAGAAGGATTATTCTTAATTACAAATCTGAAAAAATCAGAATAAACAGTTTGTCCAAAGCCATTACCATATTATCTTTCTGTCAGAGCTAGAAGAAAGCACTTGAGCCACCATCCTGACCTCCTGCAGCATAGACGGTTTTGTCCTTAAACGCTGTCTTCGCAAATTTACTTGACTACACATTTCTGTGTTCTTTTTGAAACTCACGAATCCATGCACCAGTATGTTTTAGTTTGCATTTTTATTTTTAGATTTTGAGACAACCCAAACCCCCAAACTGGGTTTCTTTACTCCTAAATCTGGTGTGCTCTTTTCTGAGATTTAAATTCTCCTTAATCTCACCCTCCCTAATCTTCTGTACTACTGGCTTCTTTGTTGCTTTTATATTTTCCTGATCTCTTCTCAAACGTGGGCTCAAACCCACACAACATGCCAAGGGGGAAGGAAAAAATAGCATTACTGCTCTAGTTTAAAGAGCTCTTTACATTCGCTCTCCCTAGATACACAGCCAAGATTAGCAGTGAATTTTCTGTAGCAGCATCATACCACAACCTCATGTTTAATTTACCATCAACCCCTCAGTGTATCCTGGCATAGCCAACTGCTAATTAGCCAATCTCAAACTCCCATCTGCACTGCTTAGCTCCTTTTCCAAAATACAGACCATTAGATGCACGTGGATGCTGCATGTTCTAACAGGTAAACCACATCTATATATTAAAATAGGAGAATTTTTCTCTGACGTCTTTTGAAAAAAAAAACTTCAATTTTATAGTTCTGGAAAAGTCTCACCGTAGCCTTCTGGTAGGTCAGGCGACTGGTGACCATGGGGTCTGTTCTGAGGCGTCTGTACATGACCTCTGACTTCAGGAGTCCGAAGTCGCTGTGCCTGAAGCCTCTGATCTTGACTGGGAGACTCTACGAAGCGACAGTTGCCTCCCCCAGCAGCCCCCGTAGTGTCTGTATACGGTGCTGGTTCTTCCATAAAACAGCTCAGCGGCCTTCCCGGTCCAGAATCTTCATAAACCGTTCTGAAAATGGGGAAACTTCAAGAGTTTCCATCACAAGAGAAGTGAATGCAGAAATAACTGTTTCTCTCTCTCTCTCCCTCTGTTACTTCAAGTACTGCAACTTTTAACCCAAGATATGCCACTTTCTTAATGGTTTTATCCCCCACATTTCTTATGGAAATGCCAGAAGCACTGGTAACAAAAAAATAGCAAGTCCTACCCAGTTTAGCTTATTTTCTTCAAGTATCCAGCTACAACCTTACTACCTGATACGTATTCCCAGACAATATATTAGTCAGACTGATATTTAATATTTCTAGTGTTAATTACATTCTTTCCACATATAAACTATTCTTCTAATTAAGTGTAAAGAAAACAATCCTTACCCTTCATTCTCCAAAAGCCCTCTACAGTCTACTACAGAACCTCCTGTGCCTATTCTGTCCCGTGTCTGTAAACTGACTGAAATAAAAAAAAAAACAAACACAAGTTAATAATAAAAGAACAACTGTTCCCTTAAACACAACAAAGACAAACAACCCACATTTATACAGGGTAAAATATTAAGGAAAGCTATAACCTACACACGAGAGCACAGCACTTACCAAAACTCCTTCTATAACCCTAAAGCATTACTGAGTTTTTTAAAAAGGGAGAAGCAAAACCAGAGCCATCACCCCCTCAAAACTTAAGCTAAGCCTATTTCTGTAAATATCAAACATGTCAGGTTCTACATCTGTGTTTCATGAGGATCCAGGAAGGCAAGCTGGAAAGAAATCACTCACCACTAGATGTCATCATTACGGTGAAAATTTGGGTTTGCCAAATACATTTCTGTATCAATGAAAAGCTTGGGTTGGGTGGGGGGCAGCAAAAGGTGGTAAAATGGGGTAAATTAGCCATAAAACTAGCACTGCCTTGTTGAGATTTGAATATCGGTTACATGAGTCAAAGGTATTAAAACAGCAATTTGAAAAATTTCTTTAACTCCTCCAGATCCTCTTTTCCAAGTAAGATTCTCTTTGCCTGTCACCTTGGTCCAAATGCAATCAGTTTCACAGTAACATTTACCCTTCTGGAGCTGATTAGAAACCTTACCAGATGCATTCCCTCTTTTTAATTTTGTTTCCCATTATCAGCTGAGAGAAAATGAACTCCTACATAGCAGTACAATGAAAATTTTCAGGTTATGTAATTTAATCCCATTAAAGTCAGAAGAAACAACACAGAAAAGGCACAGAAGCAATAATACCTACAGGGTTGTTGTTTTTTTTTTTTTTTTTTAATACAACATTTGTCTAGATAGTATATTTACCCAAGAAGATGAACATTTAGCTGAGAGGATTCTTACCCACTATTTGGCCTCGTACAGCATCGGTATCTGTGGGATTTAGTTTGCATAGATCCAAACGCTGGTCTGCAAATGAGAATAGGAAAGATTAACTAAGCACTGGGGGTGGGTGGGAATACTATTCACTACTCAGATACAAGGCACTGAAGGTGCTTGATTGCACCAGGTAGGAATTGCTCTTACATCCAGTATCTTTTAGCCTGCTGATGGCATTGGAGAGGAGTCGGACACACCCCAGGAAGCCAGCTCCCTGTTTCTTGTGGATTTTTTTATGGTTCCATACACTGATGGTTATGGAATCTGTCTTCCCAACATATCTAGAAAAATACATATTAGAAGAGTAATTTTAGAAAAAATAACCTCTTTTTATTCCACAGAATTTATGCTTTATTTGGTACAAATTCTGATGCATTTCAGTGCATCGGTCATGCTGCTTTATTATCAATACAGAAGTGCTTAAGCCTGAAATGGTGTTATTAATGAATTACTGCAATATGATTTCACACAACATGTTAAATTGATATTGCTGCAGCATGAATTTAACTACAGCCAGCCTCATTAAAAGCTATGCAACAAGCTGATTAATGTACAAAACTTTTAAAATTTATGTTTCTAATAATTTGAAGAAAATAAATCACTACAAGGACAATCTTTTGTAAAAGCTGGACTGCACTGCTCCAGTAGAGCTTACTCTGAGGAGTTATGCCGCGTACTTGACGCACAAATATTTCCAAATTCAAACGCCTAAAAGCAAAGTACCACTCCTTTATTAACAGGTAATTTCTTGTTGCAAAAAATCAGCCCTCCTCAGCAACTGTGACTCTTCTTGCTAACACAAAATGAAGCTGCAGTACCAACCCTTGCATTCTGTTTATTAGATAAATCCCTGGAATATTTTTTACTTATGGCTTTATGAACAACTCACAGATCATAATGCTGGTTCCATTTGGGGTCCAGTGTGTTCTTCACAGTGTCAGTTGAATGGCACTGACCTGACCCATCAACAACTATTTTTGCAAATGGGTCAGGAAGTCCTGTAGAAGGGAAAAGGTGCTATGAAACATAACACTTTTTGGATTGATTCTTCCAATATAATGCTATCATGAGCTCCTGCTTGTGTGTCGCCACCCCCCCGCCAAGAAAGGAAAGTTGCCGTTATCCTAAAACTATTTTAGTAAATCCAAAATAGGGAATTGAGTTCCTAATTAGATAATGTACTTCTGTCATACAGATTGGTATCTGCCATAAATTGTGAAAGTTTTTAGAAAACAAAAGGTTAAATGTGCTTTATTTAACAGTGCTTAAGTAACCCATGTATACTGATAAGCAGACATTCTTATTCAGTCTTTAACATAACATGAAGACTGCAGCACTGGGATATTTTACTCGTACCCTTGGCACTCTTTACAAATAAAGCCCCCTTTGAGATTGATGCTCTTGGTATCCCACAACACAGAATTGTAAGCAGCAACCTGCCTGCGGTCTCATCAGCCAGACTTTCAACTAGAATTTGTGAGTCCTTGGTCTTTCCAACCCTAGAGTCTACGCTATCTAAATACAATACAGGGTAACGTGTACTCACGTACTAATGCAATGTTACTGCAGGAGTGGAATGACAGAACAAATGACATACATAGATGAGCCACGACAGTAATGCACGATCCACAAATAAATCTGATTAATCAAGAGCAGAAAGTTATACAATTAGGGCATACTTACTGAAGAAATCTTTCTTTGCAAGATTCTTGGCACATAATACTGCAAAACAAAATATCAGATAAAGAAATCTTAAAACCATTAAAAAAAAACCCAAAAAACTTTCTGGCAATCATACCAGCTACAATACTACCTGATCATAATTCATAAAAAAACCACTCAAATATTAAATGTGAGCATTGTTTTCATTAAATAAAAATTCACGTAAAGAGAAAAATTCCTTTGCTGCTTTTGTTCTATTGTTACAATACACAGAAGATTTAATGAACGGCCCTCTGTGTTAAAACCTCCTAATTTTCTATACTACATACTTACACAAATGCTAAGCCAAATTTTTGTTGTTGTTGTTTCAGAACCCACCCATTTTAGAACAAGGACTAAGCAGTTTCTGAACCAAGAACAGTTCTGCAGCTCCTGGATGAGACAGCTATGCAAAGTCCCATCAAACACAGTGCAACCTCCTGCTCTTTGCACACAAAAGGTACACGATGCATCGTAAAACAAAACATAGGAGGTATACTATAACAGCATAAGCAGTTTGCAAATACAAAAAGGGTTTATAGTAAGTATGACAGGACCTCACTCAGGAGAAAAAAAATATACCGCAAAAAAAATTGCATCAAGATGTTTTCCTTTGAAAGGGCCACAAATGAGACATCATTTCCCTCTTTCCAATTCTACTAAATAGCACAGTAGTTTAAGCAAAAATTAGATCAGGAAACTTACATCAATCTCCATTTCTACTAGGTTTATTACCAGCTACAAGTCTAATTTTGCTTTTCAATAAGGACTGCTGAGTATGATCTCAGCAATTCAAATTGTTCAGTATCCATTTAACTCTTATAACAGGCCAGCAAAAAACCCTACAGAGCCAAAGATGAAAATATTAGAGCTCTAACTTATCTAAAACTAGGATCCAAGAGAGGAAGATAACTATAAAAGATCTAACTATTTTTGAGGTAGTCCGTTTCCCACCCAGTTCTGATCTTTCAGCATGAGAATGAATGCTCAGAAGATACTCAAATGGCCATTTCCCCTGGTACAGACCATTTCTCCTCCTCATCTCCATACCACCTTGCTCCTGACTTATACTCAGTCTCACCTTAACCCTATACTGGGGAAAGTGAAGACACACTAGCAAAGATATGGCCTTTTTTTTTTTTTTTCCCCTTTTTTTAAACACTTCTACTAGAATTCCACCTCTCAACTCCAGCAACTTCCCCACCTAACATAGCTAGCAGAATAAAAACTGCCCCACCTCACGTCAAGCAAACAGACCAAAGTTGTCCAATATTTAACCCAGATGTTCATGGAAAAAAAATACACAAATCCTCCATCTTAGTAATAATTAAAGCAGCCACACCAGGAAACTATTTTTAGAATGGATTAAAAATTACTTATTTCTTACATTGGCAAACTGCATAATCAGAGAAAGCTTCTCTTGTATTTTTTTTTAAACAGCTGACCGAAAAAGAGAAGTCTGCAGGACTATGGCAATTCAATTTGAAACAAAACAGGATTACAGAATCACCATCCACTGTTCTATGGAAGCACGACAGGGCAACCTTTAATTTCCTCTTCCTGTTGCGAATGCTTCAGAGGAAAAAATACCAGAAAAACACGGAATAAGTACAGGTAAAATCAGAACTTGTATGTTCTGGTACTAGCGAAAATGAATTTTAAAGCTCCTGTGAGTGGTGGAGCTTTTCTTTTTTAAAATCAAATAAGTCATTTTACCTCCCCATCCTCAATTTTAAGAACACATTGAGCTGGAAAAGTATGCCATCTGTAACTATCTGCATGTAGTCTGACTATATAATTATTGCCTTTATTCTATATTTCAGGTGTGCTTTCTAGAGCTAACTAGCAGCATAAGTTTCTAAAGCTATTATTGAAGAATTATATTTTTTCATTTAACTCTTCTGCCTCTGCCATAGCCTTTCGGTTTACAGTAGATGAGCACAGCTGCCAATTTTCCAGTTGCAGCCTGTGAAACCCTCAATTTTAGGTTGCAAAAATCATTACTCTTTCTTGTAAGAAAAATATTGGCACAACAGCTAATAGCCGAAATAAACCTTTATGGAGCAATCGCCAGAATCAGGTTGCCCGAGATGGATCATTGGCTCTGTTCCACTATGTGCATATTAAACCCACTAGAGCAAAAAGATATTGTCAAGGGCTCTATCACTTAAAAGCCATAGATTTCTAAATTCCAGTAAAGAAACTGGTGACAAAGGTCAGCAACGGGAGACTTGGACGTGAAACCGTGCCGTCGGCGGAGGAGACTGCCCCTCCCTGCTCTGTAAAGCTGGGTATACGCCAGATTTGCTTCTCAAATGCATTGTCTCCAACAGGACTTCAGCAAGACTGCTAGCAGGATCTGACTGCTGCTACTTCAAGCCCAAAACCCATGAACTTGGGTTGATTTAGCTATAAAGGCTTAAAAAGTTATTAATTTTATCCCTGCATCAGAGTCGGTGCAGGAGAATGGGATGGATACTTATCTGCAAACCAGGCAACCGAGACACGTTTTGCACAAGCTTTGCACAAACCCCCCTTTTCCTACTTTCCATCTTTACAAAGTGCTTTTTCTTTTCGTTTTTCTTTCTTTTTAAACAAGAAAGGTTTAGGGCTTGTCAGCAGGAGCAATCTCCCTGCATTTGTTGCAATGTTACAGAAGGTACTAATTCTCCTGACTTGGGCATTTACATTCTGCCTTCTCAAAGTCAACCGACTTGTTTCAGCTTGACATAGTATTTGTTTATACTCCACTCTGGATTGCTGCACAGCACTGAAGAACTATTTTTTTTAATACAACAGATCCCAAACAACACTGAAACAATGTCTTTACATCTAGATTATAATATTTATAAAGGGATGGGAATGTTTTTTTAAGTACCTGACATTATTGAGATAATTTCAAAGGCCAAATTAGCCAGCTGGGTAAAGTACTAGTGTGAAAGCATATTTGGCAGGAGGTGAAGAAAGGACGAGCCTTCTACAAAGTGAGTATTCACCCTGGGGATGTCTTCAATGCAGATGTAACTTGAGCGAGTTGAGCGGTTCCTCTGCCAGCCCCCGGTTGTCCACCCTGCTTCCAAAGCAGAAATGAATCATCTGCTGCGGTTCAGGAGGTGCCGCAGGAGCAAGCTACAGACGGGTGTAGTAAGGCAAGCACGAAGTGGCACCAACGTCTGAACAACCCAGCCGAGAATTGCATCAGAAAGCTGCTGCTTCATCACCGAGACACCTATCTCTGCAGCAAGACCAGCATTTTCAGAAAGGAGCCAGAGAAAAGACAGCCTGGGTGAGGAACCATTTCAAACATCCCCAAGTAAACAGACCCAGCCTACAAAATCAAAGCCTTGGTGGCCAAGTTCCTCCTCCTGAATTGTCAGCACTCAAAGGATGGCTGCTAGTCTGCAGGAGAGTCCTCGCATTGCTGTCTCTGCATCAACACCAGGTTTATTCATACACCCCATACCCCATCCCATAGCACACTGCTAAGACGCTACAACGATTTTCAGCTCCACTGTGCTAATCTGCTACAACTGTTTTCAGCTGCACAGTGTAAAAACTAGGTAGGCGTCTTCTGAGACTAGGGGAAAAAGAAGAAGAAGAAAAAAAAAAGGTAAGCAATGAAAATATTACGTAGGTCCCAGCCTGTACCCATGCAAAATAGCAGGCAAATTTGCACCTGGGACTGCATTCATTCACACTTTCTGAGTTAAAGGTAAGAGCCTCCTTGCTCAAATTAAGGACTTTTACACATGGATAGGATCTGAGCTAACGATGGACTTCAATTTAGTACTCAAGTTAATTTTGAAGACAAGACAGATCAGCAGTACGTCCGCATCTTCCTTAGGAAAGGAGGGGGGGAAGGCCATACTGAACGATGCTAGCAAATACACCTTTCAGCCATCTTTGGCCTTGCCTTTGATATTCCAGGTTAATCATTTGTGCTTGTACAAACAGGCAGCTAGATTCCAGGATACATTCGTTTTGTGTTCTGACAGAAGATAAACACAGGCCAGCAGGCTGATGACGTAGAAAGGACTTTACTTAATATTTACTTCTGTGTAGACCATCTTTAATCATAGAGATATGTAGCATAATCATTAAAAGCATTGCAGGTTGGTTGGTTTGTTTTAAGATATAAGCAAGAAGCAAAGAACAATGAGGCTTTGGAGGAGAGGGGAATAAAGATCTTGACATAAAATGAAACCAAAATTACTGCATACCATTGAAAAATAAAAAAGGCTACAAAGCAGGTCAAATTTGATGCATCCAAGTAAAGGAAACATCTCTGCTAATGCTTCGAAGTCTGCCTAGCTTTTGACTTGTGAAGCTGGTAAGCTGCGTTGGAGGTAGGGTTGCTTCAGCTCTATTGTACGACAGCAGGACGGCCCCCTGTGCACGCTAGCTTACAGGCTGGTTTCTACAGCAAAAAATCTGCCATTCTGAAAAACAGTTTTCGGAAGGCTGCACGGCAAAAATAATGTGCTTGAAGTGTAAAAAAGCCTCCAAAAAGAAGAAAAAAGCAAACATCAGCTATTTACCACATGCTGCTCTAACACCCCAAAGCGCTGTGGCCCACAATTAAAATCTTTGCTGAATCTGTTATGCGGAATCACGTCTCACCCAAATGGTTTGGTGTATTTTGTGGAAAACACTCTGAATTCCACAAGCCAGCTCTCCTGAACCACCTTTATGAATGACTCTGCTTACCGTTCCTATTCTCTGCACATAACTTTAAATGAGACTTTGCTGCAGATAAATGTCTGTTCTTATTTTTACTACTAGGCAACCCATGAAGATTTTAAGTGTTCTGCTTTTTTTAAGGTGATGATCATTTGTATTTGGTAGGGTACAAGGGAAATGGCTTATTGGGAAAGGAAAGATGGCTGAAGGCACCAAGTGTGTAAAAATGCAGTTTCTTTAAGCTAGCTGAAATATACCACTTCCACAATTCACAAATTCAAGTTTAAATCGTCACCACGAAGGCCAAGGTTTCTATTCTAGTCCTTTTTTTTGTTTGCTTTAGGAATACTTTTGGTCTTTCTCCTCATCTGCTTGAGACTGAAATGCATAAATCAGCAGACTGCTTTAACTGCTCGGTAACCAAATCTGAATCACCGCAGCGCCTAGCATTCAGAGAGAAGATAAACAAAACTTAATTCTTCAGTTACATTTGCCAAATAAACCAATTAGCTGTACAGAACTAATTTTATACAGAGGTGCACATTGAGTGGTCTTCACTAACGATGATCTTAGCATTATGATGCCAATGAGATTTGCAAGCTGACATGTAAGCCAACAAAAAAACCCCCTGAGACCCCTCAGACTTCAGGACTAGCATCCATCATGCCCTGACATTGGAAGACTCTGCCTGAACTCATGCTAAACCAGACCTTGACTACCAGATTAAAGCAGTGCTTCATTAAAAAAAACTCAGTTCTCAAAGAGTTGCTAGATTTGATACACGAAGCCTTTTTGTGGCCCTTTTGTGTAGGCTGCAGTAAAAATCAAAGCCTCTTTTCAAGGCATGCTTTCCTCGTGGGTTGGAACTTGGCTTCATGTAGCCAGTTGCAAACACTAGACAACTTTGAAGAGATCTTCAAAAAACCACACACCCAGAAAAAGCCATTTTTATTAGTCCATTAACATGTCATTAAAGTATCTACTTAGTCAGGAATCAAAATTCCATCCTACCTAAGCAGAAACCAGTCACGAACAAGAGTCAGTCCTCATAGTGCAAACAATACCTAGTTGACAGAACAGAAGAGTTTCATCTCCAGGATTCCTAAGAATTACTCAAACTGAAAAATCCTCCTGGGCACTGACCAACAGTAAGTCTTCATATGCACACCAGCAAGGGCTGATTTAGCTCTCAGTAACATAAGTCACTAAAAACCAGCACAGGACTATTGGAAGAACAAGACTCATTAAATTCCCAGTTAACCGAGACCACGTGCAACACAAGACCAGTAAAGCAAGTTTAAGAATGAACTGCCCGAGATGGAAAACTTGGAGAAACACTAAGAGTTATGGAATAGGTTCAAGAACTTTGCAGGGATAAAAAAGGGAGATCAATAGGAAGCTGAATGAATGCTGATGTACAGAATCAGAGAAAGGCACACAAATCAGAGAGGTGGAAATAAGCGTTATCCAATTATCCCTCATACTAACTGTTCTTTCTCTTCTTCCCGCTCTGCTCACCCGTAACAAATGCTCGACATAAAGGCTACGTCCCAGATTAAATCTTTCATTAAATCCTAGCTATTACATCAGTTTTCTTATGACTCTGCTATGCCTTCCTCTAATCCAGGCCAAGAACCTTCTCATACTCCCTATACGGTCTCCTATTTCCTAGATAGACATAAAACCCAAGCATCCCTGACTGCTTGAGTCTTACAGACATGCCCTCAGCCCAGCCTCAGCTCCAAAAGCAGAAGCTGCCCACGGGATTTATTTGCCCCATGTACTATGGGGCAAATTCCAGCTACATTAAGTTCCTCTTTCTCCTCACTTAAATTGTACCTCCAAGGGCTCTTTAAAAAAAAAAAAAAAAAAAGTTTATTTTTTTAGGGCAAACATCTCATAAACTGCTGCTTCACCACCTTTGGTTAGTTATTCTTCTTGGCCCTTCAGTGACTGAAAAGCTGTAAAAAATACAGCTGGAGATGCTGGGGCAAGAGTGAGACCGTAATTGATGAAGACTTCTCTGTCATCAAGAAGATGCCCTTGAAGCACCGTCCTCCCTCATATCCTTGCACCTTTTCTTTGCAGACTGTCTCCCAACACATTCAAAGCATAAGCATTTTCTTTAACAACTGGAATTCAAGAGGTAAGTCAGTTATTGCTATCGCCATTTTACAGCCACTCTCAAAAACACCCTATCAATTACACAGTCTTACCAGAGAAAATGTTAACAGAACAAAGTCATTTATATCGACTGTATGGTTTTTAAAACTCAGTCCTCCACCCCCACCAACACATCTGCCAGAACCACAACCAAGTGGAATAATAATTTTGTAGAGAGAGATTTACCAAATTCAGTCAAGTTTTTCCTTTGTTAAAGTGTCCACAAATGGTCTCCCAACTCTCTGAAAACACAGTATACACTCGGGCTTCAGCTATAGTATCAGGTTCTCTATACGCTAGTAAGAAATAGAAATATCTGGAAAGAACTCAAAATTTCTGTTAAAACTACACAGAATAGTATCTTGTTCTCAGGGCAAATACAATCTCTCAGCTGACAGCAAAACAAAACAATTTCAATGACAAAATTCCTACTGGAAATACAAAATGGCATTTTACATTTACTCTACACTTCATTGTGCAAGTTATAGTTACTGGGGTCAACACAATTCTGGATTTCTTCCCTTACATCTCCAACCACGTGCACTTGCATTGAATAATTCATATTTTCAAGCAAGTAGTGTCTATCAAGATAGGCTTATCTGCACAGCTTGCACATACTTGTGTTCACATTTTGCGCTGTGCGACATCATCGCCATAATAAAGTTAAAAACACACCACAAAACTATGTGGCTTGGTTTTCTTAAATTTCATTAAAACTAAGGAATAAATCTACATTGAAGTCTTAATACTTAGCTTTTATAGTTACCCAAGCACTGAAAAAGCATCTGGAAAAAAATTCCTAAAGCATGAAAAACATGTTCCTCCACCCACATGCACTCATAACTCAGATTCCAAACCGAATTTTACTAAGATTGCCAAAAATATTTTGCACTTTTAACACTTGGAGTTTTCAAAGCACCTTTTTCAAATCTCTACAAATGTCAATACCTAACAGTACCATATACCCAACCTAACATTGCTCACAACAGGTTCCAGGCAGAGCTGAGGATCAAGCTCAAACCTAGCCCTTCTCCCAATACTCCCAGTCAACAAAAGGCCCTTTCTAGAAATACTGTCCAACTCTTCAGACATATAGATTTGTTTCCCTGCAAAATGCTAGACAAACAACAGTGAATTACTAATAAAATAGAGGAAAAAAAACCCCAAACCAAACACTCTAGATATTACTTAGGCAGAAATTTCACATAGTTGACACTCCTGTAAAAGAGAATGAGAGCCCCTGTGCAGCACAGTCTACTGCTCAGTCAGCATTTAATTTAGGTGTGTTTCATATAACGTGTCTCTGATCTCCACTTTCCTAAGTTAAATGTATAAAGCGTTAAACACCTTATTTTCATTACCAAAAAGAAGCTTGTAAGGACTCTCCCGTGCAGCTGATCATTTGCTTGCTAATTCAGTACATAAAAGGCTTTTCCAATAAATATTATGTTCACTATAAACCACAGAAATTTAGATTCCCCTTCTTCCCAGATATTCTCTATGGGGCTACCCATACCACTACTACAACTATATGTTTTATAACCAGTTTGTGAGACTCAAGTTACAAGTACATTTCTGTATTAACAGCAGCTTTTCTTCCCCCACAAAACATCATCCAATTAATGGACTTGGAGCTTTTACAAGACATTCATTTCCTAAGTCCATGAGGAAAACCTGCACAACTGCTCTCTGCTGCTTTATAAAGGAGGAAAATGTACAGGACAAGAGACCAAAACCAGAAGCAACACATTTGTGGATGCTTACCATATACCTAGAATTAGTAGAAAGCCCAAGCAATCAGACCAATTAAAACATATCCAGCCTTGGGGCCTGTCCACAGAGCAAAACATTTTTGAAATGATAGGAACAGAACACACAATTTTTGTACTTTCTAACCCAATATTATCTCCAGCTCTCTTCATACACATATTGTCTTGCCTCAAAATAATCTGCTTGTTTTGCAGAAAGCAGAAAAAAAGAGACTGACCTGCCACTGCAAACATGTAAAAACCTGTGAAAGCAGAAACCTCAGTATTGAAAATCTTGGCAAAGGTTGACTAGATACAGCCAAGCAACATTTCAATAGAAACATTGAATTTCTGTCAAACAGTAAAAGGTCTAAAACTTCCAAGCTAAAGCGAAGCAGATTTTTCAGTTGAATACCTAAACCATATGTTTTGTATCTCCAAAGAGTGGCTGGTATTTACATCTCTTTACATACAGGTAGTGTCAATATTTCAACAAAGCAATTTGAATGTTAAACACTACTGTAAAGGAGGAAAAACAAATGCAATTTATTGCATATTGTCCGGATTTGTTTTTCTGGACAGAACCAGTATTTCACTTCTTTGATATCTTACTGCAATTAAATAAGGTACAAAATCAACTTTATAGGAACAAAAGTTTCCAATGGGGATATTTTAATAAACAGTACAAAATTAATGTCTGGTTTTCATCAAGCGCTAAGTAGATTGCTTAAAAGCAAGAACATTGTTATTTAAAAAATGAATGGCGTTAAGTTATGTGTAAGTTGTAAACTATGTAAACTATTAGTTCATCCCATGAGGGCTTAAATGTATCAGTAGAAGAGTTTTAGTTAAACAATTCACATGGAACATTGCCTTAAAGCTAAATATACAGGTTTGGCTCTGGCCAAAGTAGGACTGCTCAACTCAGTGTTAAACTAAAGCTGCACTGTGAACCAAGAACAGGAAGCTGGCAAGAGAATTGCTTAGGTGACCTAGGACACTGCTGATGTTGAAATTAACTGCCAGCAAAATGGGGGAAAAAAATAAAATCTTTAAAAACATTGAAAATAAGAAACAACAAGTTTTGCCAGAGTAATTTTTAGAAGTTGCAGTTAAATGTATAAAACACTGATGACCACCATGGTCACAATATTCAAAAATCCGTTTTCGTTCATTCTGAAACGTTCAAGTGAAGAATCTCCAATACAGAAATCCCACAAGAAAAAGAAATTTAGCCTATAAAATACTAGGTACGTAAAAAGAACAAGCCTCGGGAAAAACAGTGCACTAGGTTTAAGCTGTTTTAGTAAAACTCAGACACATTTTTGCATTTAATAGCTGCAATCTTATAACAAGCAGTTGCTAGAAATGTACTATAAAGAGTAGCACTTACCAAGCACCTCTTCTAGAATTACTAACAACTTCAGCAACTGCTACCAGCACAAATTCCAACAGGTACTGGATGACTTTTCAAGAGGCACAGTCAACACCCCAAATTTTTTTGCACGTAAATGAAAAGCATTCTTTCTTTCAAACAAGGCATCAGTACAGTATCATTGCTTTAAAACCACATACCTAAGGTTAACAAATTACTTACAAACTTTCCCTAATTTCTAGTGCATCTAGTTGTTTTCCATGCTTGTATTTTAACTGAAGTATGCCAAGTGCTTTTTGGCATGTTTGGATAGAAACATAAAAAGCCTCAAGTCTTGTCAGATAAAGCTTTTCAAAGTTATGGGCCTCGCTGCCAAAGAAACTTTTTCATGCTCCCTCAGCTTTTGCCTTCTTTATTCGCAGATCTGTCGTTCGTTTTGCGGTAAGCATGATAACAAACAGATGAGATAGAGTAGTGCTTTCTGAAGAGACTGAGAGCAAGCTCAGATTTAAAAAATCAGGGCGGTGAAAGTCAATATTCAGTTAAGAGTTAACAGTGTACAAAAGCCTAGAGCAATGAGTTCATTTTGTTCTAGGCTACTTAGTGAACGGACAGCCAAAAATTGAACCAGCTGGAATTAATTCAGAAGTACTTCTTTCTTCCCGTAGCTCCCCAGGCTGTCATTATCAACCTCAGGATAACAAACATACAGATGCTTCAAGATCGAGTTGGTGCTGGAAAGAAGTGGCATAGCCTAATAGCCCATAATAAATGAAGTTTTGATCCTAACTTGGATCTTAGTACTGAGGTATAAATGCTTTTGGTCTCTTGTGGGGAAAAGCGTAGGAATTGCCCAAGTTAGATGGAATTAAAACATTCTACTGACTTCTCTTCTTGATGACTACTACCTTGTTACCAGCTCTTGTACATGTAGTATTTAGTGAACAGTTTTAACCTCCATTCTTTTGCTGGGTTTCAGCTGCTGTCAATACAGAACAGACAGTATAGATTACTGAAAGGGGAAGACTGCATTTGTTTTAAAAATACTCAGTCAAGTAAAGCTATTACCACAAAAAAAGAAAAAAGCCAGAGTTGTTCAAAATACCACTTGGATACCTTGCTGTAGCAAACCTGTACTAAAGAAGAGGTGAGCAGTTTTATTTGTCGCACACAACTGACACCGTATGTCGAAAAAGGAGCAGGGGTTCACATAAAGGACAATCCAGTATTTTTTTCCAAGTCCATTCGGCTGGGCTGAGCAGAGCTCGGTCACTGGTATGGGCACAGCCACCCCACGATCGGCACGCAGGAGGATCGCCCGTGCAGCAGCTGCCGTCAGACCGGTGTTCCGCAGCAACACGAACCACAAGCCTGTTACAGCAACTCTGCGTACTGACATTGGGCAAAATACAGCCACACAGCTATTTTTGTCTTCATTACCATTTCATATTCAAATTACATCCATCAGGTTCCAGACGACTAAAGAGGCACATGCAAAAAACTGGAAAAAAAGACAGCTTTACTGTCCTGGTAAAATTTAAAAAATAATTCATGCTGATTAAGTGCTTAGCTACAAAAAGGGAAAAATTTCCAATACAAAAACCAAAATAAAGGTGCAAAGTTTAAATTCAGGAAGAGGAAAGAAAACTTGTGTTCGCCCAGATTAAATTCTTGGCAATGCTTCTGATTTTGAGTAAAGTACATCAGCTCTTTTAGAATATTGTTTTTAATTCCTGGAAATTTTCAACTCTAAAATCTTCAGTAGTTTGTTTCGTGATTATTCAGGCAGTTATAATCCCTTTCAACATCCGCCCAAGATCTTACAAATCGCACACCGCTTTCTTTACGCCTTTTTTTTTTTTTTTTTTTTCCATTTTTTCAGAGAGCTCTGCTTAAACCCTCCTTGTTTACAAACAAAGAAAACACAGGAAGCCCCAAATGCACGACTGTACTTGTGAAGGGCACGGATGCTAAAAGGTGAGCAGCGATGCTGGATACCTGCCAGTCAATAAGCTCGTCTCGGCTTATTAGCCTGGGCCCCGCGCCAGCAGCGCTGAACTCGCAGGGGGTGCGTGTGACAGCGGTGGCACCAGTTAATGGGAAGGAGGGGGGTGTGCGTGGGTATGTGCGGGAGTAAGGAAGCTGTGGCAGAGGGGAAAGGAGAACGGGACAGAAACCAGGCTTGTTCCAAAAAAAGACTGCAATTACAGCGATATTAATAACTTTTGGAAGCCAAATTTTTATCATTCATTCACCTACTTTTGTTCTATTAACCTTAGTACAGAATCACTATTTTCTTCTATAGGACATTTGTCCATTGGCTGCAGGAAAAACATCCCTACATAACAAACTTTCTGAGGAATTAGTACAAAAGCTTTTATGTAGAGAAAAAAAACCCAACCCTGATTTAATAACCAGTCCTATTTAAAGGCTACAATAAGAGAATGACGGATAAAAGACTTTTTTGCTGCTGTTATACGGCAAGTCTTGTCTACAAAGAGCACATACACACACTCTCTACAATCCACCTAATCATGTATTAGTCACACAAGTGGTAAATCCCTAAAAGCACTTTGGCTCGGGTCATGCAAATGCTGGATGAACCAAGTTACATCAGTTCTCATCTGATTTCCGAGCAATGAGATGCATGTGACTGCTGCTCTGCCCGAGGAAATGTGGGTCAATACGTGTGCATCCTACCGCTGAATTTGCACGCTCTCTAGGGACTTGCAGCAGTGTGACTCAGGAGCACCGGGCTGTCTGCAGGCGCACGCTGCACATATATTAATATTATCGCTGCTCCTTGCCGCTGCGTTCACACTACACCGCCAGTCCTCTGTAACGGGTCTTCAAGGAGTCCAGCACACACACAGCCAAATACTCTGCGCCTCTTACGGCCATGCTCCACCTAAAATGTTAAAGTGATTTAGAAGGCTGACAGGCACATCGCATGACAGTAGCCATTGAAAGGAAACGTCTTCCTTCAGAAATAATTAATCACCCGTTGTGTTTGAGTATAAACATCCAGATCTAACAGGCATGTGTTTCTCTCAGCTGAGCAGCAGCGAGATGGACAATCAAAAACCGCTGCTGCTTCAGAGCTGGCAGTCATGCTGCTCGCTTGCTCGGAGCGGTATTCCTCCCCGAGACACGCTCTAGCTGGATGTGGTTAACCAATAACCTCACGTTAGCACCCTCTTCTTCCAAACACGATTTCCAATTAGTATCAGAGTTTAGCAGATCCATGTTATATCAGTGTCATCGCTCTCTTACACAAGCAAAGCCATCCTCTTCACTTTCGGTATTTTAAACGAAATGTCTAATTCTTGTGTGACCTATGTGAAGGCACAAAACTGAGAGCTGAATAGCACCAAACAAGATTTCATGAAAAGGAGGCTTTTATTCAGAATAAAGCTGTATCAGCCTATGTGTTACTCCCTTGTTCTAATTATATAGGACAGCATCTATTTAAACTGCCAAGTTAATGACTTCAAATTTGATCAATAGTCTCTGTTTATTCAGCCCAGTGCTACTGACAGTCACCAGGGATGAATGACAAAACAAACAGACTGGTCAGAGCCAATCTATGGCTGAGCAAGAAAAACCAATCCACGGCGGCAAACACCCTTCGATTTAGTCAGAAGGTGGGGAGGGAGGTCTGTCTCATATGGACATTGACAGAGTCCCTTTCCTTCATGCCCATAAAACATTTATCCACATTATTCTGCTAACAACCAACTCATGAGTTGAGTGAGCTCAAGCAGAACTAACATCATGGATACAGAGTGACTCCAACCCTTATCCTGTACCATCTAGCTATGTTAAATATTTCCATTTGTTTTCAGATTAAGTGTGGTAGAACATGACAAGAACAGGAAGACGTCACTAAGTCTTTGGACCATAAGCAGTGACTTCCCTCACTGTCACCATACCCACTAAGGAAGGAAATTTCCTTTGGAGCAGCTTCAAGAAAGGCTGGAACCATCTTCTTGAAAGCAGGATGAAAAACGTCCTTGACTAAATCTCCAGCCAAAAGATGCTAAGAATGTTTTAGTTATAGACTGGCTTCAGAGAGCAAAATAAAAATAGAATTTAGAATGAAAACAGATAACGTACAGCATGCGTGTAGCATTAGAGCAAAGATTTTTTTTTTAAATTAAAAAAATAAACACTTTCATTGCAAAGTCAGTTTCTCAGCAGTGGCTTAACAGCAACATATGTGGACCTCCCCCACAACCCTGGCAGGTTTTTTTTAAGAACAACTTGCAAACTACTCAATCAAGGAAACCCCTTTTCTAATCCCAACTGAATCTGCAGTCACAAAGGCTGGGATCTTGATGAAAATGTTTCAGTGCATTAGTCTGACCAGGATGTTTGGTTACAATTTTCACAACATTATACATTCATCACTTTGCCTGCAACAGCAACTGTTTCCTGTCTTCCTTGTACAAAAAGTCAGTGTCCATTACATCAATAAATTATAATCCCACTACTGCTCTGAGATACCTTGATCAAAGGTACTATATAAATAAACTGGAGCTGGAATGAAAAGATACCATGCCTCTTACTATACAACCTTAATGTATGTGTTTCATGTTCAGACATAAGATTTTATGCAAGTGAAACCACTTGGCTGCAGGATCCCGCAACAAAAAATATGAAGGAAGTTCTCTTAAACAAAAAATTCTTTATCAAACTACTATATTAACACATCCAAAGTCCAAAATTTAATATCTAAAAAAAACAATACATGAGGACAGCTGGTTCAGTCAAAGCCTAAGACATTTGCTTTCCATTTTAAATTGATTAAATAGATTCAATACATTACATTTCGCACGGATGGTTAACAGTGCTAATATTGCAGATAAAATGAAATGCTGTATGAAGAAAATTCTCACTAGGGCTAGGTCTCGCTGGATATATTACTTGTTCTCACAGTAATTCAAAATAACGGAGGCCTAACAGTTTCACTGAACAGGATTACAAAAAACATCTCTTCACAGTTCATGACACAGAAGCTCCCAGAAATATCTGTTTCTTCACTACCTTCTCAACACTGGGAATGCACTTGAAAACAAGCTAACGCTTGCTTTGTGAGGACCACAGAATAATATAATGTTTGTTTGTTTGGGGTTTTTTTTTTTTTTTAAGAAGGTGATACCTATTTATCAAATAGTTGAGATATTAAAAGCAAGCCTTTTATTTGCATTCATATCACTAACAGGACTCGCACACCTAGGAATCTGATATTGTCCAAATACTGAATGACAAACTACTAGATAGAACCGAAAGAGAGCAAAATTTAATAAACAATTTTCGTAAGAGAAAAACCTTTAAACACCATTTCACTCCTTACTAAAATAAGCTATGTGGCACTAATTTGAAGTGATAGTGCTGTTCTTTTAATTAAAAAATGCCAGTAGGAGGTTGATGCATTGGCTGATGCTGTAAGCGACGTGCTCACAGGACACAGATGAATCTTTGTGTAAGGAATTAACACACAATTTCATCTGGATTAAAAAGCAAAACAAACCCCCTACGTCAAAACAAACATACAGGGAGTGTTATTACAGGTGCTTGACAAAGTAATCTGGATGTTTCTCTTGGAGAATGTTGATAAGTTCTGGGGGAAAAAAAACCAACCCCAAAACCAAACCACTCTAGTTGTGCAATTAGGAGTTTAATTCATGAAGCCTGCTTTACCTGTAGGTGTGTGGTGGACTTAGTACATGTATGTCCTTCCCCTTCGTACTTCAGAGCTCCTCTCCCACTCTCCCAGGTTGCTCCTTCCACATCTCCTGTCCACATGGCTGGGGCTGGGACTGGGCACCCCTCCTTGCCCCCTCCAGCAGCTCCGGCAGACCACGGGAGGGGGGATTTGTTCTACCAAGCTACTCATCTCCAGGAGTCTTGGAGACCCGGTATGCTTAACATCTCTGCCCTTATTAAGTTTGACTGAAACCAGATGAAGAGCCAAAAATGAGTTAGAGGAGAACAACAAGTGCGATCCCTTTTTCAGCCTGGTAATTTTTCAGTCTGAGAAGAAGATTAAGCTTGTCCCATAAGTTTATCCATCAGCCTGATGGTCAACTAAAGCAGCACCGTTTCCCAAATTCTGTAGACAGCTTCTGAGTACCAGGTTTCACTGCTGATTTGTGAAACCACCAAAAGCCTAGAAAACTGATTAATATCAGCTTTCCAGCCTAGAAGAAATCCCCGCAAAAATATTTGCTGGATCCTTTCCCCCTTGGTCTTGCAACTTCTTAATTCCACCACCCTAGAAGAGACTGGCAGCCACGACCAGGACCTCCTGCATGAGTCTTTGGTTGCTGCTATCATAAAAAAAGAGCCCTACATAGGCACCTGGAAGCATGACCATCCATAAAACTGGCAGCTGCTCCACCTGATACAGCCTCCCCAGTGAAGAAACATCACAGAAACAAGCAGGACATTTGTCTTTACTTGGTATACAGACTATCAAAGAGAAGTCAATTTCTCCAAAGGCTTCTAGTATATTTACTCACCACTCCTACAATGACTATTTCAATCACGTTTACACTACCAGCATCATCTCAAACATCACAGATTAATCTGCTTCCTTCTGGTGTTTCAAAGTCTGTTTTCTCTCTGCACACTTGTAGGATTTACATCCTAAGGCAACGGTAAAAAAACCCCTGGTACTACTTTCCAACTGGGCTTTGTTTTCTTTCCCCTCCCTACCCCTTCTATCAAAAATAGTTCTCATCTATGCTCTAGTTCAATTTGAAAGTAGCATATGCAGACTTGATAAGCATCCTGCGAAGGAAATGCCTTGAATTGCAGACTACTTACAACACATTTTCCCATGCAACTTTTTATAAATCCCATTTGATGGCTGGTTTGCTAATTTCTATTGAAGTTTATCAAAACATTATTTGTAGACTAGTCAAATTACTTCTGTGATTAAACCAAAAAAACCCCACCCCTAAAAAACCGCCACCACTGTGACTGCAAGTCCAAGCCAAGCTCTTGGATTAATACTGAAGTATTATTTATCCTGTTACCAGACAGACCTTTAACGCTGAGAAGGTATTTAATTTTAAACTAAATAACACAACACAGAAAAGCGCCCATTTACATGTTTCGTTTGCCTAAGTCTCCTAGACCATGTAAAAGCACTACTAATAAGAGCTGGTGACAGCACAATTATTTGAACTGATTACATTACCCTAAGCAGATCTAGGGGTTGCACACTGGTGTCAGTCTGGCCGACTGACTCCCATACCTGTGCTCATTTATCGTGCTGTAACAGATACATCCAATTAATAAGTCTTGAAAAAAGTCTATTAACATTCAATTCCCTAAAAATCTTGGAAAGAAGGACTAAAAGATGTAGGTGCTGCTATTATGGCATATTAGCTGTACATGTAGCATATTATATTTTAGTTAATTATTGCACAATATGCAGAAGTCAGTCCTACAAAAAGCCAGACATTTATTCCTATAGCCTATTTACAGCAGTAAATTTAATGTTGGATTATTTAATGAATTATAGGGTATCAGGGAAAAGGTGCAGGGGCAGAGATTTAAACCCAAGTGTGGTTACATCACACAACTTGGTTACATCACACAACTACCAAGCTGAACGGAGTCATTAAAGCGTAAAAGCTCACAATTCGGACCCCGTCTCCGACTCCAGTAAATTCACAGGCTGATGGACCACACTGTGTTTCAAACAGTTGTGCCACTCGCTGGCACCTACTAGCTCCCTAACTTCACTTATGCCTTTTAACCTTATCTCACCTTATTTCAGCATTCATCTGTGAAAGGGGGACCTCCACAGAAGTATTTTCACTCCGGTTAAAAACAATTTCAGGAGTGGGTTAAATGCATCAGCAGATCACAGCATAGAAACGCTTCGAGTAAGAAATAGCTGGGAGATAAGAAATTACGTACGCAGAAATTCTCTGCAAATTCCAGAAGCAAATTCCCAACACTTCAGGTATTTTTTTTTTTTTCCCCACCAAGCCATTTCTGTTCTCTCTGATCTGTTGTTTAGTAGGGTATTTACAGACACATGAAATACAAACAGGCCCATCGTAGTACTTAGCATGACAGCTACCTGCCTACAGATGTTTTTAAGAAAGAGATACAAGAGATACTGCTTGGAATTTCTACTATATATGATGCTGAAGTAAATGTCATTTCAAGAGCCCAGAAAATTCACCCAATTTTTCTTTCAAAGGCTGACATCAGACCTTTAGCTTACATTCACCTACTTGATTCCGAACCCAAAGTTTACCAAATCTAACACATTCTCTTCCTGTTAACGCTAAAGAAGCCTTTTTCAACAATGGGGTATCTGCTAATTAGACTTCTACTTGTAGAATATGACACATCTGCATTTTAATTCCAAGTTTAAACTGAAGCTCCCACACACTTAGAAAAACATCTGCACATGTGAAAAAAACCCAAAACCCAAACCAAAACTCATCAGCTGCAAGGATAAAGAACAAGGCTTCCCCTGGAAGTATATCCATCACTGCAAGTCTGAATCAAATTGAAATTCCTTGCTTTTCTAAATTCTGCACTTGTGTAGTCAAAAACCAATGTTAAAGCAACAGCACATTCCATACACTCAGTTAATTTTCATATGCAGTCTGGACTACTTTTTTTTCTTTGCTCTTCAGGAAAATGGAGCACAAGCATTTCAAAAGATGTTTACTTTTCCATAAACTTTTCGGGTCATACACCCTATGTATTAGAAGATGTAAAAACACTGACCACAGGGACTGAATTTTCTGCTGTAATGTCTGGTTTGCTTTGGGAATGCAATACAGACCACATTCAGGGTGTGAGGAAGAAAAGTCAGGACCATGAAAAAAGAGAGTTCAGACTGATGTTGGTAGTTGCCTTGAATTCAAAATAAATAAAAAGGCAACTATCTTCAATAAGTTTTTAACTTTTATTTTAAAGGAGAAAAATACAAAGGAGAGCTTTTCATATATTGTCCTGGAAACTAGGGAGATTAATTAGAAGAACAGACTTTTACACATGCAAATTTAATTTGCCATTTCGTGAAGTAAACAAGAGATGGAAACTTCAAATTGATAAGAACTTACACATTTTTAGTCAAACCATCAGAGGAAATAGGCTGATTTTTATGAAAGACTAAAATGCAAACATATGAAAAGGTCAGAGAAAACGCTATTCCTCCTAATTCACTCATACAAAAATGCCATTTTACTCCAAATAATAAAATGTATCTAGAAAGACCTCATCAACTTGTGGAAAAAAGATTGCATCCTATTGAAAATATTTCTTTACTTACTACTCGTAAAAGCAAAAACTACGGCAAGAGAAAGATAATACCAGGTTATCTACAAAAGAAAGCGAAACAAATTTTATTTTCTTCAGCAGGGCTTCTTCAGAATCAGTTGGGAAAGAAACATCTACCATTCAGAAGAACCAACCATGGCTAAAACTGCACATTAGTGAGGACATTCAGGGACACATAATATTCCTGGAGAGTTCTAGTGGTCAATAATACTTGAAGTTAATAGCGTGGTTTAACATCACCCTTTATTCCTAAATGGGCTGCTGTATATTCTTACGAGAGCGTCAGGAACCAAAGTGTAAAACACAAAGCTATTACAAACACCTAATTCCACAGGATTTTCCATCATTTCTTATGGCCATAACAGCACGATTTAGGATTATGAGCTTAACCCATTTGAACTGCTTCATCACACAACAGCCAACGTAAAGGGCTGGTGCTCACCGGGACGCGATGCTGGAGTCGATCCTCTGCCCATGACAATTCCCTCCAGCTGTGGCAGAGGTGAGCACAGCTGGAAGGCGGAGCAGCCTGCAGCACCATGCAGTCACTGGAGGGATTGTGCATTATTTTTGCATTACTCCCACACAATAATGGATTGTTTTACCCACAAACAGATGAACAAACCTTCCATTTAAATACTTTCTGTTAAATTGTATTAGTATGCGTAATAGTGTCCCTATACTCAAAAAAAAAACCGGCAAGAGGATTTTTGATGGGGGAGGGGAAGAAGAGTAAACGAGTAAACTATGCTCTGCCAGCTTTATCTATCTATGCTGTGAATTGGGTAGCCTTGGGGATTTTTGCCTGCTGTGCTTAGTGTCCTTGACAACAAGCCAGTTTGAATTTTGGCCTTTAACTTGACAAAAATGACTTACTGAAGAGGAAGGCATCAAGCTATTACAGCCCTGTGGAGAGATTCTTTCTAAAACAGCATGCATGCTTATTCTGCCAATTCAACTAGAGTATCGTCAAATTTATTATCCAGCTCCTATACCCCCAAATATTCCCAATGTAGTTGCCAGTTCATAAGAGAATATTTGAAAGAAAAACTGTCAACATTTTTTGCTATGTCCTCCCATTGCATTTTAAGACTTTCACAAAGAAAGATAGAGATGGAAACAGAAAAATATCCCCAGGGAACCCCGCTCAGAAATTACTGAATTTCCCTTCAAAGACATGTGAAACAAAGTTTAAAAACATGTAGCATCTTAACCTGTTACAGACCTACTGACTCTCCTTTAGCAAATATATGTGCCGGTTTCTTCTTATATTACATTAATACTTAAATAAATATTTTGTAAATTGATATATACAATAAACAAGCTCTAGCAAAGCTTGCTGCATGGTTTAAGAAATCACTACTCTCTCACTTTTTTTCTCTCCCAAAATCAACTCCCAACAGAAGGCAACACAGGCACATACCTCAGCTTTTCAGAGTCCAGCATCTTAGTTTAAATTCTTGAGCTAGACTTACACTGGGAAGCTGAATTCGTACTGAAGCAGCTGAAGGATGAGCACAGGTTTTCTTCCACCAGTTTTCTCGTGGTAGGTGACAAATTTTTGGCAATGGGGGTCAGCAGACTAGCAAGGAAATAACATCTTGAGTTACTGCAGCAGTATCTGCAGAAACTCATTTGTAAGCACCCAAAACATCACAATCTGAGAGCAGTGCAGCTTCCTCACTAGCCATAACACAAGTGCTCAATGTTGACTACCCACATGCTTAACTTCAAGCTTTTCAACGTACATGTTAAAGAAGGTGAGATGATATCAAGGTAAAGAAAGCTGGAAGTCTATCGACTGTAGCGCTGTCCTCACCGTCAAAAGAGGAGGCATCCTGGCATTGGCAAGAGCATCAAGGACTATACGTGAAACCTCGACACAGAACGACATGGTGGTTGCCAACAAGTATCTCAAGACTCATGACCTCACCAACTCCTTTCTCCTCCTGCAACTGCTGCTATAGGAAAGAACAAACCATTTTCAGTAACAGCTTGTTTCACTCTGGGAGAACAAATCGGCATCAGTTTTCATGAAAAATATCAAAGTGCTAATACAGGTAAAAGCTTTCAATGATATTCCAGAATTTGGTCCTTTTCACAGTAATATTTTGACCATTTCCAGAGGAATCATACTGGAAAAACATAACAAAAGAGATTCGATTCCTAATTTTGGGAAAAAGATGGCAGATGGAACTGTCTCTTCTAGCCTTTTTTTTTTTTTTTATATTCTCTTCACTCAGGTCTTAAATGAGTTGCTCTGCTGTGTACATACCTAAACTTCACAAGTATACTACACCAACCAATTTAACCGCGTCTTTTCCAAACTACTCTGCCTTATCGCGCTACCGGAACCAACATGGCCCAGACCAACAAGGCAGCCAAGTGAGTAGTTAAGTCTAGAACTTAATGTAACCAGATTAATCCAATTTTAAGCACATCCACTGGACTTGCTTCAAGTTGGGCAGCAATCCAGGTAAACCGCCAAAACACACACACGGATGGTATTTCCATGCAGTACTTCTTCATTCTGTGACCCACCAAGCACACCTCCAGCCAGCTACAGAAACAACCGAGGGGGCTCGTTTTTCTGTATTTACAGTGGCAGTTTTAGCAGTCTCTGAGTTGCTGTCAGTAAGAGGTCAGCTACCCAGCACATATAACATGGTGCTGTAAAATCAACTTCCTCACTGAGAAACTGGAAACACTGCTCATGTTACCCAGAATTGATGCTTAATTTTGCAACACAAAGAGAAAGTATGATGCTACAAAATTTTAGAAATGTGATAAAGCCGTTTAAGGAAAAGGATGAGAAAACTGTTCTTAGACTGGTGGGTAGTATGGAACAAAGAAGAAGAAATCATTAAGTAACTGCACAACCACATCCCAAATTGCATTTCTTTATATGAAGACATTCAATTTGAGAAAAGAAAGTTTCAAGTTAGGAATAAAGTAGTTATTGTTTCTACTTTCCCTGCCTGAGGGGGATATTCAAACAAACTCCTTTTGGAGATTTAATTTACTTCCACCAGGACAATGGTGCTGGCACAGCTTTGACTTACTGGGAGAAACAAAAAAGGAGACTCGCTACCCATAGCCTGCCCAGAGGAAAAGATTGCTCTTTGGATTCCCACTCCGGCAGCCCAAAGATGCCAGCTGGCCGCCTGCAAAGGCTGTGCTCTCCACTTCCCCCCATGAAAGCAAGATTTTTTTTTTTTTTGTTAAAGTCCCCATAGTTATATGCCCCAAGCCTCTTTGCCATCCCTATCCAAGGGGCTCCAAACAGCCGCAGATCTACCTTCATGAAAACGCTACTACTTCGTAACACAAATGAGGAAGAGAGGCAGAGAGAGATTAAGCGCCTTGCTCAGCATCGCACAGGAAATCTGCGGCAAAGCTCAGCGTCGAGTTCCAGCCCAGCGCTCGAACCACAACCAGGCAACCCACTCCCAGAAGACGTGGAGTAGAGAAAATCCTTCCGAGAAGAAAATAACGAGACATAGATTTCGACATACTCCCAGATTACCATGCAAAATAAATTTGGAGCTACTCAACTGCCACTTCCCACTGTGTTCCCCCCATTGCACAAAACCAGCTCAATGTTAAATTCCAAATGCCACGGCGGGCTGGGCTGAGCAGCCAGCCATTTCTGCCTTCTTGCACCAGTGCTCTTAGCCTGTAACCCATAGTCTTTCTAATGTATGACCATAAACCTACAGACAGCCTATGAAGTATTTACGATGTCTGTCTGATGTAGAGATCCTTACACAGATATTCATTGTTTCTGAACACTGGACATAAAACTGCCCAGGTCACCAATATTAGTGTTGCTATTGATCAGTCAGTTAACTTTCACGACTAACGTATTGATCAATGCAGCAAAGGGAAGCAAAACATACTGACGTTTGTGACAATCCTATGCAAATACCGCACTTGAGGTAATGTAGTATTTTGTGTTCTACTTGAAGTCGCTGTCTTCTTTTATGTATTCCTTAAATTGCAAATGCATATCTGCAAAAAGACCCGAAGCCACCCATTTACCAGCTACTAAGTGGTCAGGTTTTGTAGATGGGACTTCCCTAAACTGTGCTGACTACAGTGAACTGAAAGTGGCGTTCAGGATACTTGTCTGCATCACATCTTTCCCTTTCTTTGCCACTGCTAAGCACTACCACCTTTCCTACAGGAATCAAATTTGTCACCTACAAATCCCCTCTGACTCTTCCCCTCACAGAAACCACCCGCTTCCTCATCATCCTCCTCACTCCTCCTCAGTGCTCCCAACACTTCACTTTCCTCCCCCTCACACCTGGGAGGACTCTCACCTATACCCTCTCTCCAAAACTGCAACAACAACCACCAGCAGCCCAGCATCTCCCCAGGCCACATCTGCCAAAGAGAAAAACATTTCTACACTCCTGAGTACTCTGAACCTCGCTAAGCGAGATGCTTGGAGACAATTATTTGTATTCTCCTGTTATACCAACGCCTGCTTTTCTGTTAAAGAAACTGGTTTTACCATCAGCCCTCGACACGGCCATCTGACCTTATTCATGAGATTGTTCCCCCTTCCTCCTCCATCTATGAAGTGATCCATAAAGTTTAAACTAATGTGTTTTCCTTCCCAATCTTTTCTCAGTTCCACAATGGTACCAGAAGCCAGCCAGCTTTTAACACCGCAGCTGAGACATTGCTGAAAAAGCCAGTACCGATGAAGCCACAACACAACTTGCAGCTTTTTTTGGTAGAAAAGTTACATGTTTAGTCCACTTCTTCACAGTCTTTCCAATTCCATCTGCAACCTTCGCCTGCAAGCTACCTGGAATAGGAACGTCTTCGATACCCAGCACAGTGAGACTGCAGTTTTCACGAGTACTTCTGGGTGATATAACAGTATGAGCAAGACACGTGTAAGCCTTGGAGATGATGATCCCTTTGGAACTTCCCCAGGGAGCAGCGACTGCAGCAGCAAACAAAGGTTTCAGAGAAGTACATCAGTAAAAAAGGGACAAGTGCTCTGCAGAGGTCCCCTGGCCTGTGGATTGTGTTCCTCCCTGACCCAGCAGATCCTGACTGGACTTTTTGAGCACCTGTATTCATAATATCACTTTATTATTTCCATCCCTGTTTTGATAATTCCACCGCTGTTGCACTACCCTGATGACGGTACAGATACAAAGAGTCTGTGTAAGACTTAACAATAGGTTTTACCTTATTCTGCCCAGACCTGCTCCAAGCGGCAAGAGACAAGGCCATGAATACCTCTGGCTCCTACATCACCAGCAGTGGTGAAAGCGCCAATGGAAATAAGAGGAATGGGCTTTTGGAGAAACTGAGATATGACGAGAGATTAGCATGTTTGAGATCCATCAGACACAAAGTCATTTTAACCCACCATCCAACTTACTTTCTGATGTTGGGCTTTTTAATGTATTTCTAAACAGGATGCGTTATTTGCCTTTTTACTTGATTTGTATTATTATACATTATGATTTGTATCAGGATAGGACCAACACCATTCTGTATAAGCTGGAAGATCATTTCTGATAATTATCACAGGATGCAGAACTTTTAGATATATTCACGTAAATAAAATAATCCCAACACGCTGCTAATACAAATACCTTTCCAACATACAAGAAAAGAATTATGTCTTTAAGCATGAAAGATTCTACCACCGTTTGCTTCCTATTTACAAAGTAACGCTCACAGGCATCTTCAGACTAAGTGGTATTTACACAGCTATTTTCAGTAGTGCAAAATGTAAATGGTTTCTAATCACAGGAAACACAATGCAGGTAGTAAATCATAACAGAAGAGGTCCTCTGTCTTGATTTAAATCTGCTCAAATCTCTCAACAGCAAAACAGATGAGGAAACAAAAGCCACGCTAGCTACAGCTATTTGAAACAGGTAAATCAGCACACTAGTCTCCAGCGAAGCCAGGAATACAGCCTTGCCCAATGATTCTAAAGCTAAACCTCTCCCAAAGCAATTTATTTTTTGATGAAATACAGCAATTTTTGTCACACCACCCAGGTTTCCTGCTTGTAAAAACAGAAGATGTGTTTGAGCAAGCAGGAGATTTCTTCAATATAGTTAAAAAAGAAGAGTAAAAAAAAATAATCCACGAAGTTGCTCAATAAACTGAAACTTAGTCTCTTCCAGAAAATGTTCTCAGCTAGGAGAGAAGACTAGTGCATGCTAAAAGTAAAAAAGCATTTTGATGCAGCGTTCATCCTTTAAAATTAAAACTAACAGCTTCTCTCTGTTATTTAAATTATGTCCTCCAGCTCAGAATAAGGGCTATGACCACGGCGTAAGTTACTTAACTCACAACATTTTTATTGACTGACTTGCATAAAAATAAGCCACATTAATGACTGAGTTGACATTTAGTATACATCACCACAAAACTAATTTCAGATCAAACATCACCCATACAACCTAAAAATATTTTCAGCCTTCTCACGTCCAAGAAAAGGATTTTCAGATTTACATTATCCTCACAAACTTTGGTCCGCTAAAGCACAAGCAGTGCAGAATCAAAAACAGGATTAAAAGAAAACCAGGATTTTTTTTTGAACAGCTGATTCTGATTGATTATGTTGTATGCCAGAAGCAAGTTAACCTGTAACTGAAGTTTAACTAGAGCCGTTTTCTCATTATTTGACAAAGTTTTATGCATTCACAGAAACAGCTCTATATATATCAATGCCAGTGACTTGGAGTAGCACCATGGCTCCTTCAGCCCCAGAGATCTTCAAGCATCCACCTGTTGCCTTTGAAAGGCTGGATTGGACCTTATTTATTAATAATTCACACAGCAGTCTCAAGAAGCAGAAGCTGTGTCTCTTTCCATTAAAGAAGCAGTCTCGGCATCGACCGGAGCAGCTTCCAGAAGACTTAAGTCAGATCTTTGAGGGTGCAGCATAAGTTGGCTTATCCATGCATGCACCCTCGCAGAGGCCTCGTAAGGAGGCACAGCACACACCACTTCTGGTGTCACCTCTCGCTCTGGGAAGGAACTTCAAAAGTTGAATGAGCGATTTGCCAGGCGAGACCAAGTTGAAAGGAAGGAGGAAAAAAAAACCCCAAAACACTAAAAAAGCAACTAAATGCACGTTTTCTCATTAGCAGCTGAGTGCTCCTTGGTACAGGGGAGGCTGGGGGGGTTTATTAACTAAAGCGAAGCAAGACAAATTACAAAAAGCTTTGCTGAAAGCCAGTCTGTGGGAGAGGTGGCCCTGGAAACCCTCCTGGGAAAGGGTGCTGAGGAGACCCCAAGGAAGGGTCAGGGTGGCCTGGTTTGCTGGAATGGGGTGCGTGGGGATTTACACAAGGATAACCCCCCCCCCAAAGTGGAAGGTGCAGAAAAGACCCCAGGAAGGAGTGAGGTGCTCTGGCTTGCTGGAAGGGGTGGACATAAGGACAACCCCCCCACACACGGGGAAGGTGCAAAAAAGACCCCAGGAAGGGGCATGGTGCTGTGGGGGGGATGTGTGTGTGTCACAGGGACACCCCCCCCATGGGGGAAGATGCAGAAGAGACCCCAGAAGGGACAGCGAGCCCTGGCCTGCTGGAAAGAGAGAGGAGACAGGGACACCCCCTCCTCAAAAAGCCCCCTCCCCCCAAATTTATGTCAAGCCCAAGAGGGCCAAAGCAGCTGGTGGAGTCCACACCGGGGGCGGGGGGGGTGGAAAAAAAATATAAATAAATAAGAATTAAGAAAGGCTCTGCTGGGCCACGGAGGTGGGAGTGGGACTGAAAAAAACCCACGAAACCGGCGGATAAAAGTTAAGTAACGACCGGAGGTCGGTCGCGGCCTCCCCCCCCCGCCTTGGGCCCGGTCTTCCCTCCCCTCACGCCGTCAGGCCGGGGAGGGAAGACCGGGCCCTTGGAGAGGTGTGGAGGGGGCACGGATACACCCAA
>JAVJGG010000061.1:16142444-16167282 GCA_035590195.1 Aviceda cuculoides
GGAGTTTATGGGGGTGGCAGACGGGGGGACGTGCAGGCTGGCATGCTGGGTGCACAAGGGGTGACATGGAAGGTGGGATAGGGGTGACAGCTGTGGCACGGAGTGGCATGTTGCAACATGCAGGGTGGCGTTGAAGTGGCATGGAGGGTGAATAGAGGAGCGTGGGGGTACATGGGGGTGACATACTGGGTGGCGTGGGGGGTGCATGGGGTGACAGGCACTCAGGGTGGCATGGAGGGTGAAGAGGGGTGCCGCGTAAGATCGCATAGGGGTGACATGGCTGTGGCATGGAAGGTGGCAAGGGAACGGGTATGAATGTGTGTGCACCAAGCACGTGGGGTCTGGGAGCAATGCCCACCGCCCTGGGCCGCTGGGACCACCAGTGCAGCCCCCAGGACCCGCTCTGGATGGTCCCCATGTCCCCCACCTTGCAGGCCAACAGCCACAAACTTCAGGCGCTGCTGCCCGCCAGCTCGGCCGTGCCCCATCCCTCCATCCTTCTCATGACCCGATGCCAACTTTTGATTTATGAACTGCCAGAAACAACCCCAAAGTGTCCCATAAACCAGCCCTCCCGCTCCCACCAGAAATGAAAACATATCCAAGGGAAAAATCCCTAAATCCTGAACCCCTCCAGAGGCACAAGCATCCTCCCGGCTCCCTGTACGGAGGCAAACCTTGGGGCCAGCCTTGCTTCACGCCGAGCAGCTGAGGCTGGGCTGGGCCGTCTGCTCTGGCGTGTGCTGAGGGTACCCGTGGCCCAGCACAAGTAGTGAATACCTGACTTTTATTTCTTTGCTCTCCCCACCCCTTCCCAGGGCCAGGAAGAGGAAAAAACCTTTCCCCATAAATTCCAGGGAGAAAGCCAAATAGCAATGGGAAAGAGGAGAAAGCCTCAAGGATTTGTGGCCAAGCATCAGGTGCAGCAGCAGACCTGGAAGCTCAGGTGGTGCTTTTCACCATCCAAATTCTTCCTTAAAATCCCCCTTCCCAGCCTTCCCCTGCCCTGCAGGACTAACCTGGCTTGGCGCCCACACCAGGATGCTGCCCATCCCGGGCAAACCCCTGCCGAACTTGCCCAAAGCCATCTCTCCCACCTCCTCTTCCTTCTCACCAACCACCAGTTTTCAGCTCATGTAGCTCCCCAAACTGGCTCCCACAGGCTCTGGGTTTGCAGCCACAGAAACCCCCTTCCACCCTCTTCTGCAAAGCCAGACCCAGGTAACAAGTCTGCACGGTGCTGGGGAGGCTGCAGGGTGCACCCATGGTGGTAGGAAACAAACAATTAGGCATAAAAGTGATTTAGAAGAGACCCTGCTTCATAGGCATAAATTAATTGGGTCCTAATTCGGGGCAAACAGGCCACCATGGGCACTGGCAGCACCTCTTCCAGCTCTCCAGCAACGTGGGGACCGAGCAGCCATCACCGTGCTCCTCTGAGGTTAGGACGCAGGATGTTTAATTAGAAAAACTACCTTTTTCGTGCATCTCTAGAGGGAGGTTGAGCTGCTCTGGGGAAGTGGCATGGCAGCATCTCTCCCTCGCTGGTCCCCACAGATGCCCTATCCCATCCCATCCCATCCCACCAGGAGAAGTGGGTGGCTCCAATCCCCCGGAGCAGAGCACCGAAGCCAAAATTGCCTCGGCGGCTGCTGCCTGCGCCCCGGGCAGGAGAGCCAGGGCCAGCAGTGATCAGAGGAGAGCAGCTCCAATTAACCAGGCAAGCAGACGCCTGTAGGTCTCTCACACGCCCACGACGCAGCAACAGGCAGGTACAGCCCAGCGGCCTCGCCGTTCCAGCAGGCATCGGTCCCGGTTCTCTGGCCGCCGTGGGACGACGGCGGCGGTGCCGCCCCAAATGCCTCCTCCGCTTTGCTTGCCCTGCGGCACAGGACGGTAAGCGCATACCTATCCTCTTCAGAAAAGGGGCATGTTTTTCTCTCCGTTGCATTCAGGGCTACAGGGACACTATTTTATTGCACCCGAAGGATGCGACAGTGGAAGCGAGCAGCTTTGGTCCCAGGGCTCTGCGGAACACCGTTTACCACAGGCTTACATCCAGCACATGAGAGCAGGAAAAAAGTCAAATAGCTCTGCCCTTTTTCTTTTTAGCTTGCTTTTAGTAAGCAGAGCATCAGCAAACAGCAACCCTGGTGCCCAAGCGCCCGCAAGGGACAGCCCTGCTCGACTGTGGGAAGAGCCACGTGGGATGCCCCGTGCTGGACCACAGTCGAAAGTCAGGGCGGCCGCACGGACCCCAGCTCCGGTCTGCGTCTCCATTTACACTGAGGAAGCACCTGCCTCAGATTCATTTTACCTGGTGAAATCTGACCATTTCCAGATGCTGTATCAGCCTTGTCAGCAGCAGCATGCTACGAGAAAGCACACGCAGCTGAGCCAGAACCCTTTGTGTCAACCCATGGACACAAGTAAAAGATTTTCACAGGCACTTGTTTCAGTTGCGTGTTCAGGCATTGCTTTATTGCAGCTTTAAATATGTAGTTTTGGATCCAAGAAATAAAACCAAGCAGCACTTTGCGATTCATCAGTTCCAGCATTTTAATATTAAATAAGTGATACCCGGCTCTGGCACACACCATTAGGGCTGCACCCCTCCTTACAGGGCACAGAACACACCAGGCTTTAACTACCAACTCCCTTTTTCCTAGGTGGCCTGGAGGAGAAACACATAAATCTTCTGATGAAAAGATCCAGGGTGGAGGAAGAAGTTCTGCTTCCTGGAGAGGTTTTCCCTTCAGATTAAGTTACCTGTCACATCACCTCCCACTGCATCTGAGGAAGCAGAGCCCTGAATCCACCCAGGGTCATTTTGAAGAGTCAACCTCCCCCAGAGCAAGGAGAAGGAATCTGCCACCCCCATCTTGTGTTGAGCAAAGCCCTTGAGATAGCTTCAACCCCTGGGGACTGAAAGGTACTAAGCAGAACCTTCCACAAGCCATCCGCACTACAAAGACAGAGCAGTATCCAGCAGCTTGTTATGAACCTGCAACACATAACATTTGTGCAACGCATCTGCTAGCAGAGCGGTACATATAGCTACAGGGATGGATGCAGGGCACCGGAGCTTGCTCCAAGCTGGACTCAAGAGCCCCATCAACTCCATCCCCACCTGCAGTTCATCCTGTAGATAGAGGCCAAAGTTGGAGGGCTTGGAGAGGGAGGACTCCTCTCAGCAAGGGGCAGTGACTGACATGCCCTGGAAACCTGAAATACAGGTCCTCAATATTAAAGGGCAGCTCTAGATCAATGGGCTCTAGGCTAGTGGATAGCATCTGGGAAGCAAGTTTTTCCTACTGCAATAGCTGCCTCTGACACAGCCTTCCTGCTAAAAGCCCAGCATTTGTTCAGCAGGTCCTGTGTCCAGACCCCAATAATTCCATGGGGAGTGGAGTAGCACACAGGGGTCACAATGACCCACCTTCCCCTGGCCAATTATCCTTCTCTGCTAGAAGGATGTTCTCACAGAAGTGTGGAAACACCTTTTGAATAGCTTTTCAGAGCTGCTTCAGCCACTCCAAGTCAAGTCTAGAAGCTTCAGCACAAGCACCAACACCAGCTGAATTTGGTGGTAACACCCTCTCTCCAGCAGCTTAATGCAGTTAGGGAGTTTCTGGCTGTGCTTTCCATCCAGAAAACATGGCCAGGAGCCCCAAAAAAAATTTCTGCAGGGCCTTAAGACACTATGGAAAAGAGTCTATAGTATTTGCAGCAGCAGCTTGTGAGGGGAAAGAGAACCCAACAAAAAAAAAAAAACAACAAGAAGTACAAAGCCAGAAGTGCAATTTATTGACAAGGTTCAAAAGTAAAAAGACTCAGCATGTTTGCTCCTCTTGGTTTAGATGTCTGAGCTCTACCAAGACACCTCCACCCACCAGAGCTATGTAGTGCTTCATCTTCAGAAGTTGAAGTCTTGCTTCTTCACTGAGAAGTCATATAGTCCTTCCTGGCCAGTCCCAGGCTGCAGATCTGGATTTTCCTAGGAGGAGATTGATAGCCATCAGTTAAACATTCTGCATCTTAATAAACCTAAGCTTTTTGCACCAGCATTAGCCTGAAGCTTTTTTACTGCAGCTTACTGTTTTGTTTTAAAAAATTCTGCTGCTGTAACAAGCTGTTAAGACCAGCTTGACTCTAACAGGACCCTTGGAGACCAGATCAGATCCTCCTGTTCTTTACAGCACACTGAAGCTGCAGTGTCCCTGCAGCTCACACAGAAAAAGCAGCCAAGGCCACAGGCTCAGACACCAGAGGTAGAAAAGAGCAGCTGGAGTGGCAGAACTCACTCAAATTAAATAGCCTGCTTGGAACAGCAACAAGCCAGGACTGCTTTGGAGAGATGTTCCCCCGGCATCCAGCCCCTCGGGCAGGTGCCGGTGTGTAGGAGAGCATCCTCCACACCCTCTCGCAGGGACATCCCGCAGACCCTGTTCTGGGCAAAGGACTACAACAGGCATTTGCTCCCTGCTGCTGCAGTTCACATCTCGACTGCGCCGCGGCTCCGAGATCTGCCAAACTGCTAAGCCTCTTCCCTGACGTTTCCCCATCTGTGAGACTAAGGCTAGGACCAAGCATGGCATCTGTGACAGTCATGGGACTCTTGCAACTGCTAGCTGGTGTCCTATCCTCTTTTTCCATAAGTTCAGTAGCATGAGAAGGGTCAAGTAATCCAAATGCAACCTGAGCATGGTTATCAGCTGAGTAGGAGGCTTCCATTCATAGTGACAAGCTAGCTCAGCTCCAAAGGAGGAAACTTCTCCACATTTGGTATTCATATCAGCAACTGCAGTAACTCCAGCTGATGCCAGTTTAAATTCCAGCAGCAAGATGCTATCAAGGCATCCATATCTGTTGTGCAACTCATCAGCTGACAACTCAGAGCTTTTACAGACCTTTAAAAGCAACTGGAACAAGCTGCAAGGACTACTCTAGTCATGTAGAGGTCTCTTCCAGTAGCCTATTTCAGCACCCTTAAGATCTGTGCTTCATTCCAGTGTGTAATAGCTTCATGTTTTCAGAGGAGAAACAGCAAGAGCTCACATACCTCACCAGAAAAGTATTTCTCTATGATATTCAGTGCAGCTTGGTAGACCATGTTGTTTTCATGAGTCTGCAAGGCTTCAATTTTCTCCAGACCATCGAACTCTTCCACCAGCAGACACAACTTTTCTGTCTCTCCCAGCTTCTCAGCTGCCTGTACCATCAGATAACCAAGCAGGAGAATGCAACCTTACATCAGTTACAGGTCTGAGAAGGTCTTTACTTTAAGACCCTGATCTACAAGTCAAAGGACCACAGTCCCTACCTGATCTCAGGGATATGACTACTACGTATAGGAAACACCAGTCCCTGCTGGGATTACTGCACAGTGGCTTGACTGCCAACCAAACAAGCTAGCCGAACCCTACTCAGTCACATCCACACACTGAGGAGGAGCAGGTGTAACCTGCCACCCAGAATTTCATTTGCAAAAAGCATTTCACTGGTTCAAAGGTGCTACAAGAAACAGGCTTTCAAGCAAGAGGCACCTATACATCAGCTGGGAGGGAGCTGAGCTGAAGTGCCCCCAGGACCACTTGATTTCTCCGCAGCTGCATTTCTGCAAGACCTTCACCTCTGTCCAGCTCAGGGATTAACACATAACCTCTTTTCCTTTCCAGAAGGAGACTAAAGTCACAGAACAAGAAGACAAACACTTTGGAAACTTAATCTTGTCAGGCCCTTTGGACAACCCAAGAGTGTTCACGAACATGTTAAACAACATGAAGTCTGCCTCTTACTCCTGCAAGATCAGCAGCTGCTGTTCTAGCCACACGGGGTAAGCATTCAGCTCACACCTTGCTGCTCTTTTGGAGAAGAAACACAAGAGATGGGAGGTCTTACCAGGAAGAGATTTGAAATGGTATCCAGGATGACCAGGATAGTTTTGCTGTCTTTGGCCAAGAGCAGGTTGAGCAGAGGTTTGAGGACCCCAGACTGGACAAGCTCCACCACCTGCTCCACAGTTCCTCCTGTCGTGAAGTTGGCCACTGCCCACACAGCCTCCTTCTGAGCTTTGAAGTCCCCCTGGAAGAGCAGCACAGTGAAGGCACTCCCAAGCTTTAGCATCCCTCCGAGATCAGTGTGAGGTGAGGATAGCCATTTCCCTGGTATTCAGTTTGGGCTGACCCACCTTCCCCAGCACCGAGTGATGGGTGGACACCTGGCAGAGCTGCCAAGAGCAGCTCCAAGCCATGCTTTTGTGCAGGCGTACTCACAAGTCTGAGTGCCAGGGCTCTCAACAGCCTTGAAGCAGGTTGCTCAGGTGGGCACACATCAAGTGCTTCACAAACGGGGCATCATGGACCACGTGAACCTCAGCACTGCTTCTGCAGCGGCTGTATGCGCAGCTCCGCACCCATCCCTTACCTTATCGAGCAGCTCCACCAGAGGTGGCAATAACCCACAGGTGATGAGTTGCTGGATCTGCCGGCAAGGACCTGCCGCAATGTTACTGAGCGTCCACGCGGCTTCCTTCTGTATAGTTGGCTTTGCATGTCGCAGGAGACTGGGCAGGACAGCCAAGACGCCAGCATCGATAGCTGCCTGGGTCTGCTCATCAGTCCCTGTCACTACATTCCCAATGGCACGGAGAGCTGGAGTCTAGACAGAGATTAAAAGGAGATGAGGAGAATCCTTACCTCAAGGGATACATGCCAGAAAGTCCAGTGAGATCCCTCACTAGGTGCTTGATCCTTCAAATAAGTAAAGCATTGTGGGCAATTACTGTTATATTGACAGATCTATTGTCCTCCGATTTTGCTCTAAGCTGCTTTACAGTCTCCGTCCTGTCTGCCAGTCACAGCAAGCTGGAACAGAGCTGTGGCTTGACCAACAACCAAGTAGTACTGCCATCTGAGGAGAGAGCAGACCACACTGGCCACATATAGTAAGGACACATGCCTTCCCTCTCTTCACGTGTTCCTCCATGAAGGGACAAGAAGCTGGAGATTGATGATTGTTTCTTACCATAACGATCAATTCTGGGCTGGCCATGAGTTCCACTAGCCTTGGGAGAATCCCTGTATCTACCACAATTTGGATGCGATCGTTGGAGCCATCTGTCAGATAGGAAACGGCCCAGCAGGAGTCAGAAATTATTTCCTTGTCCTCATGTTCCATGAGGTAGGTGAGGACCGGCAGCATCTTTTTCACCGCATCCAGTTGAGGGTAGGGGTTCTTGTTCCTACAGAGGTTTGACAGTGTCCATGTGATGTTCCTCAGGAATCCAACCTGAAACACAAGGGAGGTGTAAGACCCTCACTGCAGTAACAAGTGAGGAAGAGGTAGCACCCTGGTCCCTACACCTCAGAGATGTTATCCAGTAGCCAGAAGCTGAAGAAGGAACACAAAACAGGTGTCTAAAACAGTAGATTCACCCCCTCCCTCCCCAATATTGAGTTCCAATAACTTCGGCTCTCCTGGTGTGACAAGCTACTATGACTAACAAAGGTGCCAAACAGCTTACTTGCTGGGTCCCTGGGACAAGTTACAGAGCACTCTTCAGACACAATCAGGAATTTGTTTTGTAATACTAGCATTATTAAATATTAGCAGCTCATTGTTCTAGAGTAGGGCACCTCGAGGATTTGATTAAGTTGCATCATTCAGACAGTTCATCCCAATAAGGATGCTCCCAGGAGAGCAGTGGAGCTACATTGAAAGCATTGCAGCTACCAAGGTACATGTATATATGAACTGGTGTTTTGTCATGTTTCTTCCACATCGCACCCTAAGAGGAGGCAAGGGTGAGCGGGGCTAGGAACAGAGCAGCAAGAGAAGTTGATTTTTTTTTTTTTAAACATCTTGCAATGTAAACTCACAGGAGGCCTAGAGGGTGTTTTCTTAATGCTAGCCTGAAAGGCCCTAGTTATGCCTAAAGGCTACAGCTTCCACCACACCCAGGGATGGGAAATCTGGAGGCATTGGTACTGCTGTTACAGCCTGAGAGCTTCCCAGTCCACCTTATGCTTCTCTGAGAAGGTCCTTCTCCCCCAGAGACCAAGAAAGCAGTGGGGCAGGCACCATTGCAGAAGGGCAGAGATAAGCCACAAACCCAGCAGCTTAGAGCAACCCAAGAAGCAGCAGGAAGAAGCTTGAAGGACAAGTTCAGCCCTTCCACATGCATATGCAAGTCTACCTTGCACCAGTTTCATCTTATTCCCAGCTTGAGATAGTCAAAGCTGGATAGGAAAGCTAAGATTAGAAGACATCACATTGACTTGAAGGCTGTCTGTTTAGCATCCCCAATATTGTCATTGTATATAGCTGAGAGGCAGGGTCATTAAAAGCAGTTAGGACAGGGTCTCATTCAATTATACAAACAGCTTGTGGTTTATAAGGCAGATGATAGACCACCATTCACCCATTACCCAAGTGATTAAGAGCTGTTAAGTCAAGAAAGTGAAGGTTATTTACTGGAGTCACAGGTGACACCAGAGCCAGCAAGGGAGGAATCACACTGCAATTGATAAGAGCATCCCTGTACAGAGGACCATCACCTGTAGAGATGAAGAAGGGTTGTTTATTGCATCTGCCCAAGTCACAAGACAGTCAACATCAAATAGCAATCAGACCTGCAGGCACAAGCCAGGGCTGGGTGTCTGGGCTCACTCACCAGCCACACACCATTAAGTATTTTCAGGTGGGGAGGATTTCCCAGGCAGACTGGAGTGCCATCACAGCTAGCTTGCAGCAGGCTGACCAGACATGACCCATTCTGTTCTCCCTACTGACAACACTAGTGGGTTAGACCATCCCAGCAGGATGAAGTCTTGCACTTGGCCTTGGCCAAAATCCTCTTGCGGAAACAACACAGTGTCTCGAAGGCTGCCAGGCCACATGAAGGGACTGAAGGGCTAAGGGCTTCAACAGGGGCAGCACCTTGGAGACAAAGCTGCAGGGAGACATGGCTATCTCGAGGAGCACCGATATTTTTAGCTCCCCAGCACTGGCTTGGGCAGTGACCCCTCTGCACATCCCTAAGCTCAGAGCTGGAGACCTCTGCTTACCTGCAATGTTCCCCAGTGCCCACACAGCCTGCTCGCTGATGTGCATGTGCGGGGAGGACAGGAGGGAGACGAAGGCTGGGATGGCACCTTCTTCCACCACCGCCCTGGTGTGGTCAGAGGTGCCAGAGGCAATGTTAGTCAGCGCCCAGGCTGCTTCGAACTGCAGCGGAGCATTGTCAGCATGGGTCAGGAATTCGACCAGCCTGGGGATGATCCCCAGCTCGATGATCTGATTGATAGGAGGGTCCTTCTGCCTGGACAGCATTCTTCTGCAAGAGAAGACAGCGGACAGCCCGCCATGAGAAGCCGTGCGATGCCATGACAGACCATAATCCTGTGTGCGGCCTGTGAGGGACGCAGCCCCTGTTAAGAGATGCTTGTTCAGCATCCCACATCACCAAACCCTCTGGCAGAGGAGTTGCTGTAGAGGCTTCTGCAGGAGACACATCTAAGAAGACACTGAAGCAACAGCAGTGTGTGTCAAAGTGCAATACTTCACACATCCTTTTGGGACCATGACAGCATTATTCCGTGCTCCCCACTTCGCAGGGGTTTGAGACAGTGGGGGGGTGGGGTGGAAGAAAGAAAATCAATATCGGCAATTTGTTCTCTCACAGCCTGCAAGCCTGCCTCTGCCACTCCCCAGCCCGGGAGCACTGGCCAGCCCCCACACAGACCAGAGCTCACATTTTAAACCACTTTCCACAGACTGCTTTTCCAGCTGAAACCCAGAATCAGCAACTCCCTGCTGCTGTTCTGCCTCACACCAGCACAGAATCACGTGGAGCTGCCAGGGAGATGGGATCAGGGCATTGATCAAGTCAAAGCCAGCCAGAAAAAAAAAAAAAAAGAAATGCTTTCAGCCAGATCTGCTTTCCAGCCTGGTTTGTGAGTGCTGGCGGAGGGTAGCAGGGAGGTGTGAACCCACCGCTCGGAGCTGCCTCAGTGCTGCCCCTGGTCCCCCACCACAGCTCGGTGGGCTGTCAGGGGACCCTGGGTGCAGGCAGAAAGTCATCTCCGTGCCGCACAGCAGATTAGGGAGCCAGTCACGACATGCCCCTTCAGGAAGGGTCTGCTCTGGCCAGCCCCCAGTTGACACCTTGGGAGGAAAGCTTGCGATCTGCTCGCCACGAGCAGACGTCCTCGCAGCCGTTGGGAACGGTGCTGGGTGATGATGGCACCCTGTGATCCCTCCTACCCCCACCCAGGTGGGGACAGCCTTGCTCAGCTTTGACCCCTACAGAGCCAGGCTCCCAAGCCCTTGTCCTGCCCACGCCTTTGGCACTCGATTTCTTCTGGGAACCAACGTGATCCCTGCCCCAGCACAGGGATGGCGAGGGGGGGGCAGCTCCAGGGGCCACAGCCAAACCCTTGGATGGGTCCGACAGCCACTCAAGTCCCTGCCCAGGACCATGACAGAGCCAAGCAAGGCACACGGGGCACAAAACGGGCACCAGCTGAGGTTCCTCAGGGCAGTTCAGGTTACCAGGCTCCTTCCCCCTTCGTCACCTCTTCGGAGAGCTCTTCAAACAGGAGGAGATGCCTTCTGCCAAGAGGACCCACCACAGCTCCATCAGCCACCTCCCTCCCAGCACAGAGCAGCCGGGCAGCATACCTGGTGGCCTGCGTAGCCTGCAGCTGCAGCTCAGCGTTGCTCCCATTCACAGCTTCAGCGATTTCCTCCAAGGACAGCTGAATAATCTGTGTCACAGGGAATGATTCAGAGTCAGATGGCAAGCCAGGACTCCCTCCAGTTTAATCTCCGCAGTCAATCAGCTGTCTAGACCCGAGTCAGTCACCACTTCATATCTAAGCAATGTCTATTCTTTATGCAATGCAGTTTCGAGATGAGGCAGAGGAAGAGAATCCACAAAAGCCTTCGAGGCAACTAATCCTTATAATCAAGCACAGAAAGAGTCACTGACACACCGTAATGGGCCTACAAACTCAGTAATTACCCCTCGCTGCACAGGGAGCCAGACAGGAGCTTTGCCAGCTCCCAGCTAGCTGCAGCACCAGCCAGTTCTACCTGCCATCAAGGGAAGCCACACGGGACATTTTCTGTGTTGCTTTGCATGGAGATGAAGTCTAGGCAGTCTAAAATACTCCCCAGCACTGGGCATGGTGATCAGGAACAGCACTGGCTATTTAACCCAGGTCACCCGAGCTGGACTTGGTAGCGGTCCAAGTAGCTGATACCTACTGCACAAGCTGCAGCACTGATCCTGCCCAGGTGCAGAGCACCCAGCACTCACCTTATTTTTTTTGTCTTCTACTGGAGAGAGACTCTCATCCATCAAACTGAACGAAATGCTCCTGCGCTTGAGGATCTGCTCATCCTTCTTGGCCTTTCGCAGCTCAATGTTCACCTCCACTCTCTGCCTCCGCAGGGCCTGGAGGGCAGGAGAAGGACGCCATCCCACCGGTGTCTGCATCACCCCATTCCCCCCAGGAGCTCCTCTACTCAGCTCTGTAACCCTCTGCCCCAAGTTCCCCACACGAGGAGTGCAGAGAGCCAGCAACTGCTCCCGGGCAGCTCCTTGCTTTGGCCTGGAGGGTTGTGTAGGAGATGGGACAGAGTAAAGCCTCTCACTTCGTGCCTCCCAGGACGTGGGCTGCTGGATGAACCAGCAACCAGTGGGTGTTTTTAAAAGTAGATTTGCTGAACCTGAAAGGCAAACCCTCATCTCCTCTACTGGTTTGAAGCAAGCTGACAGATCCCATGGTCTGACATCCCACACCAGCCCCCTCTCCGCAGGGATAACTGCTGCCGAGAGCTCAGCAGGCTGGGGCTGCACCATCTCCCTTCCCAGCACATCCACCGGTGCAGCTCAGAGTCACCCACCCAAAACTCATGTCCCCCTTGCCTGTGCCACCACACTCCTCACATCTCAAAAAGCTAAGTGAGCATCCCTGCTGGCAGAGCCACCCCCCCCCCCAATTTGCTACCCCATACAGGTAGATTTGGGGGCACTTGCCCTTCAGAAGCCTCCACATCAGCTCCTGCCAAGAGGCGAAGCCCCAGGGGGCTCTGCCGATGTCCGCGGGCGGGTGGCGGAGGGGGGTACTTACGGCCGCATCCTTGCCCTTGTTCTTGAACTTCCTCATCCGCTCGCTGTGCTCGTTCACAACTGGCATCTTGGCAGGTTTGAGAGGGGTGCCAGCTGAAAGCCTTTACGTGCTTTGGGGGTTTGGAGCAGAGCAGGGTCAGGTCACAGCCACACCAGCAACATCCACCTCTATCCACAGAGGGGTCTCCCACTCCCACCAGTAGCCCGTGCCACACATTTTCTCTCCCACCTCCCCAGCACAGGAGATGCTGGAGGTCCCCTGCCCTGAGCAGGATCCTCACACACTGCAGCTGAGCCACTGAACTAAATGCAAGCACAAACTACCACTTAATACCAGGCTACAAAAATTACAGCTACTGCTGTAATCCCAGGAGGGAAGCTGGACACTTCCCACTGTTACAGTAACACCACCTTCCTCCTGGTCTGGTCCCAGGGCTTTTAGTTTTACTTGGACACAGAGCCCAAGACTGGCAAGGCCCCTTGCCTCCAAAAGATCAGCTTAAGATCTGATTTAAGGACAAAATAGCCACATCCAAGCCTACCCTCTCACCCCACCATGTAGCTCAGCTTGGCTTCCTACACCAGGGCCCCCCCACTAGGAAAGACACAAACAAGGTCACATACAGTGGCACAAAGTGACCAAGTTCAGCTAAGCAAAGAGTTCTCCTGGAAACCCAGCTACTAGTAAGGACTGCCAGGTGAAAAACATTAAATAAAGACAGGTAAAACCATTTCTAAACTTCTTCTAGTGAGAGAACCACAGACATACCCACAAATAAGACCAAGAGCAGACCTTCAGACAGTTTTTGTCAGAAGAAGCAAGGCTTCCACCCAGCAGAAGCAGTGGTGTTTTCGGAGCAGCCAGATGCCACCAAGGGCCCCCTAAAGCCAGGCTGTGCCCGAACACACACAGGTGGTACCTCTTCACCTTCCCTCCAGGCTTACAGCCAACACCTGGGGCTCTGAGCAGCCTCCAAGAACTCCCCTTACTTCATCTTTCCAAGTTTAAGGGTTTGGGGTTTTTTTTTTTGGTCCTCTTTCCCTATTTCCTGCCCCAGGAACCAAGGCTAGATACCAGCAGCATCAGGTCTTTACCCCAACACAGCAGCCAGCCACTAACATCCCCCAGCTCCCAGAGGGACCAGGATGAGCCACCTCTTGGCTCAAGCCAGTTACACCCCATAGCCTTAAACCCAACAGTCAAACTTCAAGAACTGCTTCAGCATCCCTTCCTCTTGTTTCCCCTCCAACAGAGAACAGTAACCCCCCCCAAAAGGCCTCTTCTTTTTGGGGAGTTTCCCCCACCCTGACACCAGCCAAGCAGGAGACCCAGCACAGCCCAAGCAGCAGCCCCATACCCATCACAGAATGGAAGAAAACAACCAGACACCAAAAATGAGGAAAGCCACTTACCCCAACTCTCTCTCATACCCCATCACCCTCAGACTGCCTCTTTTATTGCCCCCGTGGAGCCACATACCCCCTGGTTCTCCCCCGGGATTGGCTCTTCCCAGGACAGCCTCCCCGTTACCTCCAGCTGCTCCTTTGCCATGGCCACCTGGATGCAGCTGGAGGAGGACGGATGGTGACGCTTTCCCTCCCCAGCTGCCCCGCTCTCCTCTCCCACCCACCTCCTCCGTACTTTTATGCTTTGCCCATTTTGGCCTTGTCTGGGGCCAGACCCTTCATGGGAGACGCCAGCCTGCACCCGTGCAATGTCTCGTGATGCGGGGGGCGATCCGGGCGCTGCCTCCCCATCGGTGCGCGGGTCAGGGGGAGTGCAGGGGACGGGCGGTCTGGGGGTGCCCCTTTTTTTGTCCAGGTAGCTGGAAAGTCCTTGTGAGCCATGATGCAAGCCGGGAAAGCAGCCGCCTTCGGTTAGCGGGGACCAGGACCGCGGAGCCAGGTGGTAGCTGAGGGGAATCGGCCGCAAAGTGCTTGCAAGTGGGCTAAGACAGGATTAAAAAACTTGGAGCCGCAGCAGGCGCTGAGCTGCTGGCTGGCACAGGGAGCCCGGCAGGGCTGCGGCAGGAGGTAGCATAGAAAGAAACCCAGCAGGAACCTCTTATCTTCATAAGTCCTTTAGATTTTGGCCAGGAGCTGCTGGGCAGCTCTTATCACGCTACATTATGTGCCTATCGCAGAATCCATCAGCTTTAGTCAAGAAGCTGTTTGCGTTTGCGGTGCCCTGACACCAGTTACATGCTGGTGCTCGGGCTGCTTGCACAGCTTGTCCTCCTGCCTCTGCCGCCACTGCGGCCAACGGGGCTAACAAAAATAACCCTCAAAATAACCACCGGCAGCGGGGTTTGGCTACAGCACTGCGGGCAGTTTTGGGGACTTGAAGTGCTGGAGGCATCCTCTTTTTTAGCCATCGTCTTTTTTAGCGAAGCCCTGTAAATCTCACTCTGTACGCGTCCATGTGTGCAGAGGTGCCAGCCTGGTCCAGGTGATGGGGAAAGAAGGAGCAGCGTTTGCCAAATGGGTAGGGGAGAGCAGCTATTAAAAAATTTAATTAAAACCTGATTTTAAATTACTTCACATTTTTTTCAGCCAGGGAGATGGGGAGCACTGTAATTCAAAGCGGGTGCCTGGGCTCGCTGCAGGAAGGTGGGAATGGGATGGTGCTGGGAGGGAGGTGGGAGCAGCACCCACCGCCGGGGGCTGCACCCTCCGCACCCCGGGAACACAGCCCGGGCCTTCGTACCCTGCCAGCCATGGACACAGGAGCCATTTCAAACTAAGTTATGTGAGTTACAGGGAACAACTAGTTCGCTGTGTGGCTATTTCCAGCATGGAAATACCTATGGAAATACGCCGTGCAATACCCAAGCTGCTTTAAGTCACGGATTCAAATCCTGGGGTCATACCAATTCTCCCTTTCAAGGCAAGTGAAACGAGTTGTACAAAGCTTTGTGCGGAAGATGATGTGGAGGGTGTTGAGAGAAGACCTTCAGATAAATCTGTTGTTTGTGGGCATTAAAAAGACAGTTGTGCTAATCCCAGATGCTATATTTTTAAGCTTCAAGTGCCACCGGTTGTGTTATCTTGTTTCTTGGCTGCTTGAGACAGGAAAATTACATTTCAATTGGTTTTTAATTCAGCTTAATCTGGTGCAAAAGTTAGCGTGCACCCTCTAATTTTGTTTTCTGAGCGGTTTGTTTCCGCTAATTCCTAATCAGCCGACGCTAAATCGAAACAGGCCTGGTTCGAGCTGAAATAGATGAGTCCTCACAACCTTGCCAAGCAGTTTAATTAAATTGGCTTAAAATCACGGCCCAAGATAAGTGGGGGCAGCCTCCCGCAGAGGCCAGCCCTCAGCATTTGCTCCTGCGCCTGGAGAGCTCTCTCGCCCGAGGTGCTGCGGGATGCGGCTGTGCAACAAGGCCGCGAGAAGTTTATCGTTATCCTGGGATGCTCTTTTCCCTCTCTGCCCTTTCCGTTCCGTCTCCACCTGCCAAGTGCAATCAGACCCATCCTGTTCAGCTGCTCCATCACTGCCAGCGCGGGGAGGGAGAGGATGGGGGGAGAAAAACACGTGCAAATCGATTAGCAGGCCCCCCCCCCCCCCCCCTTCCCAGCCTTCGCTTCAGTCGCTGATGGCATGAGAGGTGGCACGGCAGAGGACGAGCGGGGCTGATTTCAACCCGTGCTGAGGACACGGGCAGATCGATATTTGCCCAACGGGAAAGGGAACAACCGCTGGAGGAAAAAAAAAAAACCAAACCCCAACGTTTTGGTTTTCAGCATAAGAAGAGGGTATCACAGCTAATGGAGAAGAAAGGAGATAAAACCCTAAATCTACATGACAGTGTCCCCTGAGCTCAGTCTTGTGTGCTCAAGCTGAAAATCCACATCATGACAGGTATGAAAAGCTGCAGTTCCAGTTTAGAGGTTTTCTTTGGGGCTGCTCTCTCCCACCCTGCCACCCTTCGCCCTGCGCTCCCACCACGGCACTGCAGGTTAGTTAGACTGGGACTGGTGACAGATCGGAAAATACCAGTTTTAAGCCCTGAGATGAAAGCACTGATTTTTCCTCCTCTGTTTTTTCATGTTCCTTTAATAGGTTTACCCTGACTGCATGTGGCGTAAGGTGCTGGTCAGGAAAAATATCGGTGTGTGGCATCTCCGCAGCAGGGTTAGAAGAGGCAGGAATAGTCCAGGCTCCATCACAGGAGGTTGCACGGCCACAGTAGCAGGTCGGAGCAATCCCTCTGTGAAAGGAGAACCTCACCTGGCAGAGAGCGAGCAAAGGTAGGGATTCCTGCCAGCCCCCTGAACGTCTGCTCTCAGACAGGGTATTTTCTCCATCAGCTTTAATGTAGTCCATTAAGTTAATATCAACAGATTAATTTTCCTTATTAGTTACAGTAACACCAAGGAAATAATCCATTTGGCTTCCTGAACCAGCTGCCGAGGGAACTGCCGGTGGATGTGGGGCAATTCCCGAGTGTGGCAGGGATGGAGCCTGGAAATTCCTCCTTTTTCGGTTGGGATGCATCCTCCCAGCGCTAACTCTGCAGCCTGGACCGGTTCTGCCGGGGGAGGCAGACGTCAGGCGGCCGCTGACCTCCCCACCGCCAGCCATTAGATCCATTAGATCCGTTTCGGTCCGATGGTTCCTGCAGCAGCCACGGGTTTGTGTCGAGATCAGAGCCGCGTTGTGCCAGGCACTAAACAAGCACATAATAAGTGACAGCCCCTGTCCCTTACAGTCCATCTAATCAGGACACGCAGAAGGTGGGAGAAGGGATTTATTGTTATCCTTGTCTTACTGCTGAGCCAGAGGCAAAGCCGAGCGCCGCAGCTGGATTTTCTGAAGCTCAAGGTGCAGCTTGTTGTTTCCCCTAATTTAGGGCAGCAGCTTCAAAAAAAAGCGGTCCCGCTTTTCTCCCCCTCCCCAGCTTTTCTCCCCCTGCTCCTCTGCAGCCGGGGAGCCGTGGGGTTGCGTCCGTTCAGACAGCTCGTTTGCAGGGAAAGCGACTCACGAAAATAAAGAGAGAAGTGTGGTTTTCCCCCAGTTTGGTTGAAAACGGCTCCTGCTGTGGCCATGGGATCGTTCGAGCTGGTGGAGCGGGAGGAGCGGGGTCCCCGAGGGCAGGTAGCAGCCCAGCAGCGCATCTCGCATTGCCAGCAGTTACGGCAGGTCAGGGCAAACTGGTCCCCAGTCCAGTGCCTCGTCCCTGCGGTCGGTACTACCAGGGCTCTGCGATGGGGTGGCACCAAGAGGAGGGAAGCCTGTCTTAAACGCAGCTTAATTTTCTCCCAAATACATGGGAATTTGGCCCGTTTAAGCGGGTTTGATAAATACCAACTCTGCCGTGGCCGCCCGCTGTGCTGTGGGATATCTCCACTCCCGCGATCCGAGTTCAAGTTTGCCGGCGGTTTTTATGGGGTTGAGCAAAAGGACTTCCACCTTCCACAAATAGTTCACACCTAACACTGCTACGAGGTTATATGGATCGCAAAACTTGTCCCTCTGTGTGGTGCTTTTTAAGGCAAAGCGCTCTTCAGTGCCTTTTTCCAGCCCAGAAACTCAGAAATGTAGGTGCTGAAAAAAAGAAAAAAAAAAAAAAAGCCACATTGCTGTTATACAGGAGAGATCTATATTTATTAAGAGGCCTGGCAGAGCTGAGAGTTCCCTAGGAATTAAGGAGAAGGAATTGCTGTGCGGGAAGACGGCTTGTAAAGTGGGTAACGCCGGGAAGTGTAACACCGACCGATTATCCCATCGGCTGGGCTGGAGTCGGTGGGAGCTGCTGCCCAGTTAACTGAGCCTGGGGAAGGAGCACAGTTAATGGTGTGAGTTGTGGGAGCCCTTTCCCGCTTGCCAAATGCAGTTGTTAATGTCCATTAGGCAGACGGTGTAAGCGGATGCCCCAGAAAACCAGCACAGCCCTGGAGGGCCTGTAACTCCACACCAGGCTGAACGTTAAGGAACTAATTTTAACTTCTAAGCAGCATCCTTTCTGCCAGCCACGGAGGGATTAGAGTAACAGTTTTTGAAATTATTTAAAAATAACATCAGACTTAATCATAGCTATTTATTAAATCCATTATCCTCTGTCAGTTATGGGACACTGATTTATTCAGCTGCAGAAACTATAATCACCTATGGCCAAAAATCTTACTTTTTTTTTTTTTTTTTTCTAACAGAGCCCAGTAATAATTATTCCTTTAGTCCCTGAATCTGTAACTCAGGGAACTGAAACAGACAAATCTACAGTGAATTTGGGGGTGAGGCACAACAGAGTGATGGAGAAACCCTTGGACTTAGTGAAAAAACACGTAATTTTGTATAACTCACGTGTGACCTTGCTCCACGGCCCCTAGCAGGAGAAAGGCTGAGGAGTGGAGTACCTTGTAAATCACGTAGGGGGGAGAAACCCCATGAAAACACCAGAAAACCCACATCAACCATGGGGTCTTGAGCTTCTGGGTGCCACGTTGCTGTCAGGGAGCCCACATGCAGCTTAATTAGACAAGGAGAGGAGCTTTCCCGTTCTCCTGCGCACACAGTGCTGTTCCTGCGGATTTCCTCGGCGGGGAGGGCGGCCAGACACCGCTCACCTTGCTCCCACCCCTCTGATTATCACAGCATTTCAACAGAAACTACTGTCTTCCTTTAAAATGTGTATTTAGGGGCTTTTCTTTGAAAGCCATGCTTAGGAAATGCTAAAAAGAGGATTCAACATGCGTATTCCACCTGATCGCAGAAGCTGAAGATAATTTTTTGCTAAGCCCAGGGGCAATATTAGTCTCTGTTTCGACTGCTTCACCTCTCGTACACACAGTGATTTGGTAATGAGCTTTTTTGGGGGGGAGGGGGGGGGGCAGTAACTACATCTCACCGTGCCATCTCCTTCCAGCCACTCCGTGGCTCGGAGGTCTGTCCTGGACAAGCCGGTGGGAGCAGCACCCTCCGCACCGGCACAGCCCCTGGGCAGCACCATCCAGCTGGTGTGATCCTCCGAGCACATTTGTTTTAACTGGAGCGGCTTGTATTAGGGGATTAGATACGTAAAAATACGGACTCAAATTCTGCCTGTCGCTCCGAGCGGGCAGGTTATCGGCGTGGTCCGTTTTTCTGAGGCTGAGGCACAAAACTCCCTGGGAAAAAGGGCAAGAAGGGGAAAAGGAATGGCAGAGCTTCTGTCTTGGCTTTTCTGCTCCTGAATGTTATAGAATAAAGTGAGCAGGAGGTGCCCGCAGCACGAAGGGAGCGTTCCGGCAGGTGATCTCCCAAACGCAGACGGTGAAAGCCCTGCAGCCCTGCTAACGAAGCTGCTGATTGCGTACGTGGAGACCCTGGCAATCCCAGCCTATGGTGAGGACTAGGGCTGTGGTTTTACTGGTGTCCTCGTCCAGGGCTGTGGATGGTGGGCCAGTCAGAGATGGGGTGGAAAGAAGCCCCAGGTCTGGGCTGGAAGGGATGGACCCAGGGACAGTCCCAGGACGGGGCTGGGATTCGGGACCATTTTGTGGGTTGGGGCTGGCCCAGTCCCACTGCTGGGGGCTGGGAGACGGTCCCTCTCCGGGACGAGGTCGTGGCTCCTGATGGCCTCTGGCTAAGCGTAAGGATTTGGTTGGTGGTGGTCCTTGGCCAGAACCAGACATGGACCCCTGAGGCTGACGGTTGGGGTTAGGCGAGGACTAACTGATAGACCTGCTTCAGGTTTAGGGTGGGCTCCGAGGGTTTTGGTTATTCCTGACCTCCGTGTCAGGAACATTCGGAGAACTAAGGTAGGATAGGAAGGGACGGGCAGGTGCACGAGCCGTTAGTCCCCACTCCCTTCCAGATCCAGGCACAGACCTGTTTTCTGACTTAACACCCCCCTGCTGTTGGCAGACACAGTTAACCCTGGTGGAACAGTTGGCTTAACCCTCTGTACGGCTGGTCCGCCCGGGGCAGAGACACTCGGCAGAGCTCTGCGTCTCTCCAGGAGCTCAAAGGGCCAAAGTTAAAAATTCCCAACCTTGCCAACGGTCTGCGTGGGGTCAATTTGATGCCACATGCCAGAGGTTTCAGAGGATTTTTCCCCCTCTTTTTCCTTTAAAAAAAAACTTCAGAAATCTGGGGGCTGTTCGTTTCGCCTCCGCAATTCCTTGCATTAAAAGAGTGCTACAACTGAAAAGCTGAGCGCTGAAAAGTTAAGACACCAGAAAGACAGCCTTGAACTTCGCTTTCCCGTGCATGCACCTCCCCGTAGAGTTTTTGATCGTATTCCTGCAGGCTGTCTTCTGCAGGACCCACGACTCACTGAGCACCTGGTGGGATTCGAAAGTACTTGCTGGGCATCGTCCCCATCAGACCCCCTGTGCCTCAGGACCAGCCATCTGCCCTCGTTTGGTTAGGGACTGGTCCTGTCTCCGTACAGCCAACACCCCCCCAGCCCTCACGGGAACACACTGACCCTCCCCAAGCAAGCAACAGACGACAGCTGAGAATGAGGATACAGCTTTCGTTACAGAACCAGCATTATTTTTTAAATGACTAATAAATGCACAAACATCTTGCAGTCTCCTGGGCCGCGTCTTTATATAACCCAGTGATCCTCCAGCAGGGCTTTCTGATCCGGATACCGTTCCTCCCCGAACCACTGGAGATCAGTTTGCCGCTGCTCCTGAAATCCAACCCCGAAAGGCAGCATCTGAACCGAGGTCCTCGTTGCTCCAAGGCTTGTCGCCACAGCACAAAGGCTGAGGCTCTAGAGCGAGCCGTCAAAAGCGATTTTGTCTTTCCTGTTCCTCCGCCTACCACCTCCTTCTTTGTAACTGGGAATGTCACTAGGGACACCTGGGCTACTGTGTTTAGCCTGCGATCCCTGGCAGCGCTAAGAAGGAGAAACCAGAGCCTGCCTTCCACGTGGCCTGTGTTACATGGGCTGGTTTGCCCATTACCTGAAGACCATTTTCCAATCTAAAACATCGTTACGCTCCCCATCCCTTCGGGCAAGGAGGCTGGACTCTCGGTTTCACCTTAACGGGATGAAGAAATCTGTGTCAGGGCAAGAAACCGAGCCCGCACCGAAGGCAAACATCCTGCTTGGCAGACAACTCCCCGCCCGGGACCCGCCGTCCGCAGAGCTTGCCGTGCAGCGCTACCAGGCCGCGTTACTGCACGACGGCTCCTTCGTCTTCTAAGAGAACCTTCAAAAACCTCCTCACCAGCTAATCTAATCGTTGGAACGGGACGTGGCTGGATGAACCAGCCGCAGCCCAACGCGGGCTGGCGCGGTGGGATTTGCAGAGCGCGGTGACGTGCCGGAGACCGGCGTGGCCAGGGCTGATACAGGACGGGGTTTGTGCTATAGAAACCGCAACGCCATTGCGTTAAACTCGGCAAGAGGCATCCTAGTTGCTCAGGAAGCAATTTTGGCTGAGTTCTAGTCGTTGCTGATCTGTCCACGGGCTGAGTGAGCTTGTAGCTATTTAAGGTTTGCCATTTTGACCTGCATCGCTTCGTAGAGAGATCCGATTGCTCCCTTTGCAGCTCGCTCCTCCTGTGCGCTCAGAACAGACATTTATGCACGTTACACACGAGTGAACAGGTCAGAACCCATTATTTATTTGCTGCATTTCACGTCTTTCTCTAAGATGTTTGTCTGAGAACTGCTTACGATCTCCATTCACAGATTCAAGGTTTGAAATAATTACCTAAAAAAGCCCAGAAAATATGACTCGCTGCGGATACATTCCTGAGAAGTTAATCACAATTCTCAATATTCAAGACTCAAGCTGGCCACGGTTTCTGTGGTATTCTCCTGCTCCTGATGGGACATGCTGAGTTCTTGGAATCAGATTTTCAGGGTGAATAGTCAGTTACAAATTCAAGAGGTGGGTGTAACATGAACTCTCTAATTTTCACCTCAAAGAGGCTGTTTATCTGAATCTTCCTGCTTGGAAACTCTATCCCAAGCGTATTCAGCCGAAACACCCACAATGGCAATACTTGCAGAGTAACCACATCCCAGACACTCCAGCTGAGGCAAATATAGCAGAGAAATACTTAAAGCCGATGCAGCGGCAGTCGCCTTTCAGGGCAGTTCCCATCCCCCAAGCAACTGAAACAAGACCGTAACACAACAACGGCCTTTGTCTCTGCTTGTAGCAAGCACACAGAATTTATTCATCATAAACATGGGGCCTAGAAATGATTTAAAAAAATGAAACTTTAACTCCATCACCAACATGGCTGCTCCTACCGAAGATTCAGCCGAGGTTTGTCTGCCAAAGACCAGCTCCTCTCACCCACGAAGTCCACCTCGGCAAGAAGGGCCCAGCCAAAGACACGACTTTGAACGAAGGCTTTATTGGACGGTCTCGCTATTCCAGCCTCCTGTCCCTCCACTCCAGCAGCTGAGTTCATAAAGCACCCTATAAGGAAAGGAAAGACAAGGAGAAATCCCCACGAAACAAAGCATTATCTGATCTCTCCTGAGGGACCACAGCTTTCCCAACCGGGCTCCCAGCGTTACGGTCCGCTGAACTTACGGATAAGGAATGTGTTGTCTCTTTTAAAACGTTAAGTGCTGGCTCAGGCCCTTTGGGCAGCTGTGAAAGAGCCTGGCCAGCCCTCGTACACACATTTTCCAGGCTCAGGGGTTTGGCCAGGTAGGTACTTGCAGAGTGTGGGGTGGAGAGCAGGAAGGACCACGTGGCAGAGATTGCAAGCAGAGGCAGAAAGAGGAAAGCACGGCGCCTGCAGGTGTACTCGAAGCCCGTCTGGATCTATATTCATCGTGTTTTATAACAGATAGGCTTGAACTCACAGGTATTTTAACCATAAGTTTATTAAGTTCCTTGTGATTTTGGGGAAATGAAATTTCAGAATTTTAACTCGCCCCCAATTGTTGGCATGGCTTTACCACTTGATATATGGCTTTTGGAACTACATTTACACCTAAGCTTTTAAAAACATATATTGCCTCTGGGTACCTAACCAACACAGTTGAGGGCTGCCTTTAGAGAAGCTAAGCACCAGTCCCTCCTACTGACTTTAGACTGAAAGGCCGGAATAAAATAGACTTTTTGTAGGTACTTAGTCTGCCAAAGACCGGACTGACAATGGGTGGACAGCTCTGAAGATTTAATTTGTCTCCATGCTGTGCCTCAGTTTCCCCAGCTGTAAAAGCACGGTGAGGCATAAAGAAAGTTCCATTAAGGTCTGAGACCTGCACCCAAGAAACTGTTTGATGCAAATATGAACTATTTTCAGTCACATGCATTTATCTTCTGTAGGTGTTCGGTCTGACATTTCATTGATCTGTTTCGGAGACCATGCAAGTCCATGTATTTCAGGAAGGTGACAGATGAAGAGCAGACCTGCATCGTCTCAAATATACGTTGCCAATCTGGGCATCTAACACCAGCAAGTCTACGGATTTAACTGCTTAGATTGAGAGGGGAAATGACTGCTGAGCTGCTATAGTCTCTTATCTCTGCCTGATCAGAAATGGAAATGGACAGAGGAAAGTTTCTCCTTCCTGCTTTATGGGTGGAATTCATCCCGGAGCAGCAGACTGCAATTGGCGGTGTTACACCAGGACCTCCCCGAGCCCTAAAACCGGTTTCCAAAAGTGCAGCGCCGCTGCCTTGGAGTCCTTGCACGCAGCTATTTTTAGACCATCAAGGTTTTCAGGAGGATGGTGGGGAAAATGAGATCGCCAGAAGGGCCAGCGCCGTCATCGTCTCTAACCAGCGCCGAGCTATTCTGATTCCAGCCCAAGCAGCAGCCTCTGAAACCAGACCCTGCCGGCAAAGAGTCCCGGTCCCCCCACCTCCGCCCACCCCAGTTACCCCAGCCTAACTCCTGCGCGGACGGCTGGGACTCACGAGAGCGGCGCGAAGCCTGGCTTGGGGCTGTCACGGCGGGGGCCGCAGAGGTGGATCGGAGAGCAGCCCTTGGCCCGGGCAGCGTGTCCGCACCGCGGAAGAAAGCCACAGCGTGGCCCGTGTTCCCTTTAACGTGAGTAACGCGCAGTAGTGGTGAAATCAGCCTTGCCTCTGCAGGGAGCAACAAGTCGAGCGGGTCTGGTAGGTCCCGTGTCCTTAGGTAGCTGGACACTCGCAAGGGCTGCTCACCATCACCAGTTTGGCTGTTGCCTTGACGACATTAAAGCTAGTTCAGGTGTGTGGCTGGGGGAAGGAAGACCACTCGGAGGGTGGGACATAGTCTGCTCCCAGCAAGGAACAGGTCCCCAGAAATGCAAAGCCTTGGGACACGAGTCATGTCCTTGAGTTCCCCTGTTCCCTCCTGTGGAATGGCTTTGCCACGGGTATGGTCTTGGGTTGTGACAGGGGTGAAAAACCACCAAGGGGCATGTGGAGTGGATGTGCCATGGACTCTCGCGGGTGACCCTGGTGGCTTTTGATGCCTGAGGACAGGAGCTGATGAACCAGGCCCTCCCTTTCAGGTTCCTCTGAACCCCTTTACAGCTGTGCCTGCATTTCTGCTATTTTGTGCACTGCTGTCACCTTTCACGCTAGGAGGGTTTGTGCCCGTACTGCACGGGAGGCATCTGCACGGGAGTGTCCTTATCCCAGGGAGCGAGTGAGAAGTTCTGTGGTTGCTCTGACTTACAGCTACTTCGGGGGTGTCCTGGTTTCAGCTGGGATAGAGTTAATTGTCTTCCCAGTAGCTGGTACAGTGCTGTCTTTTGAGTTCAGTATGCGAAGAATGCTGATAACACCCTGATG
>JAVJGG010000061.1:16176376-16207637 GCA_035590195.1 Aviceda cuculoides
CTCTTGTTTCCAGGGAATATAAAGTGACCTTAAACAACACACTGATTTTTTTTTTTTTTTTTTTTTTTAAAATGAACAGATGTGCTATTGAGAGTCAGAGCTGGCATTCACAGCTGCCACAGGGCAGCAGGCCTAGCCAGATGGCTGAGCTGGCAGCTAAGGGCTCGAGCCCTCTTTGTCGAGCAGCTCTGCTTTGCAGGTGGTTTTGAAGCCGTGGTGGAGCAAACAGGCGCGCACCTCCCACAGCACGTGGGAGCCCGGGCACCTTGTCTGAGGTGCGCGTTGTTGCCTCCGCTCCGTCCGGCAAGCTCCGCGGAACGGCGCGTGCGCACGAAGGGACAGAGCCGAGCCCCGCTTCCCTTCTGTCCTGCCCGGGAAGCTCCCAGCAGGGCTGGAGAGCGAGCCTGCCCCTGAAAGCAGAGCCCGTAACCAGTTTTCTGAGTATGCAGCAGGGGGATGGGGACGAGGAGTGACGTTCTTCCCGTTACTCAGATGAACGGGTTAATCTTCCCTGCGATAGAGGCTGACAAAGTTACTCAGCTCACGGGTCTGAAGTCGGGAGAGCCCCAGAGGGGCCATCACCAGTCCCAGGGTGAAAAGAGGGAACAAGCTGGAGCAGAAGGGAATGCTCTTAGGACTTTAGTGCCAGAACTAGGGATTTGGCCAGCGCGCACACGTTCGCCGAGGCCACCGATGGCCACTGAAGGCTGCCTCTGTAACAACCGTCGGGACAAATCACCCAAATTCCTCCAGCCCAAGGGAGGCAAAGGCAACGGGGAAGAGGCTCGCTTCGAGCACCGCCGTGCGTTACGTTGGCAGGGTAAGGGCAGGCCAGCGCTGTTTCCGCCATACCCCTGTCGCTAACCCTCAATAAGCTGGAACAGGCACTCAGCGAGGTCAGACAGGAGGCCAAGACGTAGAGGCCAAACCCTCTGCATGAGTAGATCCAACTTCCATAGGCTTTAAGGTACAGCAACACTGGGAAAAGTACTTTTCTGGTCCAAATGAATGTGTCTCTGTTGCCTTAAAGAAGGGCTGCAGCCAGAGATTGGCTCTGCCACACAGAAGTGTGCACCTCAGAAATCCCTGCCAGTAACAATTAATTGAAAACATTGATTGTGCAAATGTCTGACCAGTGACGCAACAGTTGAATATTTTAACACAGAAAAACCAGCAAGGCTGTTTCATGACTCTTCAACATGTTGCCGCTGGCCTTGGTTAAAAATATAATCCTTATAAATATCCTGAAAAGGAACAACCCCCCCCCCAAACTCAAGCCAAGGCTTGTTCCTAGTAACACGAAGTTCTAGGAAAGCTACCCAAAAGAGACATCAGCCAGAGGATTAAATTCATTTTTGCTTCTGTTGCTTACGTGTTGCTGGAAGAGCCAGAGGCCTGCAGTTCACTGCAGCTTGTCTAGTTTTTCCTGGTGGATGTCACTTGCCTCTCTGCTTTGTTGTCAAGCAGCCATGCTAATGCTTAGCAGCGGGAACAGTATTTAAGCATATTATCAAACTCCACCAGTTATTCATATACTCCGCTGCACAGACATACTGACAGAACATGATCAGAGCATGAATCACAGGCCTTTTGCTCTATCTTTTTTACACTCAGCAACTATTTCCTTTCTTTGCTACCAAGCAGGTTTTTGAAAGTGACATTTGACTGTGCCAAAATATGTTCTGATTGTGCTTGGTTATACCAATCTATAAGCCACATTGTCCCCTCTGTCAGCGTATCAAAGTATGAGCCTAAAAGGTAGAAATATAATCTCTCTGCAACATCCTTTCCTTTGGCAGACCTGCAGAATCATTTATTCAGGGCAAATGGCCTTTCCATGGGAAGGGCCCCCCATGAGTCCCGAGACTCTGGGGAGTGCATTAATGCTATTTCCACGCCAGCATTAAATCGCTTCCTTTCCCTAGACCCACAGAGGATTCGTCCCTCTCTCTATGCAGGTTAACAATCAGAAATCTGCTTTCTCATGCCCTGCTACTGGGCTGTTCTCTCGCTGTATCCGAACTGGTCATGCCTTTTCTCCCCTGCTCCTTTCCAGGTGGGACACCGTATCGCAGGGTGGCTACAGAAGAACGGGGATGCCCTGAATGAAGCAGTGGTGGGCTTGCTCCAGAAATCCAGCATGCCCCTGCTCTGGGTCCTCTTTAAGGAGGAGGAGGCTGCAGGTAGAGTCATCATTATGCGGTACAATCAATACTGTCAGCTCAATGTGTCGGCAAGCAAATGTCATCAGTTCTGGTGCCCAGTGCTTCCCCATCGTTCTTTTCCAGAAAGGATTAAGCCTGTCATTGTAACACTCTCTTCATCCAGGTAAGAGCCTGTGTCTGCCTCTGCATCCTTCTCTTCCCTGCTGAAAGACAATCTAGCCCTGTCCTTGAAAATTCTGTCCCCCCAGCACTAAGAGAGGCAGACAGTACGCACTGCGTTCGCTTTGCTCGGTGAAGGCGCTACCGAGCACAGACGGGAGTGTGAGCGCAGGCCCGGCTTAGTGACAGGCTACATAATCCCCTCCCGGCAGTCAGTGGCCTTCTGCTGCCCAGACAAATGTCAGGTTTCTATCAACCAGAAAAGCTTGCTGCCATTAGGATTGTCATCAGCCCAGCCCAGGACTCTGCACTTGAAAGGTGAATGGAAAACAGCTTAGGAAACTGCTTTTTCAGATTTCGAGCTACTAAATAGACAGGGTCAAATCTTACTTCTACTTCCTGAATGTCCAACTCCATCTCAGCCTATGCTAAACTGCTGAAGCAGCACCAGCATAAGAGAGAGGGACTGATGTAGAGTGCAAAAAACTGTGTATGCCAACATACTGTGAATGCAGATTCTCTTGTTTTCCAAAGCCTATGTTCACTTCTGGTTTGAGGATTTCTTTAGAGTAGTAAACAATGAAAGAACAACCTCTAAACCAAAGCAGAATGCAGTTAAAATGATGCTTTTTTTTTGGTTAGTAATTTATCCAGACAGCACTGAGCTGCTCACTTAAGTCAGTTAAGACAGATTTACGTTGGAGGCTGCAGTATACTACTTCAGTGTGACTCCTTTTCAAGATCATCTCTCACGTATTCTATGCCATGATACTGGTTTTAGCTGGTGGCAGCAAGAGGCAGGAAAGAGGGTCCTCTTTTGTGACTGCCTCCAACTTCTACGGGGTAAACAATCACCCATGCCTTTGTATTTAAACTGCCATCAGTGCCTTTGTATTCCACCAGCAGCCTGGTCCCCCTAGTTTATGTTCAACCCTGGCCAAGGCTAGCTAATGCCATTACCCTGATTTACCAATGCAGAACTAAAAGAGAGAAGTGTGGTGTTCAGTTAACGGAAACTTTGGCATCTAGTGGCATTGGTGTAATTTAAAATGCCCTTGGGCATCTGGGACATCCACAAAGGGCAAAAAGATACAACACAGGACTTAGAAGAGACCTGTGTTCTTCTGGAGCAGTGTCTGGTGATACATGAATGGATCTAAAATGTCATTATATTTAGGCAACTGAAACCCCTCTAAGAGGCTTGCAGGGTTACACGGGGAGGATATGGCAGAGCAGAGAATTACATCCCAGTCTCTTGAGATGCAGGCCAGCACCTGGAGTGTATCTTTCTGAGGGTGGTGTCACACACAGTACTTACTTACCTTAGCTGTCATGAGTGCTAGAAACAGGACAAGAAAGGTCTACAGAAGCTTGTTAGATTTTGCCTTGAAAGTCACAAACGAAGAGGGGAAATACATTATAAAGAAAGTCCTGTGTTACCGTTTCTGTGGTATTCAAAGCTGAATGCCAGCTGATATGGTTATGGACGAGTCCAATCAAACCCCTTCAGACATCCTTGTTTGTTTTTATCATGCACTGTGCTGCCACTTCACCCACTTGTGATTGCTGACAGCCATGCAGGAGTTTTCACAGAAGCCTGAATGAGGTTACTGCGTGTTGCCTGTCCTCTCTAGCATGCTTCTGTCTCTAGGGGCTGGTCCACCCAGCAAATAAAAGCCAATTGCTGTTATCGATTCACAGAGCTATTCCTCTAGGCTTGCTAGTGGAGAGCAGGTCTTTTCATTGTTAACTCTTTGTACGATGGTAATCCCTGAAGGAATAGTTATATAACACTGTAAGCCAGAATCATGAACAACATTTACCTGAAATTGTTTCAGGTTCACACCATGCCCAAGATTGTGTCCATACATGTAAGTTTGCTCCCCGAGGCCACGTAGGACCAGGCTCACTTCCTACTGTGTTGTGTGGGATTCTTTTGTTTAGGTTTTTTCTCCCCAGCTGTGAAACACAAATGACTGTATAAAACAGAAGGTTTCCATTTTCTCTCTCCAGCCTTGGTAATTCCTGTTAGTTTTTTCACTCCATTCCTCTTTGTCTCACTCCAGGAGCAGCTGAACTAGCTGACGACCACTTTGCACAGCACATCCCTGCATTTCATCCACTGCACTGTTCCAAATGGATTCACTCTGGTAAAGCAATCCTCAGGCAAAGCCACACAGTGCCTTCAGCACAAGCTGTGGCTGGCTCAACAGCAGATCTTTATTCAGGAATAAAAAAAGTTGGGTCATCACTTCACAGAATACCTTGTACCCCTTCAAGGAAATGTTAGTCTGAGAGACGCTTCCAAGCGCCAGGGCTAGAGACAGGATGTCTAATAAACCTCTCATTTCGGGAAAGAAGCACAAAGAATTAGGAAATACACGACCTGGAACTAGACAAATTGGCACCATTATTTATTAGGCTGCATTCCCTCCTGCAATCCTTTTTTTGCAGGATCAACCACAGAGTGAGTGGAAGAGGGGAAGAGCAACATAAGTAAGTTTTCACCTATGATCTATAACGAAGTGGAAGGGCAAGTAACGAAAAGCAGCGAACAGCAAACAAATCTGCTACGAATAGGCAGTTACTCATGTTGTTTGAATCCCAACACTGTTACTGAATGCACATCTTCCACTTTCAGGTGACAGAGGTACATGTCCTGTGCAGTGATCTCATCCATGAGAAATCCGAGAGGGAGTGGGTATGAATGCCTACTTCTAGTGCTTCTGCCTCCCCCTCCAAGAACTTCCACTTTGCACAGACAGGTAGAAATGTCCACAAACTTCCTTACCACCAGTATTTCAGTGCCATGCCCATGGGGTTAGGAAGCTAAACCAGAGAAGATATTAAGCAATGATTAGCCTTTCTGCACTGCCACTAACTGTAGCTCTTATATATTATACCTGTCTTTCTCACTTTAGATACCAAAGCCTGAATCCCAGCATAATCCCTCCGGGGTTTGCGGACAATAAGAAGGCATCAGAGTTGCTGCTTGGCTCTATTGACCTGGGGGAAAAGGAGTACAGAATTGGATATAACAAGGTACTGTTTACTCCTACCAAGCTGAGCTAAATAAATTGATGGCAGTTATGACTCAGCATGCCTTTGGTGTAGATATAGCTGCAGAGTTAGAGTTTCTACAGCAACCCACTTCCTCATGCATATAATGTTCTCTCTTACACATGCTCCCCAAACTGACTTTTAATCAGACAGCACAGTTAATATAATGCAAATGAAGTGCACCTTCAGCTATGTGATAAATCTCACTTGCTCTTTACTATTCCTTAGTCAGGCAAAAATCCTACTAACTGATCATTTATCCAATTTAAGACTGGAAAGAAAAATGGAGAGAGACTGTTGTAGCTGTCTAATATTAGCAGCATATATCATTAATTTTGCACATATGTTTTTGTCATAACATAATGAAAGTAGCTGTTGTAACAGCTATGCAAAAGGGAGCATTCTGTTCTTTGCACGAACCTAAAATCTGCATGTCCCAACTTTTATAATAATTACACAATAGTCATGACTCCTCCAGCCTATCCTATCCTTAAATTTCAACTTACGGATGGAGGCTAAATTGCGCCAGACACTGCCCTGATCTTACTTTTAAAGCCAACGGCCACAAGATTACTACTATTATTTTTTCATTGTGACTGAAACTACTTAGTGAGTTTCCTGTCACAGGAGAGCATGAGGCATATTTGGGTTTCATCAAGGAAAAGATTTCCATTGCTGCTTTACTATATGCCACTTAGCTAAATCTTACGATGATCCCGATGTTATTTTTTATAGCTAGACACCTTGGGCACAGAAAAGGCTACAGAACTCTGGGCAAATCCATGCTAAAGGTGAAAGGAATCAGATTCCTAAATATTAGTCTTCCATTCCCATCACCTCCCCAAACTTTATCCTTCTTTTAAATGTAAGCAGAGAACCAGACAAGATCACAATGGGATAAACTGACATGTAAAGACCAAAGAAGTAAAATATCCTCATTTCTGAGTGCTAACACATGGCACATCCAGAGTTTCACAGTCCTGAAGGTGACCTAGAACTCCAGGTTCTAATTGTGGTGGGATCCTGGCCACACTGGAAGACGAGACATGAACCTCTGGCAAATATCATGACCATGCTGCAATGTCATGCTCATGGCTTCCTGATGAGGACTGAGTACAAAAAGATGCTAGAAAGAAGTTTTCCTTGAGGAAAAAAACTAGAAACTATTCTGTGACTCCAAGGCAACATTATAAACCAACCACCAATGTAATTAATTTACTAGCAAGAATCATAAAATGAAAGTGGGACTTCCAAGTTCTACATCCCAATACACAGCAAAGCAATAAAGCTTTCCTGCTTTTTCCACATGGCTCCATGCAGTAGAACAATATTGCAGCTGGACAGCTGGGGTAGCTCTGTTACCTCTTGTACATCCATTCCAAAGACCAACAGCTGGAGGATCTCTATAATTTGGTAGCGAGAACTATCACTGTCAAGAAACCCTAACTCACATGGTGATGCTGTGAGTCTCCTGGAACTCAACCACAATAGGTATGTTTGCATCACAAGATTTTGGTTTTGATCTGTGCACTTTCTCTGTCACTGTGTATGGTATCTGTGGCTGCAGGATAGAGGAGAAGGAAGACAGGAGGCAAAAAACACCCTTTCGATTAGCTTCCAGTTTATTTCTATATTTGTGTATTTTTATTTGCATATTTCCAGCAGTATTTGTTTCTTCTAGTGCACAAAAGCTTCAATTTCTACATCCACAGTAGCATTTTTTAAACATATTTAATTCTGTTGTCCTTTTTCCTATGTCAGTAAACTGCTATAATGCTTCTGGCATGCCAAAATATTGTGGGGCATTGAGGCCTACCCCATTTGACTGAGACTACCTACTGACTCCAGCATTCTGCTGCGTATGATTGAGCGTGAACACTCAGGAGTCCCCCTACATACACTGCTCGGAAACAGAGCTGTTTCTAAGCCCTACATGTTCTGTTTGCTACAAGCTAGGTCTGATGGCAATTCAGAGGAATGTTCAGAAGCTTCTGCAGCTGCTTTTCTGGGGAAGGTGGAAATAGTACATTAGGGTGAGGAAAGTACTCTGAGGTTGTCCTCTTCTGCCGAATTAAACAGTGGCAATTACAGGCACTGAGAACCTTGGGATGTCTGGGCAGGGAAGATAAGGGCTGGGAGAAAAAATAATGGCCATGTTCACTTAAGTAAAGACACTGAGAAAGCTAGTGACTTTCTTGTTAATTATTAATAGGGCAAGAGGCCTGAATTACTTCTTTCCAAATCAATGCCAGAAAAGTTAGTAAATGCAGAAAGCCCTGAAATCTAAGTCTAGGCCTGCTACCTCCAGGGAGTGGAAAGAGAGAGTCTTAGAAATTCAAGACCTGGACTTCCCACTTCTCAAAATAGCATAGAGAGAGATTATGAGCATGGGAATACAAAATTTCACAATTCATTAACATTTAAAAGCTGAAACAAAGCTGCTTGGTTCACTTCTCTTAAGCAGGACCCTACTGTCAGCATGAAGGGGCAGCTCCAGCTCAGACTCTCTTCACTCAGTCCAAGGATAGATAAGTTGGTTTTCTGGTAAGAGAGGAAAGAAAGCATTGACTAAGACACTCAAGCTTAAGTGAAACAAAACTATATCAAATCCAATTTTCCACATATATGTGAAAAAAAAAAAAAAAATGTGCCTTTTACCTGGGGACACACCTTCCCAACTCCAGTGCAAACCAAATGAACTTCCATAGCCTTAGAAAGAAAGAGCTTTCAAAGGGTTCTGGTCCCATTTTGACTGGTATGAATCTAGATCATTATAAGAATCACTCTGCATTTATATCAGTTCAGAATCTGGAATACAGTCCTGATTTCTATGCTGGCACATATATCTGCTACTGTGCAGAATAACAACGTTTTCTAGGAGTTGTATTGCTCACGCTATAGATATGAAACCCTCTGCACTAAACAGGCATTTCAGGAAACACCAGGCCTCCCACCGGCATGCAAAAAAACACTAGGATCTGATAATAAAAGGATCAACCTCAAGACTTTCAGGAACCTTTCAGGAATAGAAAAGTCTTGTTTTGTTTTGGGAACATCATTGCTTGAACTCCTTACTTGCAGGTGAAACCGTTGCTGAATGTGGCCCAACAGGAGGAGGAAATGCAATTGAAGGAATTGGACATGAGAAGCATCATGTCAAAGACTTGGGAGCTCACAGAACTCAGAAAAGAGCAGAGGAGCAGCCGGCCATCCTCAGCGAGAAGAATGACCTCCCCATCCAACTGCAGGCTGAGCGTTATCAATAGGGGATGGTTAAAGGCTTAGTATTCATTTAGGCAGAGCATCAGCTTTCTCAAATGACTCATAAGAAGCTCCTTTTCAGAATATGAAATGAATAAAGAGCATATGGGGATGATGCATGAGATTCACAGACAGCCTGACTGTATCTTTAATAAAGTCAAGTCCTTAGAAAACAGAGGAGACTGAAAGGCCTCATGGCTAAAGCAAAGGAGCTGTTGTCACAAGTCCTGAGTTCTCTTCCTGGTCAACCACTGATGCTCAGTATGATCTACAGCAAGTCAGGGTGGCATCTTTTTAAAATGCAAACTCCTCTTAAAGGATCTGTGTGTGTACAAACAAATAGTTTTTTTTGATGCTTAAGTTTAAGAAGCTATGGCCTGAGTCATGGAAAGTCAGATCAACTATAACAACAGGTATGTTAAAGGAATCTTACTAAACTCTGCAGGAGAGGCAACACCTTGCATTTCTTGCAAAAGGAAGTTTGATGCCATAAGAGGCAGGAGTTGTAGCAGCCTTTCATAGGATGAACACTGGATTCCCACCTCTTCATTAGCAACAAGAGAACTTGTTGGATGCTGAGGAGTGCCTGGCCCAAATAATTAAAGATGGACCTACTGAGCCAGATCCTGGATATGAAGGAGCTGACATGAGTGCTGGCAAGCAGATGCTGGAGGAATAGCTCAGGGACTTGAAATGTGACTCGGAAGGGCTGGAGACTACCTTGCATAAAACTGAGAAGGAAAAGCAGGTATGAAGCATGATAGAGAGGTTTTTTCTGCCTTATTCTTCAGGAAAATGAACCCTGACAACCATTACAGCTCCTCCAGTCAGAGCACCCTTTGGGATGCTCAGATTCACTCAGCTGATCTCCCCCACAGTTTCTTATATTGTCTTCCAGCATCTCATATAACCTGGGGTGGATTCAATTCGACACTTCACTCTTCTACCCCAGAATAATAGTCATTTCACAGCAATTTCTAGAGACCCCTCTACACAAAGACATCTGCATCTCCTCTACGTTCTTTATTAATTATACCCACTTTTACATGGCAATGCTGGTAGGCCTCTACTTATAAAATGCTCCCCTCCACAGCCATGTAATGCCTTTCCACCCAGCCCTGGGGAATACTTCTCCCTCTCCTGCATCTGAACTGTTTTTTATTTAATGTAATTGGAGAAATTTTAAATCTGTACTGTAGCAGCCATGTGGCTGTCTGCTGCTTCTTCTGAAGTCAGTGTTAACATCCACAGGATGTTAAACTCACAGATGCCTCATATGTCTCAGAATTTATTAACTGAATCTCAGATTCCTTCTAAAGAAATACAAGTTTCCAGTGACATTTTGTCCTGATGCTGCTATCAGCTTGTGTGATCCACAAAACCTGCATGATGTTCCCTTTCCTGTCTGCAGGCATTAGACCACAGAGTTCGAACTCTGACTTCAGATCTCTCTGCTCAGAATGACTCAGCCACTAAATTCCAAAAGAGGAGGGCTTTGGAGGAAGTTCATCAGGCAGAAATAACTGTTCCATTTTTCTTTACTCTCTCCCATTCTCATTCTCCCAGTCTGGGGAAAGGAAAAAAAAACATTGTCTGCTTGTTTAAATACTGCGAGACTACAGTGTGCTGCACAAACATGAAGGGGGCTGTGTGTTTCTAGGTATTAACTCATGGCAGCACAGTGAAGTGTTGCCAATTTCTGCCACTGCCCAAAAGAGCTTTGTGAATTGCTGAGGGCAAGCAGGATTCTTCTGTAAGACTCAACGCTGGACCAAGACTCTCTGGGCCTATTGAAAATGCACAAAACACAAAGTGCTTTCCGAAAGCACCTAGAGGAATCTATTCTGTGGGTTTTCAGTCTGTTGCCAGGGCAGGGTAGTTAGTTTGTCACCCAACTCTGTGCACTAGGCTTGGTCTCTGCCTTCCTAGAAAACTGTAAGGTGAGGAGAACAACGTGAACCACCTGACCAAGAACAACAGCAAACCTACAACTTAGATGCATGAGGTGAGGTGCAGTTGCGCTACAGTCTATATTTTAGATATCCCTCTTTGGTCTGTTTTTGACATCTTGGGCCCTTCTGATGAACACCACCCGTATGTTTGTTACAAACAAACACTTTTCACTCTTTTTCACACTGATGCCACTTTTTTCAACTAGCTGGTGAAAAAAGGAGAACTTTTTCCCAGGAGAACTGGGAACAAGAAATGAAGATCCACAGCAAGATGGAAAAGGCTCATCGTAAAGCAGAGAATGACCTCAAAATGATAACCGCAAACCTCAATGAGATGAAATGAGCCAAACTTGGACGATGTTCTAAGGAAGTACCAACTGTAACAGAATTTTCCAGGGTACAGGACCCTACTGGCTGCAGTTGTGCTACATCATAGCTCTGACAGCATTAGCTACACCTGAAAAGTCGCTTGATCATAAAGTCACTGGGAAAACCCACAGTCATACCCTGATCTCTTCAGTATTAACCTAATGACAAGCAGAAGTCCAGTTCAGTAGTTCAGGCAAGCAGAATCAGAAATACAGGATTTTGTTTCCTAAGTCTTTTTCTGACTCATTGTCTGATATTTGTAATTCATCTTCCACACTCGCCCACGTATAAAATGTGTATAATCACTGGGAAGTTATGAGGCTTAAATGATTCATGTTTATGTAAGGCCTTATGATCCTCAGACAAAAACGGTTTTAGAAATGCAAAATATTATCACAAATTAGAACTTTAATTTAGTGTCACTATTGACTACTTTAGTGATGGGTCTGCCAGCACTTCTCTGACAAACCTCCCATTAGAAATTAACTTCCCAGAATACAAATAACCAATTCTATATTATCCAAACCACTAATTTACCTAGTTAAAGAGCTAAGTAGCTAAGGCAATGTGTACAATCATTAATAAATACTGGCAATCTTTGCCAATTCAAATTCTAACACAGCGCTCCACAGGGAGTACAAGATACTTGTGCTTCAGAGCAAGGCCACTGGGATGCTTAAGTGACAGAAGAAAAATTAAATGCTGGTGTTGGTCCTTCAGAGCTGCAAACAGACGACTCAACTTCCTGGGGTGCTTGTGCCTTTACTTGCAGACTAGTTAATGATGGGGTAAGGGGAAGCTTCAACAAAGGAAAAAGGGACTTAAGTACCCTGCCAGTCCCACAAAGGAGACAGGACACTAGCTCTCAACCCACTTTCAACAAAGATTAACCTGTTTGCCACAGGGTAGAAACACTTACTTGGCTTAACTCATTTGCTGTAATATCCCACCTTTTCTTACCCCACAGTAGCCTGCTTGTGCAGCTTTGTCTTTTTGTAAGACTGAGTTGGCATAAAAGATTAATACAGACCTTTTAAACCTACCCTGTTAAAATGGAGTCTGGAGCCTATCAGTCTTTAAACCCTTAAATAACAGAACCAGCTGAGATCTAGTGTTTATTTTTCCCCAGGTAAAGTTTGACTTTTTTTCTACAGTAGATTCTGACTACTTCTCTATGAGCTTGTGAAACCCCTCAGCTTGGAAACGTTTACCTTTTTAGCTTCCAGTGAATCAATAGTTCAGCCAGCTCTGAGATCCAGCTTGTCTTGTATATTATCCACTCACTCCAAACTCCACTTTCTTTGAAGTCTGGGGAACTGTATGCTCACTGCAGATGTCCTGCCATGCTGCTATGGCCAGAAGAAAGGTGATCGGCTGCAGGGGCCTCCTCTTCTGCTTGTAGGCAGCCAGCAAAGACAGCTGATAGGCCTTTTCATCCACATTAATGCCAAAGGCTCCTGCAAGGCACTCTCCTTCTCACTGTGGAAGGAAAGGTGGTAAATAAAACCAGAAGTGAAGCCACAGCTCACAGGATGCACTGTGTTACCATTATGAATTCAAATATTTCTTTCATCCAAAGTATTTCAGTGCCCAAATACTTAACTAAAAACTCAGCATTTCAACAAAAAATACGACCCACAAACCTAAATTGTAGCTTTTTCTATGAACAAGTCTCTATTTTCCTCAAGTAACCAAATCAGCTTGATTAAATTCCTGAAGGCCAAATTCCAACATGATACAGGAAACTAACCATGCTGCAGATAACATCAGTTGTCTACTGAGACACCTGGCCAGGTCTTTGCTGCTTTGTCGGCTCAGTATTCCCAGCTGTAGATCTCTCCCAGGAAAGAAAATCCAGTAGGGCTGACAAACATATAGAGAAGGGAGTGAAGAAATTAAGATTCTTGTTTGTATTTCCACAAATTTTTCTCGCATCTCTTGCTCAGAGACACTGCTGTCCTTGTGTGCACCCTCCAGGCCCGTGTATGGAAGAGTTGGAAGAAGACCTGGAAGCTGAGCATCCTATAAGAACACAGGTAACAGTATCTAAGATGGAAAAAAGGCCTCAGGGAAGTGATTACACCTCTGAAAACCCGTAACATTAAACTACTAATTAAAAAAAAAAAAATTCCTCATGAAGGAGTAATAAGATAGACAACCATCTTGAACTCTAGTTTTAGCCTATGCAAACTCACTGTTATAAATTGCACATGCCGCTCCTTTCACAGAAACCTCTGAAGAAGCCAGCTACTGATGGGACAGTCCTCCACGGAGAAAGAGAGTAGTAGCAGGTCAGGGAAAATGGGCATTTCTCTGTCCTGTGCTTCAGCTATCATATCACTCCACCCACTTTTTATAGTTCTGTAGTGATGGATGGATCTACTCTAATAAATCTTATGTAAATTGCCAGGATGCAGTTGTTAAATATATAATCAGATTCATTAACAATGAAAAAGCCTGAAGATAATTTAGTCCCCAAAAGGTTATATTTTAATAGAGTACTCTGAACACATTCTAATGACTAGTACAAATGGATAGCATCAATAATAAGTAACATTTCCATTTCAATTCACTTTAGAAATGCTAGCCAATTAATTTTCAACCGTATCAGGAGATAGGTCAGTGTTGTTAGACACCTTGCACAGGTGGGAAAAAAGAAGTGAAGAAACTTGCCTAGTGACAGAAAAAGCAGCAATGTCAGTTAAAGTAGAGCATAGCATTTAAATTCCTATTCCTTCTCTGAGTATGCCTCACACTTGCTAACATTGTTTCCAAAATGGTTATGCTTCTAAGTATACACAGGCTCTTTGGCATGAAATAAGAATTTTTTCCCCTCTTTCCCACTAGGTGGAGAAACAAGGAAGATTGCCTGGAAGAAGCTGGTGTTGCAACAACAGCTCAGGTCAGACACCTTCCCAGCATCTGAACATCTTGTCTCTTTCCTCAGAGAACGAGAAACATCACTTGGACTCTCCAAAGGAGAAGTTTCTTCAGCAGCTTCTCTGAGCTCGTAAGCAGGCCAGATCCTGCAGACCCTACCCAACCTTCCCCTCACACTGCAGACCTTGGAAGGGGTAAAGCACCAAGGTTCCATGAAGTTCACTGTGAGCTTTGCTCTTCCTGTTGTGTTGGAGTGGAAGGTGATCACAGATTCATTAGAAAGTTGCTAATTTGGAAGCACACAGTTAAAAGAGGAGGCAGAACTGTTATGTGTATTTTCTATTGTTTTGCAAGGAAAATACAAGGCCCTCAGTCCAGAGAATTACTATGAGCTTTAGCAAGGAGGCCTAGAGATGGTTAATCTTTCTGGAAGATACCAGCCACTGACCTTCTAATGGATTAATACCAAAGATGGGATTTGTCCCAAATACAGAGACTATTAAAGCTAAATAAAAGGCTTCCACAAGCCTTTCTTATAAAGCATTCCCGAGGGCCTTATCTAGACTCCAGGGCTGCCAGATCCCAGCTGACAACACCTTCTTGGCCCCTTCTCCCAGGAAGCTGGGCTGCTGAAGCTGCTCCTTGAGCTAGAGGAGGCAGCCCTGCAGATCCAGGCCACAGGCTCTACCCTGCTTAGGAAGCACACAGCTGCTATAGCTGAGATGGCAGAGCTCGTGGAGAAGCCCCAGAGTGAAAGTGAAGCTGGAGATGGACAAACAGGTCATGAAAGCAGAGATGGATGACCTCAGCACAAGCATGGAGTCTCTGCAGAAATCCAAGCTGCTCAATCCAGGGCCTCAACAAACCACCAATGCAGCCAAGGGTGCAGTACAAGGCAGAATTCAGCCCTCTGCACTGGGAGCTCACTGATACCAGAGAGCAGCTGTTTGCAGGTGGTGCTGAACACTGCCTGTCCTGGCTGACGGAGCAGGCATCCCCCTCGCTAAAGATCAGGACACTCTGCACTCCCCCTGGCTACGGTCATCCCATTGTAATTACAACCAACGGGAATAAACTGAATTTACAAGAGAGGGAGGCTATTTTAGCCCTTCAAGCCTTACTCAGCATCATATGACTGACCTCTCTCTTACAGCTGAACTCAGATGCTCATGTTCACAAGCTAGAAGATAACCCGCCTGAAGCCAATGCCCAGTTGGCTGAGGTGGAGAAGAGCCAAGCTGAAATTAATGCCATCAGGCTCCAAGGTAAATTCCTTGACAGCTTTGTGCAATGTTACCTCCCTCTGATCCTCCTCTTCCCCTACATTTCATCCAGCTCTGGCAGCCCTGCCCTGTCTCCTCTAGCAAATCTGCCCAATCCTTCCAGCCTTCACTTCTCTCTCTCTCCAGTCAGGTTGAATTAGTTCCTTTCCTACTTCTTTATGCAGTTTTCCCACAGCCAAAAACAGCCAGTTGAGTCAGGAGCACAAGGAATCTCAGAGCAGGCTTAACCAGATTGTCCACATGAAGATTTCTCTCACCTCACAAGCAGATGACTTCAAGAGGCACCTGAATGAAGAGTCAAAGGTACTGAGGAACACCAACTGGCTACAGAGGTTGCTGCTGTCATGGGACGTGCAGTGCCTGCTCTTTTGCATGCTGTCCAGTTCAGAGTAACAGATCTTTTGTGTTAGCTCTCACAAAGGAAAACTTCCTCATCCAAGTTAATCTCTGGGCTTGTTACCAGCTGATCTTGGAGGCAGTGTCGGGGACATGAGCCTTGTATGGATGTGAAAACAAGATGCAGAACCTCCCATGAGTCAGCAGCAAAGAGCAGAACACACACCTTTGATTCTCAGTCCACTGTCCATTCAATGGATCATACATCAGTTTATTTGCCTAGATCACACAAGTTTGGCTCAAAATATACCAGTATTTCAGCTCTCTGTCTGACACCTCTGTCTTAGAAATTTCTGCTTACCTCCAAAAAGTAATTCTAGTGCTGCACCTGTATATCAAAAGTCTGGCAAGAATTCTCTCTGTGTCCAGAATAATCACCAAATGGTTTTGCTGTCGTAATTCTTTTGAAATGCTGAGAGAAAACAGTGGTGACAACAAGCCAAATCTGTTTTCAGTTGTATGAGCTCAATTCAATTCACTGCAGTACAGCAAAGAACAGGTACAAAGAACAGAAACTTGGCTCCTGACCAGGAAGATATTTTGAAGCCTGAGATGTTTCCAGCTGGTCCAGAACCGAGTTGTTCAAGTGGAGCACTCCAGCTCTGGGGAGTGAGATCAGTGTATTCATACTTCCAACAGGACAGATGCATAGTAATGGCTGTGCTCTCTTGCACTGCTGCTATAGTGAGCCTGGCCACCACCAAGCATGATTTGGACCCGATGAAAGACTAGTTGGAGGAAGAGGAGGGGAGCAAAGCTGAACTGCAGTGCCTGGTCTCTAGACTCAATACGGAAGTCACAATCTGGAGGACTAAATGCAGGACTGATGCCACTGCAAGAGCACTGAGTGAGCACTTGGCTTTCAGGGAGTCTGGGATGGGACTTATGGCAGTCTCATTATTTAGTTTGGCTGCTGAGTCACAGCTTATAGATGTGATCTGTTAGGACTCAATTTGGTAAGACAGAGAGAAAGCAAACGGCTCCAGCCAAGAGAAAGAAAATAATACTTGTAATAATAAACAGAGACTATTGAGAACTACCACTTGTACACTGACAACAGAAAACCAACACTGATCCTTTCTGATAAACGCTTGAATTTGGATAGCCTTTCTTTATTCCAACAAGGACTTTACTCTTCCAGCAGCCCTACAAAAGCCACCAGCATTTCCTAAGAATAAAGCAAGCACCAAACCAGATTAAACCCCTTAGAATCTGGTATTACAGGCTAGAAGTTGAGCCAAACTTTGCAGCAGTCTCTCTAACAGAGCTAACATAAAGGTGCTTTCACATAATAGCAACAAAAGTTAAGGCATCTGGAGGGTTTCACTCTGCACCTGAACAAGTTGAGACAAATGGAATAAGCCACTACATCTCTGCATGACTTTGTACTGAGACCCAGAGATATTCACAAGGGAGCGAGGCTACTTTGCTCTTAGACAACATCCTACCTGAATGGAAGGTTGAAGTGTCTGTCACCAGGTAAGAATCCAGCAATAAAGACCTGAGCTGCAGCCCCATACGCCATATCTATCAGTGGAGGGGAAGAACCAGCCACATCCTACTAATGGTCTTACAGTCCCTTTTCTGAGACTGCTGCCAGGATTTCACCTTTTCACTGGTGAAAACAGTGATGGTGCTCTAGGAGAAGAGTGCTGCTGACTCCTACCATTCCTCATTCCATGAACCAGGATATTTCTGCCCTTCTTCCCTCAGGACAAAGTTGGCTGTGAAGCTCCAAGAAGCAGAGGTAACAGCTGAATCAGTCCAAGCCTGGGTTGCCAACACAGAGAAAACTAAGCAGAGACTTCAGAACAAAGTGGAGGACCTCACTGTTGACCTTGAGAAGGCAAGAAATCCAGCCATTCAAGAGTGCATCCAGAACGAGCCTGACTAGCAAGATTAAGACCTGGTACCAGAAGCCCTCAAGTCGTTCTGTTAACTCAGGTTGGCTTTGGACTAGTCCCTTATTTCTTAAGATTTTAAGATCTCTCTATTAAATGTCAAGTAATCTGTATGACCATGAGAAGCAAAGCTAAGATTTATCACATCAAGAGAAAACCCAGATGAGAGCTGCAGCTAATGCCTAGAAGCACACAGCATGCTTCTCATAAGCTCATTAGCTGACTTCCACAAACAAAAGTACAGTTAAAGCAAAAGCCCTTTACTGCAAGGCAAGGTATTCATCTTCTTTTTAAGGTTAATGATATACTGCTTTGAACTTTTCAGTGTTGCAGTACCAGTGGGTTGGCCACTGGTTATTAACTACCATACTCAAAGCAGATCTAAACAACATGTAGTTTAAACACTAGCAACAAATGTTCCTTCATCAAATTAGTATTTCTACTCTTGCTAGTGTTAGTGTAAGAGCATGAATAGTAGTGCAACTGTGGGACATTTGAATAAAAATGTTACTTAAAATAGGCACAAAGGCTGCTCCAAATCCACTGAAATCCTTGGGTATCTGCCAATGACTGCAGTCAGCTTTAGAACAGGTCTCAAGAGCTGAAAATCCCACATACAGCATTACGTTACTGGGCTGAAAAAATCTGTTTCACCATCACTTTCTTTAATGAAGCAGTTCTTTATTCTATGGTTCCTGTGGTGTGCTTGTCACCATGGTATCGGAACACATGTGTGGATCATAAGGAGATGTAGAATATTTGTGATTAAAAGCTCCTAGGAAAGAAAAATTTACCTTTATTCTTTCCCTTCCTGACAAGCAGTTAAACACAGTCTAAAGTAGTCTTGAATAACATCTTGTTTGTAACCGAATCATCTTTGAAATAGAAAGAGTCACACTCATCAACCCAGGCAATTACTAACAGCACATCTGCACAAGGAATATCTGAAGTGGAAAACATTTGCTCCACAGCAGCATCATTATAACCGCAGGAGCAAAGAAGACTATCACACTGATGGGAACTGGGTGATCTTGTTAAATTCCTAATGGTGAGGAAAGAAAGCCTCGTAAACATTTTAATCATCCATTCACAGTGACCAAGAGAAACTCTGCCAGTCATTAGAGTGGCTGCCAATTTAACTGTGACTAGCTGGCAGGACATGCAGAGAAGTGAAGTGTAAAGAAAACTTGTGTCCGGTGAATGCTTGGCTTTATCGTTCCAGGCCAGTGCTGCCCTGGAGAAGAAGCAGAGAGCCTTTGATAAGATGCTAGCAGAATGGCAACAAAAAATGCAAATTGCTGCAGGTGGAAGTGGATAGTTCCCAGAAGGAAAGTACACAACTGAAAATTTTGAGCTTAAAAGTGCCTATGAAGAATCGTTGGAGCACCTGGAATCTATGAAGAAGGAGAACAAGGCCCTTCACGGTAAGTACTGGTTTGATGTTAAAAAACTGCAAATCATAAGCCCCTTGATTCCTGCTGAATGATCTCTTGTAGTGTCTTCCAGCACCAGTTCCACTTTTCTTATTTCTAGCAGTGCTTTCACTCTTTGATGCATCTGAAGTCACAGGTTAGATTCTGCTCTTGGGACAGAGTCTGCACTCACACACACATAACCCCTGTCAGATCACCCAAGACTGTAACTAGCACCAGTGTACTGCTTCCAGGGAACTGACTCTGGGGACAACATTCAGAATTGAGGTCCTTTCTGAACCCTCAAGATGCCATCACAATAGCAGCTTAGTTGTACTCACTGTTATACTAGGAGATCATCACTCCAGGCTGGGCCAGGTATCATCAACAGAGTTCCACGTAAGGGAATAATGGACTGGGTATGGCATTAGGCCCAGATAAGACACAGGCTGCAGTCCCAGTTCTGGCTACCACCATTCTCTCCAATTCTGAGCACTTCGCTTAGGGGACTATTAAAAATGGCCAGCTTTACCCTGGGAGGATGACATTCCCTTTAACCTCAGTGGGGAGGATTAGGCATCTCCAGGAATCAGTTCAGAGCAAGTCAGTTAAACTCCTGCTCAGAGTCTCTCTCTTGGCATCACTTCTCCCCCACTAGCTCTACAGGGAGACCAGCTGCCTTGGCTTCATTTTTTAATTTTTTATTTTTTATTTAATTTTAAAAACACTTCTGTAAATTGCAAAAATTGATCTCTTACAGGAGGCTGGAAAATGACACTGTAAATATTTAGAAGATGCTACAATCTGCTGCCCTTGCGGCCAACAGAAAACAGCAATGGCCTCCCTGGCACAGACTCAGTATTTTTCTAGGCTATTTCCCCCAACCCTTTGCGCTGGCCTACATCATCTGGCAGAGCGCCCCATTCTGCTGTAGAGAGATGATGTGGTGTCCTGTTTTCATTTTGTAAGAGCAACCATCTAAAAGTGGGAGAGGGGAAGGCTGGATAAAAACTGGGAAAAAATTTCTCTTGATTTAATGGGCTTCATTCTTCCACCTCCACGAACACATGCAGCTAGCAGTGCTCATTCAGAAATCCAGGATAATATTTAGCAACAAAATAAAAGGGCAGCTGATATAAAGTGACTGGAACCATTTCATGCCATTTCCATTCAAAGAATGTCTGGTGCACTTGGTAAAGTTCACAGTCCTGAAATAAACCTATCATATGAAATATCAGTTTTCTTCCCTAGAGGAAATTAAGGATCTAATCAATCAGTCAGGGGAGGGAGGGAAGAGCATTCATGAGCTGCAAAAGGTAGAGACTGGAGATTGAGAAAGATGAACTGCAGGTGGCACTGGAGGAAGCAGAGTCTTCCCTGGAGGTTAAAACTGCTACAGATGTGCGAGTTGCATGCCAGCCTGGTGCCTGCTGCCCACATTCCATCAGATGGATTTTTGTATGTATAACCCCACAAAGGGCATTTATTCATCCATCTGTTGCCCTCTTCCTTGCAGGCTGAAGAAAGTAAACTGATTTGCATGCAGCTCAAAGTGGCTCAGGTTAAAGCTGACATTGACAGGAAAACACGAGAAGGAAGAACTTGAACCAACCAGGTATAGCAATGATATAACATTAAGCCACAGAGAAAGGCTGCAGACACTAGGCAAGTTTTATAATCATTAAGGGGAATTATTGCTTGGACCAGATTGTCTGGAGGTTGTAGAGTCTCCATTACTGGAAGTTAAGTGCAGTCTGGTCACACATTGTCTAGTGGGACTGGTTTAGCAGGAAGTGATCCAGATTTTAGCCAGTAGATTTTTAAGATGACCTTTTGAAAGCTCTCCTAGCCCTATGTTTTAAAAGAATGTATTCATGAATGGCTTGGTGCAAAATCCTGGTATCTCAGTTTTAAACAGGTTTGAAAAGTTACTGAATTTTTATTACTTGGTGGGCAATAATTTCATACAAAGGCTGGATCAGACTCAACACAACAGAATGCTGTACCATATGCTTCACTGGACTCCACAGAAATAATCACCAGCATGCAATTGAGTCTCTGCAGGCGAGTCTGGAGACTCAAGCAAAGGGGAATGCTGAAGCTCTCAGGCTTAAGAAGATGGACACTGACCTGACCAGCATGGAAATGCAACTGGATCCTGCCTACAGCAACAGTGAGCTTGTCAGGACACTGGATAAACTGCAACAGCATGTCAAGGCAAACTGGAGAGGGTGGAAGCAGGTCCCTGGATGGGAAAGCATACCAGTTCCATTTTATAGCTTACGCAACAAAGCAGTAGATTATGTACTCTTATTTGGACAGACATCTTGAACAAATTGTGAATTTATATTCAAAAGCCCTGGTTCTCCCACTCATACTAATTTCAATCTGCAGTAGTTCCAACAAAACTCATACAAGACAAGCATTACTATCAGCTTTTGTCCAACTAGAAACCCAAAGAACTATTCATATGTAATTAAAACAAAAAAGTTCTGCTTTTAAGACAAGTTGTAATTGCTTTTTGAACAGAAGTGGACTAGAAACTAACAGAGATGTAAAACTAAGGAGCTTCCTCTGGCTCTTCATTTCTAAAATAAAACTAAGTAAATAAATTAGTAAAAGGCTAGTCTCTTTGTTGGAATAAAGTGATACAACTGCTGCCAAAAATTCAATTTTAGTAACTTAAAGAATAACAACAAAGATTCTTTCCCTCTGTACACATGTATATATACATATACACACTCAAACCTAACTTGTCCTCCATTACATCAGTCTCAGTCAGAAGTAATTCTCTTAAAGTTAGTGTGGCTACAATGATATAAGACAGACATACATGATACTGGGATCCAGCAATGGGTTTTTTTGGGGGGGAGGCGTTTTTTTAAATTATTTTTAAATTTGGCATCACTTTAAAGAACAGCTTTGCAGAGAGACCTCCTACATCTTTCAGCTTCCTCTCCCTTTGTAATTTACATTAATCTTTCAACTTCAGATCTAAATAGATGAGGATGCTTGCCAGCATGAGAAGGAGCTGCAGGAGCAGTACACGCTGCCTCAGCCCACTACAGAGAGAGCTGGAAGAAGTGCAGACTGGCCAGGAGGGCAGTGAGCACCCTCACAAACTCTAGGAGCAAGCAGAGGTGATGGAGAAGACACAATGAACTCAACATCCATGTACAGAGAAAGCAGAACTATTTATGCAACAGCTATCTTGTCGGAGAGTTTACATGCAAGTGGTTTAACATTAAATCTTAACTCTGGGTAAGAAGTGCAGGATTAGGCCAATAACGGATAAATAACAGAGGTCTGTAAGATAGGTCTGATAATTCTACAGAACGTGAAGAGCTCAGCCTTTAGAGATATCACAACGACAGCAGGATTTTTAAAAAAGCACAGTCTTGGCCCAGCTTTGCTCCTAGCAAGGCCTATGAAGACTTCTAGCAAATTTGGTGGAAGAGTTAAGACAGTGCTGAGCACTTTTGAAAAAGCCACCTTAAAAGGGACAGTGTAAAATTCTGCCTCCATTGAAACTATAGTTTTACTAGTTGTTTCCATGGTGCTCGGATTTCTTCCATAGACTGTAGCCCACAGTGAGATCCATTTTAGTGACATTTTAAGCATCCTTGTGTTACAGATTGCAGTATGAAATAACATACCTACCATTTCATTCTGTGCATAGATTTAAGAAGCTACTTTAACATTCACCATTACAGTCTGCAGTTCTTTTCCATAAAGACCACACATGCTAACATTTCCAAGGCGAAAAGTATAACTTCTGGAAAGGACTGATAATAAAAGAAGCATTTCTCAGTTGCAATTATGGGACACCAGTTATAAAAACTGAGTCATAAATGTGGCTTTTATTCAAATAGGTTAAAAAATGCAACCAATACATTCACTTCCAATTGACTGTTAATAAAAGGATAAATTTTTAGCAGGTGAACTGCTACCTCCATACCAAATTCGGGGTTTTAAACTTATTTGTTATACAAAACCTACATAGCACACAACTTGTGCAGCATTCTGGAGCACAATGGCACATTAACATGATGTTGTTTTGCTGAAGAGCAGCTTGTGTTGCTAGAATGCATTTTTTCTATTAAAGCCTTTGTAGTTCTCCTTCCTTAGAATGTTTTTTTGTTTGTTTATTATTTTTACAGCAGCAACAGCAGTCCTCCAATGATTCATATCAGTAAACAGTAAGCACTAAATGAGCTGTGGGGCTCATATTTTCCATGAGATAAAGAGACACATACATATTGTAAACTGTGGAGCAGAGACTATGTTTGTTGAGAATGCAATCAAATACAGCTTCAGTTGGGTCTAAAGCCAGCTGCTGCTACTGCAGCATAACTTTGAAATAAATAATATTGGTATATAAACTCAAATCCATACACAGAGAAATTCAGGAAAACAAACTCAGACTCAAGGCCTTCAGGAACAACAAGATCTATTTCTGCCTCAGAGGTATATCATCACTTTAGCTCTCATTTAAGCATGCAAGTACATAACACAGGTCCTAATGTTCTATAATGCAGATCCAGTGGGGATGAATCCCACTTGGCTTAACAGTGCACGATTTTATAGAGAAAAAACAAACTACAGAAAACTGTGATGCACAAATCATCTCTTTGAGAGCCAAATGGAAAAGCTGAGCAGGTAAGACATTCTGGGTCTCTTAAGACTTCTTTCTGCCCTCTAGAATCAGTCTGGTTACTATTAAATGAAAGCTGGAGCCTGACCTTCAACACACTACTAATAAGCATGAGGAAATCATCAGTGAGTACTGAGCAGCTGATGAGAGAGCAAAGAAAGCTGCGGATGATCTAAGTCACCTCCCCACCTTTCTGCCCTTTACATTGGTAGCTGGAAACCTTAAGGTGTATATTCCATTATTTCTCTCCAGTGCTGATTTGAAAGCACAGTGTTAATAATACATGTTAGCACTTGCATTGCTTTTTATGATCCTGAAAAGCAGAATGCATGTTAGCTCACTGATTGCAGCCTGGCAAAATTAATCCACAAAAGAAGAAATCCACTTCCTCTCTGCCTCCCTGGTAATCTACATCACAGATGGCACCCTGAGGAATTCCTCCATTTCCTCTCAATTTGTCCTTTCTTTCACTTATTACACAACTCCACTCATCACACCTATCAGGCCTCCAGCAAAGAGTAGGCCGGCTTCCCTCTCTAGCTAGTCAATGGCATTCGTAATTGGCACAGAGGGAAGAAAAGTTGCCAGCACCGAGCAGATTGCTCCTTTGGCACTGTGCTGACAACTGGCATTTCAGAAATATCATAGCTAGCTGTGGATTTAATGCACAGCATTTCCTCCCAGAGTGAGGCTGAGCCTTCTGCCACCTTTGTGCTTTCAGCTACTGCATGTTCAGACAGTATCTTCACCTTCCATCTACAGCATGCTCTCAGCCACCCTCCCTCCACTGAAGGGTAGAAATAAAAGCCTGAAGTGTCAATAGCTTTAGTTTTAATGACTTAATAATAGGTGGGGATAATACCTTTGATTAGTCCAGTGGTACTAAGCAAGCATACCACCATCTGGTTTTATGATCCTATCTAGAGTTGTCCAAGTCATCTGGGATTACTTCCATTGATTTCAGTGAACTGTGGATCCGGTCTTTAGAAAGACAACCTATGATACACAGAAAAATTAAAGATATGGCAAAATTTCTCAGAAGGTAACATACAGATATCAGGTCTACATAGCCTAGCTTTCAATGATCTGTATAAATAGCTGTCAATCTGTTTCATACCTTCCTCACAGGCTTCCTGTGTGGCAAAAGATCTGTGTTGGGAGCAGGATCGTTATGTGCACCTGGAAAATATTAAGAAGAACTATTAAACTGCAATAAAAGACCTGTAAGTCAAGACGGAATTGGCTGAGCAGTTAGCCCTGAAAGGAGAAAAAAAAAGCATCATCATGAAACTCCAGGGTAAGAAAAACATGAACAAATGTATTAGAAAGATCATTCCAGCAGAGCAGCTATGAAACTCTTTCTTGCACCTGCGTTTCCACATTCAGCACAAATACCTGAAAAGGAACATTTTCATTTAACAACCAACATGTCCCAAAGGGAATGCTCTAATTTAAGGGAATCCAGACTAGGCAGAAAAGATGCATGTAGGACACTCTCAAGCCACTGGAGCGCAAGAGAACTTCAGCACTTTGCACCCTGTGCAGAACTCATCAATCAGAGTATTTATGGAGCTTGAGTATAGCAGTAACAAGCCACTGGTATCAGCGGCTGATCTACACCCATGAAGTAGAATCTGCAAGGTGTACTGTCAGCAGCAGCATGAGTTGCCATTTATTTATCAACTTCAACAAAACTCTAGAGCATGAGTAGCTTCAAATTCCTGGGGTAGACACTATCTTCCTATTTCTTTTTCTAAACCTCATAATTGCACATAAGTTATCCTTGTGCTCCTTTTCAAATTAAGGAACTGGAAATAGAGCTAGACTCCAAACAAAAACACCATATAGAGACTGAAAATTCTGCACAAGAACAAGAGGCCTCTCAAGGAGCCAGTCTTCCACAAAAGATGGCTACAAAACCAACTAGCACCATGCAAGAGCAACTAGAAAAGATGCAGAACAAACTGTGAACTTAGAAGAGGCAACTTGAGGAGGCTGTACGTATTTCTTGCTCCAGCTCACTGTTTTGTCACTTGGGAGTTGGGACTCAATGATCCTTATGGGTCCCTTCCAACTTGAGATAGTTTATGATCACACAATCACACCTTGTGCACACCAGGGGCATTTTGTCTCTCCAAAACACATGCTGCAGGAAGCACACATTCAATTTATACTGACAGCATCCCTAGACACACACCCCATTGTAGACTTGCATGCACCTTTTGAGACAGTCACCCGAAAGTGTGCATTGTTCTCCACAAAGGATTCTTCTCTCCCTTCTTTGCAGCCACTTCCTGCCCTCAAATACAGTCTCTAATATGTGCACAGACAGGAATATGCAATTTAAAAAGCACTTATTAACTACCATTCTTTAGAGTCATGACTGTACTCTTCACCTTGATATCATTATGCACAGATATCAGACATGTTCCAGGTCAGTTTTTTCCAGTGCAAAGATTTCTCTTCTTAAATCAAACCATTTCTGGTACAAGAACAGGAGACTAGGCCAAGTAAAGGAAGACCATACATGAACTGGATGATGCAGAGGAGAGGGAGGCGAGATGGTTGAATCAGCTGTAAACAAACTGCGCACCAGGCATGGTGTCTCAGCAAGCAGAGGGCTTGCTTTCAGGGAAGGTTATCCAAGTGCCTCAATCCTCTTTCTCTGTGTCAGTGGCTCAGGAATAGCCACTGAAGCTGGAGCTCACATGTCTGAATCCACCTGCCGTGAATTTATTAGAGCAGAAAAGGATGTGGGATGGCAATGAGGAAAACATAGGTATGTTCTCAACATCAGCTGACTCATGCAATTCCCTACAAAAGGGAACAGGGATATTCCACAAGTCTCTCTACACACAGAGATAAGTTCTGAAATGGCTAATGGTTAGTACAGATGTGTTTTCACTAATGGTAAAACAGGGGAAAAGAGTAGCATCCCTCTACTTCCAAAAAGGATGCACATTAAGGGATAAATCTTTTCTCAAGGGCACCAAAATTGCACAGCAAGGACTTATCTTAGGAAAAAGCCCACCTCATCCTGGCATGGTACTCCAGGCCACTTCTGTACACTCCAGCAGTCTAGCAGGGAAAACAGGGAACAAAACCATACAAAGCAAGTACCATGCAATTCCTACTCCCTCTCCTCCTTTCCCTGGGGTAAAAACAAGGGGTTGCACATCACTGCTTATCAAATGTGCCTAGATATTAGCATTTCTACCTTCATTCTTAGCAAGGTTTTGAAAGGTAAATAAGATGCTACTGCAACACAACTTCAGTCTCCTCTTTTCTTACAGAGTACTGTGTTATCTTGTCAAAAGCTGCCCAGTGAAAAATTGCCGTAATACTGAGTAAAACAACAGGTCTCAGATATCAAGAAGTGGCCTACCTGGGAAAAAGACTAGAAGACAGGAAAAGTGTACAATGATCTGCAGACAGAAGAATTACCTGTGTGTCAGACTTGGAAACTTGCAAATATACTTCTCAAGTATACCTGGAATGATAGAAGATATCCAACACTACTTGAAAAGGATCTGGTAAAACAGATTTGGGATTTTTCAAGTCAAGGATAGAAGGTGTGACCTGGGCCACTTCTTGCAAATAATCCCCCTCATCAATAGCCTTCATTCATAGTCTTAATAAAGGTTATTGTATGGGGAAAAACATGAATTTGTTTGCAGCAAGACAGCAGAACATAGTGTTCGGGGTTGCTGCTCAAACCTAAGGTGCTAGACATAGCAGGATACTGCAACAGGAGGGTAAAGTAGCACAAAAAGAGCAAATTCAAACAAGCTGGGAGGCAGAAACAGCTCCTGTGGCAGCACAGTGGGGTACAGTCTGCAGGACACGAGACTCTGTTGGTTGTGGGAGAATCACTCCAGAACTAGCAGTGCTGACCCTTAGGGAATGCTTTGAACTAGCCAATGTTAACAATGCCAATGTACAATTTTGCTGCCATAATCTAAAAAAATGGTGATAAACACTGCTGCTGTTTCTTTTTTAGTGATCATTTTCTGTAGGAGCTAGAGTAAAACACTGCTGTCATCTGAACATCCTGCTGTTGTTCACCAAGCCCTGCTTGGACAACTGGAACAAATGCATTTAGGCATACAACCTTTGAAAAGCAGGCTAACGGAGCACAGATGCTGCCAGATGTCACACACTTTACACTTTGCTCTGAAAGTGGTCATTTAGAGCCTGAGCCTAGGGGCCTGCCGGCCTGAGCACACAGGCTTCTACCTGCTTCACCACAGATCTTCTCTGGCAGCAGGGGAAAAGCAGTCAGCATCAAGCTCATCATCACCTAGAAAGCCAGTATGCAAAAAGACTGCACAGTAAAAGTCTGGTCAAGCTGCACGCAGTGGGAGCAGTCTTCCTTTTTTCTCATTCTGTATTATGACCACTGCACACATTCCACATAAAGTTAAAATGGGAGTTGGCAAGGTGGACACAGTACTAAGTAGCAAAAAAAGGAGGACATTTGGATGCATGGATTTTCCCTGCTTAAAAATCACAGATTTACAGTTATTTAAATCATCAGTGAATTTATCTGATCTTAAGGCACTGTTCTTGACAATTCAAGAACATTACTGACGAAAACCAATTTTGACAAATTACTGTGATCTAGATGGCAGTTCTAGAGAAGCAGGGAATACAATTAGGGGGAAAAAATTACATTTGTTGCATCTTTTAAGCATTGGGCATGGTATGACACTGTGCTGGTAATTGCTGTATTTTCAAATACTTGGGTGAACGATGCACATCTACAATGCCTCTCACAGCAAGTATTTTTATCCACAATTACCTGTTTGTATATATAACAGCCTGCTTCCAAAAGACCTCTTTTTGACTAGCTGCTACCCATCTGCATGCATTTGCTGCATGAGGATGTCCCAGTTCAAATTTTTTTCATATATATCTTAAGGTCAGACTGCAACTACAATACTTTCACTAAGATCAGTTCAGCCTTGCTTCCAGGCCTTAATCTCAAAAACATTGGCATCCTTTCTGGATTAGCATAGCATAATTGTATCAGCAATACAGCAGGAACAATGGTGGAAAATTCTCTGGAAAGCTTTGCTGGAGACAGGGCCTTAGCTTTTAATGCTTAAAAGCTCTGCAGAGTTCCTCATTTAGGTACTTTCACTCCATCTGGTGAAAATAATTTTGTAAACATAAACCCATACTTAAACGTAATTTCATTCCTGTTACGTAATTTTACTTGGCCTAGTTGTGTATCTTTAATCTGTGCAGCTGATCTAGTTTTATCGTTAAGCCAATAAGGGCTGCATGATTACATATCTCACAGTTACAGAACCATAGTAACACTGATTTACGAGGCCTGCGACTCTGGCCTGCTTCCCGAATACAAGATCTTGTATTGCACTTTTGCCATTCTGACAAATATTTGTCTGATCCATACTTAAAAACTTCTAAAAAGAGCCCTACATCCTGCCAAGTCAGTCCAGCACAGGGCTTGACTACTTCAAAGGAATCACTGAGATTTTTTTTTCACTGTAACCTAGATCTGCCTTGCTGTTATCTTTGCTTATGACTTCTCACCCTACCCCCAGTGGACATAAGAGAACAAATTGTTCCTTTCCTCATAGCAGCAGCCTTTTATCTATTTGAAGAGTCACCACATCTTTCCTCAGTTTTCTGTCCTCTCAACAGGCTCAGCTAAAGTCATGTGTTCACAGACTCTGATCATTATTGCCACCTTTTTCTCCAAATCATTCATATTTCTCTTGTGCGGAGCCCAGGACTGGACATACTCTGCTAGCGCAGCTTGGCAGAGCAGGATTCCTGCGTGTTACTAGCATTTTCTTACCCATGTGGACCTGCATGGTGTTTGCCTCTTCTCCAACAGCAAGGCGTTATGGACTCCTATTCAGTTTATGATCCACAGCAGCCCCTCCATCCTTTCCTGCAGCACAGCTGGCTGCCCAGTTCTTCCCAGCCTTGTAATTCGGAAGTTGATTACGCTAAAGCATACAGCAGTGCACCTGCTACTGAACCACATCCTATTTTTTCCATAGAGCTCCCATTTTGAATGCTAGTTCTATGACTGTGTTTATTCTGCCTTCAAACTTGATCTCATCTTCAAATGCAGTAATTACATTCTTTATTTCATCATGGATGAGTAATGGACCCAGGGTAATTCCCTGTACAAGCACTGATATCAAGTACATTTTTCCTCAACCAGTTTTGCAACTCCCTTAGAGCAGTATCATCTAGACTGGTTTCCCAGTTTATTATTAGAATATCCTACAAGCCAGTGTCAGAAGCTCTACTAAAAAACCAAGATATATGACATATACTGCTTCTCCCTTATCTGCAAGCCTTGTTATGCTGCCAGAAAAGGAAATTAGATTGGCTCAATTCATTCACAGCAGAGCCATACTGGCTAGCATTCACCTTCTTGTTTCCTTCTAGAGGCTTATAAATTGTTTATTTTCTCTCAGTCTCAAAATTAAACTCACTACTCTATTGCTCCTCAGTATATCTGGGAGTCAATAATCTCTCCTCATTGCCCCAGACTTGCCTTTTTTCGTTGTTATTGTACTTGAGCTTACAAAACCTCACAGGCAATGGAGTTTAAAGTTTTACAGCAGCCAAATCATGAGACCCCTAACAGAAAGCAGCTCTCCAAGGGGATTAAGAGTAGGGCAAAGTACTACAAATGCACTTCATTCTATATTCCAGCCAGATAGGAGAGAAGGTCCTACAGCATCTGAATGAGCTAGGATAGGATTGTTACCCTCTGCCACAGAGAGCGCCTTCCTTCCACCCTTCAGCCTCCCGAAGGAAGGTCACAAAGACTCCTAGCATGGTAGCTCTCCAAGTCTCCGTCAGTCAACCGACACTCAAGAAGCCCAGACGATCTCCCTTCAAGTCCTCACAACCACCTCCCCAAGGCTACAGCTCTCCCCCGCCAACCCCCACCTCAGGAGACCTCACACAAACCAGCCCCTCCAGCAACACCTCGGGCCTCCCCAAACCCAGAGAGCCCACAGACACCTAGCTTCTGCCCCTTCCAACAGAAGCAGCCATAACCTCCTTCCCCTCACAAGGCTACAAAGCACCAGGGATAACACCACCGGCCCCCCCCCCCCCCAAGGGGACTGACACCTCACTGCGCACGCGCACTCCCCACAGCGCACGCTCCCGCCGCCTTTGTGTGAGCCGCGGGCACGGCGCCCGCCCAGCCCCGCCCTCCCTCCGCGCAGGCGCAGAGCGACTCCCTGGCGCGCCCCGGCTTCCCCCGCCCCTGCAAGCGCGGCGCAGGCGCAGCCCGCGGGGCGGCGGGGTCCGGGGGGGCGTCACGTGTGCCTAACGTGCGCGGCCATCCGGAGGCATCCGCGCACGGAAAGAGGAGGAGCGGCTCTGAGCTTGGGTGACGGCGGCTTTGACCTATCGGCGTTTCCAGGGAGCACCCGGTGGGCGGGGCTCCGCTTTGGGTTGCCGCAAGGGGCGGCGGGGCGGGCTTTGGACGGCGCGGTTGCTATGACGGCCAGCATCGAGGCTCCGCCCCTTCGGCCGCCGCCATCTTGTTGTTGATTCGAACGGCAGGGAGCGGGCGGCGGGGAGCGGCGGCGCTGGGGGCTCGGTGTCGCCAGCCCCCGGCTGGGCAGGCAGGGCCGGCCCCGGTGAGCCACAGCGGGCGAGGGCCCGGGGCAGGCTGAGGGGTGGAGGGCTGAGTCGGGCACGCTGCCGTGAGGGGAGGGAGCGGGAACCGGGCGCGCTGCCGTGAGGGGAGACCCGGGCGCGGC
>JAVJGG010000061.1:16207737-16227628 GCA_035590195.1 Aviceda cuculoides
GGGGCTGCGGGGGGGGGGGGGTGGGGGGGCGGGGATTCACCTCAGCCCCGGTCTGCCCGGGGGTGAGGGGCCGTGTCCGGCCCTGCCGCTGGGCGGGGGGGTTGGGGAGGGCACCCTTGTGAGGGTGAGGCGGTGGGGACCTCCTCAGCCCCTTCGCCCTGAAGGGAGGGGGCCGCCCTGAAGGGGGGGGATGGATGGGGCCGGGGAGGGAGCAGCCGGGCGGGCTTCGGCGGGGCAGCCCCTGCCCTGCCTCCTGCCCCGGCGTGGCCTCCGCGGCAGCGCTGTGCACCTGTGTTATCAGCGCGGGGCAGGGCCGCAGCCCGCAATCCATCCCAAACCGGTCGGCTTTATAATGGTAATGGTGTCCTGTGTCAGTAGGCTTGCCTGTGAGGAGTCACCCTCTTGGGAAAGCTGCGCTGAGTGACTTGGGAGGGAATGATAGTAGTAGGAGGCAGTCCTTAATTATAGGCGCTTCTCTTCCAGATGTTTGGAAGTGATGTAGGTGCTCTGAAAATAGGCAAGGATTAAAAAGATGCCTTTCTGTCTCTCACGCACATGCAGTCTCCACCTCTGAGTCTGCATCCTTGCTAGTTGCTTGTCCAGGGATGGTCTTACACCGGCTATTTCTCACCCCATTGAGAGATGACAGCAGCTGAGTCCTGTGCTTTCCAGCCTGGATCTTCTCAGTCTACAGGCTGAAAGAACTCCTGTACAAAGGTGCAAGATTTCCTTCCTGCCCCCCCCCTTTTTTGTTTTAAATTTTATTGAAACTCAAGGACAGTTACTTTGCATTTGAAGAAGGTCAGGGATAGCTGTGTTAAGTACTTCACTAACAAAGTTATCATAACAGTATCTTCCCTGTGTGAGATTCTGAGGTTGCCTGAAAGGAAGGCATTGAGGAGTTTACTACATATGAATTATATCAGGAATCGTAGCGCCAGTTGCATTTTCTCTAGTGAAATGTGAGTTTGATTTTGTCTGTGTATTGGTAAGGAGTAAATATAACTGGAAGACTTCACTGAGATTTATCTTTCTGAAGGAAATAGCACTGCAACTATCAGATGACAGAAATATCAGTACTTTTTGAGATTATCATCACTTGTTTTTTATGAGTTTGTTACCAAACCAAAATGGAAAACAGTCACTTGCTCCAAGTTATGGTGCTCAAGAAGTTCAACCAGTGGGAAGGAATGGATCATATTGCTTGTCTAGGCTGTCTTTGGGAACAGCATGTAGGTTAGTAAAAATCCCTGAACTAGAAGATAGGATGGGACCATATTGTTTATGTGTAGTGCCAATCTGTGAAGAAAATAGCAGGGTTATATTAGAAAGTGTTTCAAAATAGCTATGTTCCTTGGGGAGGGGGAGATTGGATATTTTTACGTTTTATTTCGGAAAGAGTGGAAAAGGCTGAGCATTCCTTGTTGGTAGAACAGCTCTTCAACTTTTCCTGTATATGGAAATGTACTGCTACTGAATGTTGGCATGTACTAAAGCAAGATCGTGGAAAAAGCAGTTTGCAGTTGTGTTTTGCTTATATTAACACATGGAATCTCAAATCATGGCTGTCCAAGGTCAAAGGTAACTTGGATTATGTCAATGTTTTCACATTAATAAAAAATAATTAATTCTTTTGCTTAGGACTGCATATATTTAATAGCTTCATTTGATTGGTAGAATATGATTATTAGAAAAACGATGAAAATCATGCGGGTTAAAATCATGACCTGGATTTAAAGCTCATATAGTTATGTTTGAAGTACATTTGAAATGTATCTGTAAGTTGTATTTCTTTAAAATAGCAGTGCTTGATTTCTTTAAAAAAAAAAAAAAAAGGAGAAAAGAAAAAGTCTCTCCAGTTATTTGGATTGGCAAAGTAATGTATCATCTATGCTCCAAGACTCAGCACTTTCAGCACATTTGTTAAACTAGTGGTGTGATAGTAATGGCTAAGCTCCGTAAGAACGTACTCATCTTTCATTCACTCCTGAGTTTCTGTTGGACTGCCATTCATTTCCTGTTTGCTTCCAAATTCCTACCTTGTCCTGAAGTCTCCACCCTCTGCTAACATGGCCATACTTGGGTATGTTGTAATTTCAGGCTATAATGGGTGTGGATGTCTTGGAATGACATCACAGAGGTATTTCTTTTTAGATGTATATGTAGGGGTAAAAAGACTTTGACCCATCAGCCAAGGTTAAATTGCTATGAAAATGAGTGGAATATATGGAAGGAATTGACAAATCCAAGTTGTATGTATTGAATAATGCACATTTTAATTATTACAGGTGACCTGGAGTTTTTACGATGTTACCTTCCATCCGTTTATTCTGCCCTTGGTTAATGCAGGACATAGAATATGATATAATATTTTAAACAACTTTGTATTTGCGGGTTGGTGCACCTCCAGTTGCAGATGTTCAGCACTGTCTCTTGTAGCAGTCATAAGTCAAAGAAAAAGCTAGGTATCTAGCTTTTTTTTAAACAAAATATTTACAAACTAGAATGATTCAGCTTGTTCTTTTAGTGTTTGAATCTCATGGGGGAAAAAGCCTAACTCTAAAACTGTTTAATGCTAGAATTAATTTGAAGAAATTACTAATTAGTTGATTACTAATCTTAATAATTTTTCCCTAGGATACATATAAATGGATTTATCAAATAATCCATCAGCAGATTGCAGTTACATGTCAATGTTCTGGACACGCCAATTTAACCTCCTGATATATATATATATAAAAAAAAAAAAGAGAAAAAGATTTTATTGTAGTGCTGCCTGTGAGCCTTGATAGTTGTCAGGATTTTGAATCAGTTCACTGAGATATGCCCTTAGAATCTTTTTTTTTTAAGTATTCCTTTTCCATAGTAAAACTATTAGGTTTGTTAGATTTCCTAAGAACCTGCTGTCTTGGCTGTAAGGATGTACTAAGAAGCATGCATATATGGCTTTTAGGGCAGTTGCAATTAGCTATAGTAAGCAGGACAGTTAAAATTCATCAGCCTGCTGAACATATCAGGCTGTACGGCAAAGGCAGCTTTTTAGTGGCCTTAACTTATTTACTGAGTAAATTGCGATCTTCTGTAAGTAAATTGTAATACGGGACTGAAACAACCTTGCTAAATGTTGAAGGCTGATTTTGTTTTAATAATTATCTAATTTTGAAGTGTTTTGTTTTCAATTTTACACCTTTCAGCTTTTTCAATTTTTACAACATAGGAATATCTTTAACTCAGAATGTCTCTACATCAGTTTTTACTAGAGCCAATCACCTGCCATGCATGGAACAGAGACCGTACTCGTAAGTAATACATTAGTTTTAATTTTTAAAATTTTTTCAATTGCTGTTTTTTCTTTGCTGTCAGTTTGTGATTATGTAATGTTCTGAATCACGTTTAGGGAAGGTATGGTCAAATACATAGTGCCACATGTTAAACATTCCACTTCTGATGCAAAAAGCACACATCTTCTAAATCTGAGCTGTTCTAAATCCATTACTGGAACTCTGACATATGAGCAAATCTAGTCTTGCTAGTGTTCCAGAAAGCTTTGCCTCTTGGTCTGCGCCTCATGAGAATGACCTGGCCCTTACCCTCTTTGACCCTCTATTTCCATACCCCAAACCAGCTCTTTCTTTTAATAGCCTAGTTTTCTACTATAATGTGGACTGTTATGTTCCAAGTGTATTGTCTTTCTGTGCAGTATACTTATGACCATGTTATGACCATAATTATTCGAGATTATCCAGGGATGTTGTCCCTTTGTTTACAAAACCCATGTAATGCTCTGAAATTTGAGAATACAGGCTTTAGATTGGAAAGTCTTTCCAAGTAAAGCATTTGGTATTAAAAAGCCTTCTGTACTATTGGATCGTTTTATTTCTTCTTCAAGAGATTGCCATTAGCCCTAATAATCATGAAGTCCACATCTACAAGAAGAGCGGGAACCAGTGGGTAAAGGCTCATGAGCTGAAGGAGCACAATGGACACATTACAGGTAAGAGAAGATTGTGCTGTGCCAGGCGTGAAGTTTGTCCGCCCCCTGTTTTCCCCAGTCGAGAATCTGAACAGGAAATCTGCAGGTGTTGAGTAAATATGTTATATGTTGACGTGCCCACTTACGGAGAGCTTTGCAGCGTTTTTCTGGACTGCATGCAATGAATGTTAGGAAGAAAAGCCCTATTTCATTTCTAGACATTTTGGTAGAGTTACTCAGCCTTTCTTTCTAATCTATTGCTTATTTTTCATCTGTAACGACATAATAAGAATAAATTTTCAGTCTTGTGTCTCAAACTCTCCTGGTGATACATACTGCTCCGTTTCAAGTGCTAGTGTTTAAAAACTTCATCAAGTGTGCAACTGTTGCATTGGTTTGTGGTTTCTGACAGCAATAAATAGCCTTTTTTAAGGACTGTATAAAGATTGAAGTGGTCAGTCCTGGACTTATGACAGACCATCAGTGAGCACATTTTACTGCAGTATCTGTAGGTGCACAATGAAAATGTAAGAAGAGCTGCCACAATGAGTCACAAGGTGTTATTTTTAAAATATGATTGTCCTGTGGTAGTCTTTTATATTACTATTTTTTTTCATGGTGATATTTTAATAAGGGCTTTATTCTCTAAGGAAATGAAAGTAATTAATACAAGCACTTGCCCAAAACATCAATATCCTTTATTCTGTTCTCAACTCACTAATGGGCAGAAGTATCTGCCCAGCAGAGCTTTGCAGGAACTTTATTCAATTTATGTGATTCTTGCTGTCAAAGAGCACAACCGTACGTGCTCTTTTGTGAGGAGTCACTTGGGCTGAATTTACAAATGACATGCTGTTCCCCAAAGGCATTTCTCTGCATTTTACTTGTACCTGTTAGTGTTAGAAGCCAAATATTCATGACTTGGGAAAAGAGCCCTCCCTGCTTTCCTGCATAGCATATACCTTTGGAATGCTAAACGCTGTGGTTGTTGTAAATAGTAGACTTAAACTGTGGTTAGACCCAGGAGATGGACTGATCAAACCACTTATTGCCGCTGATGGAAGCGTTTCAGCTGCTGCCCCTCCAGCTTCTGATCGCAAGGGACAAGGTCCCTTGTCTTGCCTTCTGTGTCTTGATTCAGAGATTCATGGTGAGCTGCTTCTGTTCACTTACAGGAAGAGCATTATTCACTCTTTTTGCTGGTGTAGTTTTCAGCTGAGCTAAAAAGCTGAACTTGGCATGGGTCAGAAGAACACCAGTGCTAGTGTAAGGGAGGTGGTGGGCAATGGAAGTAGAGATGCAGAATGGTCCCCCCTTTCCAAAGCAGTGCTAGATTGGCTGGTGTAGCTATGGTTTCAGACTACCAGCCTCTTTAAAATTGAACTTTTTAAGCATAAGCCTATTTTGAAGTAGACCGTATATAAATAATATGGTAAAATTAGTACAAATTATTTCCATATCTTTTATGCTTTTTTTCAGTTTGTGTGCTTAAGGAATGTTTTTAATACTGAATGCAGTTATGGAAAACCATTGAAATATAATTTTGTGGCAGGACAGTTCAGGATTGTACTCTGCATCTTGAGAAGGATGCTAAAGAAAAGTTGAAAAATAATGTTGCTGTAAGACTTTCCAGTTAAGAGCGTCCCTCGCTACATAGGAGGGGAAAGAAGCAATGGCAGGCTTATCAAAGGTTTCGTTTTATTCTTTGAATTTGTTATTTTTTGCTTGGTAAATGTTTCTTTCTCATGGCACAGCTTTAATAGGCATGGAAAAAATGTCAGGATTCTGTCAGTACATAAAGATTAATAACTTCTAACAAAAAAAAAAACCCCTGCTATCTAAACTTTTAGATCATGACTGCAGTCTGGCAGCAAGCAGACAACTATGTTCGAGTTTCGTGCATAGTTTTAGAATTGCTGGGTTTCAGCTGTTGAAACGGGTCTCTTGCAGAAGTCAGTGGTTTGCAGCCTGCGGGTGGACAGGCCTTAGCCAGTCTGCAGAGCTCCACCTGTTGGCCAGCCCTTGGAGCGGGCTTCCTTAGTGGGCAAATTCTCTGTGGAACCTGGAAATTTGGGGTCTGCAATTTTGATGAAAGCTAGAGGGACAAACCGATATCCCTAACAGTTTAAAATGGTGCCTGGAGAATAAGTGAACAAGGGGAATACTAACAAAACATTAATGGCTGTCTCTGTGGTAGAAGGCTGTGAGATTGTCTCTGTTCTGGCTTACTGTAAAGCAAACGGTATGTAAAGGGAAAAGTTTATTAATTTGAACTCTAAATTGTAGGTATTGACTGGGCTCCCAAAAGCGATCGCATTGTAACTTGCGGTGCAGACCGTAATGCCTATGTCTGGAGTCAGAAAGACGGCGTGTGGAAACCAACCCTTGTGATCCTGAGAATTAATCGTGCAGCCACCTTTGTAAAATGGTCTCCCTTGGAGAATAAATTTGCTGTGGGAAGTGGAGCTCGACTTATATCTGTGTGCTACTTTGAATCTGAAAATGACTGGTGAGCTGTTTAATTTCCATTTATACCTTTAATGTCAGCATGGGAAAGCTAAAGCCTGGATTTTAGGTGGTAACTAGGTTACTGTTTTCTTAATTCCTAAAATCTTCAGGAAGTGTAGAGGGATAGGCCTCATCAGTTCCTTCATGGACTTTTTACATCTTAGGGAGAGGATTCCCTCTTTTACGTCTCTACTCTGGTGTAGCACCTAAAGGCCTTGGACTTAGCTTATTTTCAGGTTATACGTGTTGGTGTGGATGTGTTCCAGCTGACTGCCACAAACATATGTCGCTTTTCTAAAAGTGCAAGAATTTCTGCAGAGTAAAAATTTATTTAGCACAACTATATGGTTGAAATAAGAGAAATGTTTTCTCCCCCCACCTCCTTCCAGAATGAATGAAGAAATCTTGACTTGAGTCTTTCTTCTGTATAGATTATTTTGGGCCATTTCTTGTCATTAAAGAATTCAAGTCTGTCACTTATCTCCAGGGTGGTCGATTAGATGTTTGAGCTTGTCATCTACCTGTTCTATATTCTGTCATGTATTTTTGTCACAGTTTATAGATTTCAGACAGGACTATCATAGATATTTCCTCCATTAACATTTTTTTCTATTTGGCATCTAAACGTAGTGCTTCTGATCTCTAATGGATCTACATTTGTAGCTGTACGTGTTGGAGCTACATTTACCATCATCTGTAGGTGAAATCAGTATGTTGAGTATCTATTATTTTGGGTTGCATAAACATGCATAAAAATACAGGTGTCTGTGCCTGCTGTTCTGTATTCAATCTTCCATGTGGAGATGGTAAACAATGAGACCATCTGCAAAATACATTTTAAAGATCGTTTTGGACTTTTATGCCTTCCAACATACTCAGTTATTAACATTTTCTCTGCCTCGCTTGTCTGCAGAAGAATCAAACCCCCATATGTTGAAGAGAAATAATTTAATGCGATCCTTGAAACTGCTTGTGCCTGATGGAAGTAAATTCAAAGAAAAAGTGCCATCATCCCAAAGGCCATCAAGTGAATAACAGATTTCATTACTATTTTGTAAATAGTTCAAACAAACTAAATCTGCTGAGACATATTTAGGCTAATATTGATGCATTCAACATCAGGACCACTTTTTGCTGTACTTCAAATAATTGAGATGTATACGCTGGTCATATAATTGGCAGTTGACCCATTTACTTGTGTTTTATAGTTACTGTATTATTAAACAGTAGAAAAGTCAATAGGCGAGAGATGACTGTAAAACTCATTAGAAGGAGCTGGAGAGGACTCGTACTTAGTGATCTAAGAAGGTAGTGCTTCTTAGCTCAATATCACAGTCAAAGCTGAGCTGTTGTTCATAGGATGTAAGGGACCACGCAATTACTGTGCAAAATTCACATTAAGGAGTTCCGTCTGATGCATTATAAAAATAAATTAGAAAAGGAATAGGACTTAGGTGAAGAGGTACATATTTAACATGAGTTTCTTCATAGTATTTAGAATTTTAATGAAGGTGACCATACAAAGTTCACAGGCTGTACAAGGGAATATGAAAGATTTGGATGTAATGTGTGTTTGGCAGAACTGATGTGTTTAGTCATTGGCAAGGGGTGATCTTTTTGAGGAGTACTTCATGGATTTGAGGGAGTCTGGTAAAATATTTTCATATAAATTTTCTCTCTCTTTTTAATTTAGGTGGGTGAGCAAACACATTAAAAAGCCCATTCGTTCCACTGTCCTTAGCCTGGACTGGCACCCCAACAATGTTTTGCTGGCTGCGGGATCCTGTGACTTCAAATGCAGGTGAGAGAAAATAAAGCATCTGTAAATCAATTTGGATTACTGGTTCAAGTTAGTCAGTAGCATGAGCATGTTGATCATGCATTTGCTATTAGAATAGAATATGGCTCATTGCATACTGTTGTTGTTACCAAAATAAAATACCCAGCTTAAGAGACTTTGGCTTTGGTGCTGCTGCATGCTGACTTTGGACTACTAACATTTATCTGTTGAGGGACGCACCTGAATTTAATGAACTGGTGGGTTTCTTTACTAGGAGTACACAGAAGTACTACTACTCAGCACTGAGTGATGAGATCTAGTTTTTCGGCTGAAATTAGACTAACAGGTGCTATCTTGTAGAACAACATCACTGTTACTTCGAGTTTAAAAAGCAATATCCTAATGCTGCAGTTCCAAAATCAGGGTAACTCGGCGCTATAGGTCCTGCAAGCTGCTCGGTGCTGAGTGACTGGGGTCACTGCAATGAAGTCTGCATGGGGAGCTGTCTGCAGAGTGGTTGACTTTAATTCATATTTTACTTAATCAGTTGTACCTTGAATAATAATGACAGCCTCTTTTCTTAAATTCTTTATGTAATAGGGCAATTTTTAAGCTTCAAAGTGTGTACTAAAAATGACTAAGAAGGAGTGGGAGGGGGAGGTGGGACCGACTATTACATTCCTTATTTCAGAATGAAACCCATGCATCTAAATTCTATCCTTTGATACCTTTTTACGTAAGGAGAGATGTTAAATGGAAGCTGGGAGGAAGACGAGAGTTGTGTCCCTTTTCTGCTTTATCTTCAGTTTTAATTAGATAAACTATACATACTCACTTCTTTTCACAAAAAAATGTGCTGTAAAACATACTCATTCATCTTCCAGAAGCAGTTGCTTTTCACATGTGGAAACTTTTTCATGCGTGTTTGTAAAGCATCTTGGGACTTTGACATTAGAGCAGCTATATATTTATAGATATTTCTCTCTGCCTCTCTCTCTGTTACTTTGGACTTGAGCTCTTTTGTCTCCAGGCTTTGGTGCTTGTTATGTATGTTGCATCCCTGATGATCTCCTCTTTCCTGTTTTGGTTGAGGAGTTAGATTTGCATCATTTTCTGTTCAGTGTGATTTGTTTGGTTTTTTGTTTGTTTTTTGGTTTTGGTTTTTTTGGGGGGTTTCTTTTTTTTTTTTTTAAGAAAGTCAAGGTGTAGTTCAGTCAATTTCCTAGGAGCATTCTTTAGGTGACTTGCTCAGTCTTTTGTTTCCCATCAGAAAACTCATTCTGTCCTGCATCTTATTTCTCTGAAAATGGGGTGTACTTTGAAAAAAAAACCAGATCTTGGTTTAAAACATTTGGGAAACTTTCTGCTCTTCCTTAATATTGTACTTTAGGATGAATCATTTAATAATTTTACTGTTTTCATCATAAAAATCTCCATATGGAAACATTAAAGAAAGGAAAAGTAGTGGAGATTGGTACTGGGTTTGTTTCTATTTCTTCCCCAAAACCATGAAAGAATATTCTCTTTGGTAAATGATGAGTGCACATCTCTAGAATTCCAGTTCTAGGGAATGTTCAGTTACAAATTAAAGATAATAGATGTCTGGGCCTGAAGTATGCATCTGTTCTGATAGGTGGTTCTGAAGAAAAGTATGAAATGGATCTGCCAGAGCTGCTGCCAACTAATAAGCAGCTAAGTGGGAGACATTTTGGAAAAAGAATGGAGGGCAGAAGAGGCTCCAAGTTGATAGGTATTCAGCAGAGTTTTTTTGGTGGCTGGCCTAGATGAGCTCCTCTTACGTTTGTCTTTAGAAATATATATATAGCTAACAGCACCGCATAGGTGTGAATTTTACATTCTTGCTGGAACAATGTTGCTGTGGGAATGAAAGTCATTTCCCAATGTTCTTTGAAGGCTGAGGCCTTCAAGCTGAGATGATTTTGGTTTTAAAAGAGAGGGAGACTTTAGTAAGGGAAAAGACTTTTTTTTTTAACTAAGAGTTATCTTCAAGGTCTTTTGGTACTTAGGAATGATTTTTCTGCCTTGTGTCAAAGGCTGTTGCTTTAAACATTTTGTCCTATTTCCATACATTAAGAGAACCGTCCTTTTATATATCTCTATACAATTAAGTTTGTTGAAGGATTATCGTTAGATTATATTTAAACTGATAGAGCCGAATACAAATTCATACTTAATTCTCTGAAAATCTGTACCTAATATAGCTGAAGTTAAACCCTTCTTGTTCCAAATGATCAGCTTTATTTGAATAAGCTGAATATAGGTACCTTTTGAAGTGCATACCCCATACATGTAAAAGATTTAAAAAACAGGGAGGGGGGGCAACATTTCCTTAAACTCACTGTAGAATAATTCCTTTTTGTGTTTGACTGCAACCATGAATATTTGATCACGGGTTTTCATTTATACTGAAGTGTTTCTCTGGTAGTAGTATGGCGTAGCTCACTTGCTCCTCCTGTGCAATGGACTCTAATCCTATGTTTGTGACGTCCCAGTAACTTCCATGGTAACAGTCAAGAACACCATATTGTGGCATGTCTGAATCATGCAGAAGGAATTTGATGAAAGGGGGAGGCTTTCTATTTAAACATATCTTGAAAATTGTAGTGCTGGGAGAAAAAACTGTAAAAACATTGTGGTATTTCAGGTTTTCAAGGCATTCTTTCAGTAACGAGCCAGAATAAGGTGGCTCAGAGCCCCTTTGCTGGCATTTGAACATCAGTTTTCTTTCTTTGAAATCCTGCTAAGAAGTGAGTGTTCTTAAAAAGTGGGTAATTTTGTAGGTGTTTGTATTAGCTTCTGATTATACAGTGCAATTTTCAGTTTTTCTCTAACTGAAGAATTGACTCTCAGAGTTATTAGCACTGCAAAAGGATGAAAGGGAAGTCTTAGCACAGTGGATAATGCAATGACAATGTATGGTTTTGTGCCATCTTCTGGAAGAAAAAGGAGAGAGATACAGGAATGGCATTTATGAGAAACCTATATGCATTACACACACCCTTTGTACTATTGCTGTCTCTGTGTATACTGAAGCTTCCAAGCCACTGGTGGCTTCTTGTTTAAAGATACTGTAGTTTTGGGGTTTTGGGGGGTTTTGTTGTTGTTGTTGTTTTTTTTATTAAAATGCATCTATGAGCTTCCAATGTGAAATGTATATGCAGCTCCCATGAGGTTTTTTCTGTCTTTGTTCATGCTGAAATCTTTTATTCGCAGGGTGTTTTCTGCTTACATTAAGGAAGTGGATGAAAAACCAGCTAGTACACCATGGGGCTCCAAAATGCCGTTTGGGCAGCTGATGTCAGAATTTGGGGGTGCTGGAAGTGGCGGATGGGTGCACAGTGTCAGTTTTTCTGCCAGTGGTAACCGCCTAGCCTGGGTCAGTCACGATAGTACTGTGTCAGTTGCTGATGCCTCAAAAAATATGATGTAAGTATGCTCTTTCTGTTAGTCATTAGCTGTTTGACATAGAAGGAAGCAGTATGTGGAATATTGTGCTTGCAACAGTGAGAACCGGGACTGCTGTTTCCAGTTTTGACAATTTTACTTTAGATTACTGGAGTCTCTTTGAGGCCTATATAAATAAGGTAGATTCTTAGAATTTTAGATTATACAATTTCAATTTCTTACAAGAATTCTTCATTGAGGTTATAGTGAATTTACTCTGGCAGGGAAAAAAGCATTGGAAAAAAAATACATTCCACTCTAGTGATTGGGGAAACAATATTTCCTTGTAAATGGATTCATGAGAATCCAGAATCATGCTCACTCCATAGCTACTAAGACCCTATCCCCAAAGAAGATCTGGAAAGTAAGTTGTTCATTTCATGAACTGTTAATTCCAACCACTGTCCTTAAGACACTGTTACTGCAAGATTTCAACTTACACCTTCCAATCCAACAAAATATTTTATTAAGAATCCCTCCTTCTACTACTCATCTTGATCTGAATACCTTTTCAGTGTCCGTGGCCTTCTAACCAAGAAGGAAGAGATTCCCCATATGTTTTGATAGCAGAGATCTCTAGTGGATCATCCAGGCATTTCTTTGCTTCATTTTGAATTATGGTTCTGATGACTACAGCTGTATAAGTACCTGGCTGGGGACATCATTAAGTATAAAGCGTTCTAGAATTCTTTTCTCATTTGTTAAAAAAAAAATCACAAAAGTTGACTTAATTTACCATATAGTCTTTTTCCTCCTGAAAAGACGATGCCAAGCACTAAAACTTGACGTTGAGTGTTTTTTACATGCAAATGAAACTAATAGCTTCATCAGTTTGAACCTTTTTTGGGGGTATTCTTTTTAAACTTTTGCCACTGTTTACACAACATACTAGATAACTTCAGCCTCTCGCCTGGAATACTTGATGTTTGTTACAGATCTTCCAGGACACTTTCATTAGGTTAAAACTTTTTACTACAAATTACAACCTTCTGGTGTCACCTCAGGACAACTGAGCTACACTGACTTCTTTTTCAATCATCCTTGTGTGGGAACGGTCTCTATTTTTTGTTGGAGCAAAAGATGAGAGGTTTCAGTGAAGTCCTCTAACAAATGTTCTTGTGTTCAGGGTTTCGCAGCTGAAAACAGAGTTCCTCCCACTCCTGAGCGTGTCGTTTGTCTCCGAGAACAGTGTGGTGGCAGCTGTAAGTGTCTATTATTTTCTCCTTGTAGAGTGTTGTAGTGTTTTGAAGAGGGAGAAACACCACACGTTACGAAGTTAGTAATAAGCAAGCTCTTCCATAGTGTCAGTGTTTGCATTTCTGCAATTAACAGCAGCAGAAAAATGAAATGGTGGTTATGTTGGTTATGTTTCCTGACATGCTTTCATGTTGTCTGCTTGTAGGGCCATGACTGCTGCCCGATGCTCTTTAACTGTGATGACCGTGGCTTGCTGACCTTTGTTTCCAAACTAGACATTCCAAAACAGAGCATCCAGCGCAATATTTCCGCTATGGAACGCTTCCGAAACATGGATAAAAGAGCCACTACAGAAGATCGTAACACTACCTTGGAGACACTGCACCAAAACAGTATAACGTGAGTGTCTTGGCTGGTGATACTAGGGAAAGGAATGCTCTCCACATCACTTTGGTTTCCCAGGATGTGCTGCAAACTTATGAGAGCTCAAATTTGCCGTATCAAATGGGTTTAGCTGGTATCCCGTTTTCATTTTAGTCTTTCACTAACAGCTGTCTATTTCTGGGACTTACATGGAAGCTGGTAAAGTTAATCATTAATTTGGCATGCATGCTACTGCTGTTTGCTCATGTTTAATGTGTTCTGTTACTTGAACGCAGTTTATCTTATCAAATATGTAGATGGTTCACAAGAGATTGGTAGCACTGTGCAAAATGTAGTTGGCAAAATTCACCTGAAACAGGAATTCACATACCTGCTTCCTATTTCAGATTTTTTTCTGTGTGTATTTACTCATCAAAAGGATTGATTCAGGTTAATTGGGTAAAATATCCTTGGATTTAAAAAACGTATGTGAGCCCAGAGGATGCTAACATTTCTGAAGCAATTTGTCTTTATTTGAGGAAAATGTTTAGGCTACAGTCACCAAGTGATAAAAGAGATTTCAACATCCTTTTTCTTTGCTTATTTTTCTGAAGCATTGTACCAAAAATCTAGCATAAGCTCCACTATACTCATGTCTCCCTTTGAGAGAGTAGGAGTTGAATTCAACCCAAATTTCCCAGCTTTTTGGCTCTCTGGAATGGGTGTCTGTGTTACAGCTACCACTCTCTGTTTTCAGCCAAGTGTCTATTTATGAGATAGACAAACGAGATTGTCGTAAATTCTGCACCACCGGCATTGATGGAGCAATGACCATCTGGGATTTCAAGGTATGCTTTTACTACCATGTTTATGTGAATTGGGTGCAGTGGTGGGATTTTTTTTTGATCTCTAGCATCAACTTCTGGGGCTCAGCCCTAATGCAGGTTTTATTAGCAGTAGGAAATCCAGACTGGAATATTCAAGACCATTCGTGAAATCCATAAGGAAGACAGATCCAAGATTCAGCATAAATGCAGATATACTTTTCTTAGCAGATGGTGCTAATCCAGACTTAATTTTTTAATGGAATCCCATAATGTCCCTGTAGGAGTGAATCCCACTAATTCTTTCCTTCTGACCTCTACCTCAGCCGCAATCGGGCTGGAACAATCATTGGTACGACACAGCCCGCTGCGTCTTCTTGCTCCCATCCCTTTGGACTCTGCTCACTGTCTTTCTGCCAAACATGGTCCTGCCCTCTCATAATTAATTTACCAAAGCAGTAAGAAGTTACCTCAAACAGAAAATGCAGTAAGCACTGTACTGAAAACCCTAAAAGGATTTAATAATGCAAGCGCTTGCTTTGCTGAGGACTGGCCAACAGAGGTCTCTGCTGGCCTCCCCAAGCTGCTGAGAGCTGTGCACTGCCTTTTAGAAAAAGAATAGTTTGGCTGTGTTCTATGATGCCGGAAAGGAGGGGACAGGAGCCAAATAAGAAATTGAGGTGACATATAAGCTGCTTTAATGCAGTTTCAGGGGAAGGGGGTGGAATCATTGGTCTATATTTGCGTGAGTTTGAAATGAATGACTGTAGTCGTCTCTGGCTCTTGAATAGGAGTCTAATCTCAAGTATTCAGGGTTTTTACTTGTTTTTCTTAGCATCAGCGTTTACACTGAATTATTTAATGCAGGATACTGTAGCAGATTGTGATTAAGATTTTCTGTCTTTCAAGACCTTAGAGTCCTCTATTCAAGGTCTACGAATCATGTAAAGATGGATTTCCATGATCTAGCAGGACAAACTGCTTGACTGAATGCAGCTCCTACATCTGCACAAGCCTGAAAAGGGAGGAGGAAGGTGGAATATTTGGAAACACTGAGAAAATACAGCTTGACAGATTTTCTTTTGAATCTAAATTTGGTGAATTGTGTTGGTTTCAAAATCAGCTGTGATTGTTCTTTTTTTTATTTTTTTTTTTTTGGTTGGTTGTTTCATTCCATTCTTTACCAAAGCTGCTCCTTAAGTAGTTTATTGCAGGAAGTTGTGAATCACTAACTTAAAAGGGGAATTTTATGTAAATTGTCTGCTAGAAATAATAATAATAAAAAAAAAGAAAAACTGATTATTTGTTTTGATGCTCATTAGCAGTGATTAAAAAAGGGATATTAACTCTGAGAGAGAAAGCGGGAAAACCCTGTACTGATATTTTATGGTCTTAAAACAGGAAAAGTTAATCTTAACTGAAAGTTTCTTAAAGTTGACAGATGAAGACCTGCAGTTCTGATGATCTGGATGTGCAGATTCAGCTGGGCTTGTTTCAGGGGAATTGTTCCCTTGAGATGATGATTTTGGAGGATGAATAATTTTGTCCTACTATTAACTCTGTCTGCCTAGCATTTAATCCAGTAATAATAGCAAATTAACCCGAACATTTTTTTCACTGGCCGTTTAGTGGCTCATAGTTTCCAAAGGCGAATGACCAGAATTATTTGTAGTTACTTTTTAGGGTTTGTACAAAGACTTCTCGCAGCGCAGTGCCTAGGACGTGGGGTGGAAGTCTGCATGTGGAAAGTGAGGCAAAAATCTGCTGAGCCAAATCCTAGGAGGACAAATTAAAAGCAAACCACTTTGTAAGTCCATGAAGCTACACAGGCCTGCATGTTGTGTTAGAGCCGAGTGCTCAGCCTATAAAATTCTGTGTTTATCATGACTGGTGGAGAAATGAAGCGCACTTAGAGGTATCAGCGTGGTCTGGCTTCTGTGCAGATCCTTTGTCTCCAGGTGACCGTAACTTCTGAAGTTCAGTTCTGAGCCTCGGTAGCTGACGGAAGCATTTGCACATAACTTATTTTATTCACGTGGTCTAGTTACTCTTAACTGTATTCCTGCTTTGAGGCTTGAGGCAGGCTGTGCTCTGGAGAGGATTATCTGGCTCACAGCATTGCTTTACAAGGTTTAAGACTGTGACATTTCTGTTGAAAATGCAGAAGTGTCTTAAAAAAAAACCCCAGTGACTAAATTTACCACTTCCTCTGGAACGAGAGTTGCTTCATACACTGCTCGCTTCTCAGCTCTGAGTGATTGAAAAGGGAGGGTGGAAGATAAGCTCGCAAAGCTGACAACTGCTGTTGTTCTGCTGCAAGTGAACTGTGTCCGTCACAGAGCTGGATCATCTTCAGGTGCGATGTTGGCTGTGTGCAGAGAATGAACTGTTTTTCCAGTTCCTTCAGGTTTTCTTGTGTCTCCCACCTTCCTCCCCTGGCAGCCAAGCATGGCTTTGCAATTTCCTCTCCCTTCTAAACATAAAATAATGACTATTTAACCTCTACTCTTGCAGTCTAGTGACCTGATGTGTGCGATGACTTGTGGTGCAGTTGGGTTTATCAGCTAGAATGCAATGCTAAAGGAGTTAAGTGTCTTCTGGATCCAAGTGACCCTGCCAGCCTTGGCAGATGGACAGAGGAGCATGGGTTTGGCTTTGTCCATCTCCGTTTGTACTATTAGATGGTTGTATCTCACAGACAGTAATGATCTTGTTTCTGAAGTCACTTCTGAAAGTGTGGCGGTTTATTTCCAAAAGGTATTTAAAAAAAAAAAAAAATTCTAAAATCTATGGTCCAAATAACATAAAAGGATGGAAAAAAACATGTGATGAGAAAATGGGTCTAAATGTTTATGCCTTGTTCTTTTTCTGTGTGAAAGAGCTGGACAAAGTAAAATGAGCCAGTTTGCTCCAAAAAGCCAACAGGCTGAGGTTTGATGAAACTGCCCTAGGTTACTGCCCGAGAGCAATATGTATGCTAGAAGTCTGAGATTAAAAACAGATTGGAGATACTTATAATAGAAAAGGACTGAGCAAGGGGAATATAAGCACCCATCACTCAAGGCATAATTCAACGTAAAACCGCCCCGTGCGCAGGGGCCGAGGCGAGCTCTCCACCTTGTGCCCCATCCGACGGCGGGGGGCGATGGCTCTCTGGATTTCCAGACCATCGCTCCGCTCTGAGCGGACGTTCTGCTGCCATCCCACCTCCGGTGTCGGAGCGACGGCGAAGGTAGGTGGTCGTTTTACCTCTACCGTTTCCTCGGTCGCCCCCCCCGTCTGTAACGCTGTCCTTTGTGTCCCGCGTGGGTGAGAATTCGCTAGAGTGTTTAGCTAACCGCAGCACCGGCCTTCTTGGCACGTGCTTGTATGCGCTCGGGTTGACGGTGCCTTTGAAAGCGATGTTCACCGTAAAGCTCGCGGTTGCAGTCTTAATTACAGGATAGCTGCTGGCTGCGTATGCTCGACGTTACACGCCAGTTAACAGGCTGCGTAGGGGCAAGAAACGGGGCGCTACGCAAGCAGGGATGCCAAGGACCGTTCACTGGAGCCTGCCCGAAAAGCTCCCCAGCCTCTGAATTGAAAGAAGCTGCGGAACTGCTGCCGCTTTCCATCCCCTCTGCCCCACCTCCGAAGAAAACCCCAGCAAAAAACCATTCTGGTGTCCCCAGCATCTCTGCAGCGGCATAGTTTCTCTACGGCCTTTCGGCAGAGGCCCCGCACGTTACAAGACATGCTGCCGTGGATGCAAGAGGATTTTTCCACTTAAGAAAACGGAGGCAAAAGCAGGTAAAGGATTTAGCCAAACCTCGAGTCGGATCTGGCAAGAGACCCAGCGGGGCTGAGCCTTCATCCCTGGCCCCCGCAGCGCTGGCTTATTCCCCCCGTGGGCTGTTGAGCCTGGTGGAAACCCAGGCAGCGTTCAAAACCAGTGCATCCCTGGCAGAGGCGGCTCGTTGCGCTCGTTGGCGCAGGCTCAGAGGAGCCGCAGCAGGAGCAGCCTCGACCCCAGGAGGGGTGAGGAAACGCCATGGCAGGCAAGGAGCCGCTCAGCAGGCAGCGCCGGGGGGGACGCTGTCCTCTCCCATCTCTTAATAACATCCCCCAATTCCTGCTGCAGAAGTTAAACTGACCTACCGCTCGTTCGCATCCCTGCCTGGAAGGGATCCGACGTGAAGGGATGAGCAGTGGGATGGTCTCCTGGCCTGCGTCCTCCCAGCCCACGCGGATGAGAGCTGCCGGTCTTGGTGCAGGGCTGGAGGCAGCAGTCGGACACCTGGAAAGCCTGAACCCTCCTGGTGAAGAGCAGAGGCAGAGCAGCTCGTAGCCAAAGGAGGACTAGAGAAAACGTGCAGGCAGCAGGAAAAACTTCAAAAAGCCGCAGCTTTGAGCTGCGTCCCTCTTGCTGCGTTTGGGGCAGCAGCGATGCTGGGGACGAGGCTGAGTGCCGCGATGGGCGAACCGCTGCCGGAGGATGGGGCAGCTCGCTGCTTCGGAGAGGGACTTATCCCTCCGTGGGAATTCACTCCTGATGAGAGCCGCAGAGACTCGCCGCTCTCCGGGGACATCTCGGTATGTCCACGTGTGTCTGCTGTGATTGTGAAGGGAAGCGTGGCTGACGGACTTGAGGACCAAGGGAGAGATGAGCTGCCTGCTCATTGCCACCCCGCAGAGCCTTTATCTACAGCTGACCCCTCACGTGGGGGATTAATTCTGCAGCTCAACGAGCAGGAGGTTATCGTATCCGCATCCTGCAGCTGAAAAGCCCCGTCGGGGCCCTGTGTGACACCCCGGTGGGCTGCTGTCCCGCTTCTGCGATGTTACTCGGGGGGGGAAGGGGTGAGCGCATCCCCCCCACGTGTGACTGCAGCCGGCTCGCAGCAGGGGAGGGAGAAGCTGAAGCCCATCTCTCCTTCCCAGCACTTCCAGCAGGAGCTCAGTCCCTGGGAGTTACCCTGCCCAGCTGGGAAAGGGATAAAAATCAGTTGTTCCGAAGCAGGAGGGGAACCCCCCCCCCCCACCCCGAGGGGTGCATGGCTGGTAGGTGGGGGTACACACATGGTGCGATGGGGCGAGCAGAGCTGTGACTGCAGCCAGCCTGGGCTTGGGTCCCACTGGGCTCAGCGGGATGCGGGAACCGGCAGCAGCGGCCGGATCCAGGCGCCGCGGGGTCCTGCCGAGCCGCGAATCTCCCCGGCCGTGGGAGGCGATGCCGACGCACGTCTCGCCCCGGGTGGGCTCCGACTGCCGCTATCGCCTGCCGCGGACCAAGCTGGACCTCCGGGCTGCATCCGTCCCCTTCCGAAAGGCGTCGGGGACCTGGGGGTGAGCGACCCTCCCGCCGCCGGAGGGAGAGGATGGGAGACTCCTTCCCCTCAGCTCTCGGGGCTCCATCCCTTCCCTCGGCTCACCCCCGGGGCGAGTCGCCCGCGTCCCCACCGGCCAGCGGGAGCTGCCGGGAGCATCCCGGCACTGGTGGCTTGTCCACGTGCGGCCATGGCGGAGAGGCCTGGCTCGCAGGCAAGGCAGGCAGGCGAGGGCAGGGCGGCTGCCGAGCTGCTTTGCGCTCCCCCAACGCCCACGTAAGGAAGTGGTTGCATTTCTCGGAGAGGAAAAGGGAAGTGGGACTGCCTCGGCGGGGCGGCCAGCAGCTCCCACCGCTCGCTCGGGGCTGCCGTTCGTGTCGACTGCCCAGAGTCCATGAACTAGCCCTGCTTGCGCTGCCCAGCAACGTACGGAGCCGGGGGGGGCAGCTTGGCCAGCCCGGCGAAGCGGTGGGGC
>JAVJGG010000061.1:16227683-16246223 GCA_035590195.1 Aviceda cuculoides
GGGACCCCCCGGCCGGGGCTGTTTTGGGGTCCGAGGGGGGGGTGCAGGCAACGCCTCGCCGCTCGTGGGTTCTGCCGTCGCTGCGTTTTGGGGTTTTTTTGTTGGTTCGTCCGTTTGGTTTTTTCCAGCTTTGGCAGCAAGTTTGAGTTTTATTCTCTCGCCGGAGGCCCGGCAGCTGCGGGGTGTTGGAAAGGGTCCCCCGGCGGGGGTCCCGTGGGGGTTGCTGCAGGCAGAGCCGGAGCTGCCTGCAATCTGCCTGCTTCTCCTCCCCGGGCATCAACCGCCTCGGGCTTTGCCCAGCGTGAGGAAGAGGAGGGTGGGAGCTGCCCTGGGGCAGCGATGTCCCCCCCACCCAGGACCAGGCTGGCTCCCGGGGTACCCCAAACCAACGTGGGGGACTGAGGAGGGGTGTCCCCGAGGGGGCTGGCAGGAGGACGGAGGGGTGACACCCTGCAGGCGCCGTGGGGAGCAGAGGGGCTCCCACGGGTGGGCGCTGGGGGCTCGGTGGTGCGGGAGGACCAGGCCATTCGTGGGGGTCCTGCGGGAGCCCACCCTGTCCCCCGCGCTGGCGGGTGCAAACCCACCTCCCGCCGCCCCGCCGGGTTGGGCAAAACCGAAAATACAGCTCCTCTGGCACGTGGCTTTCTCCTTGGGACCGGGAGGAGCCCCCAGCGCTCGGCTCCTGCCAAGGTTTGGTTATCTCCTCCAAGGATGTTTCCGAACTGCTCGGGACTGGCCGGGGGAGATAACGGAGCTGCATCGGGTCCCAATCCCGCCCTGTCCGGCCTTCCAAAAATGCCCCTTTTTGTCCCTCGAGAGCATCCGTGTCCAGCCCGGGGATAGCCACCACCCCTCCGATGCAATTCCCTGCTGGGAAAGGGGCCGCTGAGCTCTCCAGGGGTCACCCCACGGCTTCCCCCACCCCGGGTGGGAGCACAGCTCAGCCCACGGGGCGTCAGCAGAGAACTGGTCGTAAACTGGCTGTCGGGGAAATGAAACGTAAACCGCTGCAGGGAGCGACCGGAGCTCCAACGGCCGAGCAGCCCTTGGTTCTTGCTGCGGCGGCGGGGGGGACGGCTTCTGCCCCCCCCGGCGTGGTGGCCCGAGTGGCAGCGGCTTCCTCCCCTCCCGTGGGTCACCCCGTGCTAAACCCCGGTGGGATCCGTGGGGCTGGGGTTGGCAGCTGCCTGCTCAGCCATGCCCACGTCCTCGGGACGGGTTTTTCGGCAGGGATTCGGCCGTGGGATAACGTGACGGCAGGGGTCGTGCCGTGCATTGGCGTTGGGATTTCTCCCGGTGGATCGCCACGGATTTTCTTTTCACCAGCCTGGGGGACAGAGGTTTGCTGGGAGGGACTTTTTTTCCTTCCCCTGTACAGTTTTTTTAGCTGCCAAAGAAAACGGGCAGCATTCAGGGAGTTCCCAAAATAGCTGAGAGGCAAACTGTGAGTAATCCCCATCCGTCACACCCTGGCGAGGTGTTTCCCTAAATCCATGCGTTACCTCAGCCGGATGGCCAAGGGGCTGTGCCGCTGATCCAAGCCCTTCCCGGTCCCGTGGCACCCGGAGGGGGCTTGCAGGAAGCTGCTCCATCCCACGGAGCCGTCAGTGGGCAACCGGAGCGGTCGGTGGGTGCTGGCAGGAGCGGTGGAAGCTCAGCCGGGGGAAGGGACGAGTCTCCGGCTCACTGGGGCTGAGCACATGTGGGATGGGATGGGATGGGATGGGATGGGATGGGATGGGATGGGATGGACGTGCCTCCACGGGGCTTTGGCTCTTCCTAAATGAGAATTAGGGAAGGAGCGAGCGGATCGGGCCCTGCGGGGCTGGTGGGAGCAGCCGGAGGGAGGAGGTGCTGCCCATGGCAGGACCCCCAGGATGCGCTCGGGGCTGGCAGTGCCGGCACCGGGGTCCCTGTGTGCCTGGCTGGCTCCTGCCCACCAGGCTCCAGCCGGCCAGGGCAGGAGGACGGCGTGGTTTGGAAGTCCCCAAGCGGTCCCTGCTTCCCATCTGGTGATGGGACATCCATGGGGCACCCAGCTATGGGGTGCCTGGCCATGGGGCACCCAGCTGTGGGCATCTGGCCATGGGGCACCCATCTAGCACCCAGCCATGGGATGCTCAGCGTGGGCTGTGCGGCCACCGGGCAGCAGCGCGGGGAGCGCCTCCTCCAGGTCCACCCGGACCCTCCCGCACCCCCCCCCCCCCACGCTTGGGCAATCTCTGAGCTTGGAAATCCTCCGGGAAACCTCTTCCCTGGCAGAGGGGGGGACGCGGTGGGCTGCAACACGGAGCTGATCCCGGTGAGAGGCAACGCTCGGTGGGGCTGGGAGCTGGGGGTCCCGCTGGGCGCTTGTCCCCGTGGCCGGAGCAGCATGTCCTGATGGCCGCGGGGGTCTCGCCCTGTTCCCAGCCTGCAAGCCATGGCTTACCACAGCTTCCTGCTGGAGCCCATCAGCTGCCATGCCTGGAACAAGGACCGGACCCGTAAGTACGGCCGGGGCACCCCATCCCGAAATCCCCAAGCATGGCCCAAAGTACCGCAGCAGGCGATGCCCGCCCCCCCCCGGGATGGGGCAGAGCTGGGTTGGGGCTGGGTTTGGGGAAGCAGGTCCTGCCACAGACAGATTTTGGGACTGGGACAGCACATGTTTCCCCCTGCATCCCCCCCGGTCCCGCTGCCAGGGTAGAGCCTGGTGCAGGGGGGGCCAGCACAGCAGCCGGACAAAGCGCGGAGAGGAGAGGAGAGGAGAGGAGAGGAGAGGAGAGCCGGGTGATTCACAGCCGATGGCATTTCCCGGCCACAGCGGAGGGGATGTGGGAGAGAACAAAAAGGGCTTTCTCTGCTGTGGCTGGCGTGCTGGGCAGGCAGAGCAGGATGGGAGCTGAGCACCCGCAGCCATCCCATCCTGTCTCATCCCGTCCCATCCCCTCCTGTCTCATCCCATTCCATCCCACCAACCCCACGGGACCACGCGCTGGGCCGGGGAGGACGCTGGGCTGTCGGGTCTGGGGGAGTTTGTAGGAGCAGGGGCAGCTTCGGGGCAGCACGGGGCTGGGGGGCTTGGTGGGACCCCACTGTGCAGGTGGAACGCAGGAAGGGGCAGGTCCCCCCTGGCTGGTCCCGCTCCCCTCCCAGCAGAGCCCGTGACCCAAGGGAGGGCTTTGCCCCCGCTGCTTTCGCCCCGCAGAGATCGCCCTCTGCCCCAACAACCACGAGGTCCACATCTACCGCAAGGATGGGGCCAAGTGGAGCAAAGTCCACGAGCTGAAGGAGCACAACGGGCAGGTGACGGGTGAGTCCTGGCTGACGGAGGGGACGGGGACGTGGTCCTGCCCCAGAGCCGGTCCCAGCCCCGCTCGGTGGCACCGGCAGCGTCTGGATGGGGGTTGTGCAGCGGGTAGAGGAGGGGGAACGGGTTGTGTCTATGTCTCCTGGCCCTAATCTAGCATGTCGGAAGGCACCCAGGGGTGGGATGGATGGGATGGGAGAGATGGAGAGGGGTGGGGTAGGGAGGGATGAGGTGGGATGGGATGGGGTTGGGGTCAGGTGGGATGGATGGATGGGGGTGGATGGATGGGAAGGGATGAGATGGGGTGGGAGGGATGCGATGGGAAGGGATGAGGTGGGATGAGATGGATGGATAGGAGAGATGGAATGGGGTGGGATGGGTTGGGATGGAATGCTTTGGGGTCAGAGGGTTGGCAAGGGATGGTTTGGGATCCATGCGGGAGTAGGGCAAAGAGGGATTCTGGAGCAGAGACCACCCAGAACAGCTCTGCCTTCAAATGGCCTCCAGCCCCGAGTGACCCATCCCCACGGCTCCCTGGGCCACCATCACCCCTCTCTGCCTTCCAGGTATCGACTGGGCCCCTGAGAGCAACCGGCTGGTGACGTGCGGGACCGACCGCAACGCCTATGTCTGGACGCTGAAGGGCAACGTCTGGAAACCCACCCTGGTCATCCTGCGGATCAACCGGGCCGCCCGCTGTGTCAAGTGGTCCCCCAAGGAGAACAAGTTCGCCGTGGGCAGCGGCTCCCGACTCATCTCCATCTGCTACTTTGAGCAGGAGAACGACTGGTGAGGGTCTGCCATGGCCTCACTGGGTCTGTCCTGGGGGAGGTGGAGGGGAGAGAGATGAGAAGAGATGGATGGATGGATGGGTGGATGCGGAGATGGACTGGGAGATAGGAGACCAGAGGAGTTAGAGGTGAGGCAGAGAGGAGCTGGAGGAAGAGGTGGAGGCAGATGGGGAGATGGAGGAGGTTCTCCCCATGCCCGAGCTGCTCCTGCAGGATGGTGGCCCAGGGCAGCTCCTGGGGCACTTGGAGCCCTGACCACTCCCAGCCAGCCCCCCCCCCCCGAAAGCCCAGGGTGGTTCCCAGGGGTGGCGATGCTCCCCCACCGATGCCAACCGCTCTCCACGCAGGTGGGTGTGCAAGCACATCAAGAAGCCCATCCGCTCGACGGTGCTCAGCCTCGACTGGCACCCCAACAACGTCCTCCTGGCCGCCGGCTCCTGCGACTTCAAGTGCCGGTGAGGAGCAGCGGGGGTGGGCGAGCGGGAGGACCTGAGGTGGGGGGATGCCCCAAGGGTGGTTTGGGGTCCCATCCTGGCACAGCACAGAGGTGCGTGGGGTAGCCCAGCGCCCTGGCTCACCCGTGGGGCAGGCTTCTACCCCTCTGGGTGCTGCTGGGGTAAAAAGGGGAGACGTGGGGAGGGCTGGGGGGGGGGTGCCCTGGGGACCATCCCAGCGTTACAGCACCCAGCAGGGCATGAGAGGCAGTGGGGCCCCCCACAGGCTCTGGCAGGGAAACTGAGGCACGCAAAGGGGCAGGGCTGGAGGCAGCTCCGGTGCTGCATCCAGGGACACATGGCAGGGCTCTTCCCCTCCCCACCCCCAGGATCTTCTCAGCCTACATCAAGGAGGTGGAGGAGCGGCCCAGCCCCACGCCGTGGGGCTCCAAGATGCCCTTCGGGGAGCTGATGTTCGAGTCGAGCAGCAGCTGCGGGTGGGTGCACAGCATCTGCTTCTCGGCCAGCGGCGCCCGCGTAGCCTGGGTGAGCCACGACAGCACCCTCTGCCTCGCCGACGCCGGCAAGAAGATGGCGTAAGCAGGGCTGGGGAGAGGAGGGGGGGGTGGGCCGGGGCGGCCATACTGTGGGGTGGCAGGGGTGGTGGTGGGGGGTTTGACCCCAAAACCGACCCAGGGATGGAGACGTTTCTGTTGGGTTGGGCCAAGCAAACACGGACGGAGGAGGCGGCACGTCCTCGTCTCCTTGCGGCTTCCACCCGTGTTACGAGCTGCGCCAGTCTCAGCGCGGAGAGGCGGAAGCTCGGCCCGCTGCCAACACCCTGCCCTCCCTCATAGCGTCGCCTCCCTGTGCACCGAGACCCTGCCTCTCCTGGCCGTCACCTTCATCACCGAAAACAGCCTGGTGGCCGCGGTGAGTCCGGGCTGGGGACGTGGGGGCGGGTGCCGTGCCGGGATCTGGCAAAAAGGGGTGCTAAGCAGGGCGACCTGGTTCCCCAGGGCCACGACTGCTACCCGATGCTGTTCACCTACGAGGAGAGCCAGGGCACCCTGACCTTCGGGGGGAAGCTGGACGTCCCCAAGCAGAGCTCCCAGCGCGGCCTCACCGCCCGCGAGCGCTTCCAGAACCTGGACAAGAAAGCGAGCTCGGACACTGCCAACGCCACGCTGGACACCCTGCACAAGAACAGTATCAGGCGCGTACCGGGGGGGTGAGGGGGATGAGTGGGTGGAGGGGCAGGCTCGGCTGGGTCACCCTGGGGGCTGCTTGGGGGGTGCTGGTCCCTAAGCATCCCCTGGCTGTGTTGCTGTCCGGCCTGGGAGCTAGGACAGCCCTGGAGCATCCCCAGAGCATCCCTGGATATCCCCAAGTATCCCTGCATGTGGGTGGGGGAGATGGAGGGGTCCAGCCCTAGGAGCTGGGGCAGCCTGGAGCATCCCCAGAGCATCCTTGGAGCATCCCCAGAGCATCCTTGGAGCATCCCTGGGTATCCTCAGAGCATCCCTGCACATGGGTGGAGGAGATAGCGAGGTCCAACCCCAGGAGCTGGGATAGCCCCAGAGCATCCCCGGAGCATCCCCAGTGCATCCCTGGATATCCCTGAGTATCCCAGCATGTGAGTGGGGGAGATGGAGGGGTCCCAGCCCTAGGAGTTGGGCCAGCCTGGAGCATCCCTAGAGCATCCCTGCACATGGGTGGAGGAGATAGCGAGGTCCAACCCCAGGAGCTGGGACAGCCCCAGAGCATCCCTATACATGGATGGGGGAGTCGAAGGGCTCCAGCCCCAATCCCACCCTCCGGCTCCTGGGAAGCCCTGAGGGGCTCGGCAGGGACCGGGGGCTGACTCCCCGCCATCTCTTTGTGCCCCGCAGCCAGATCTCGGTGCTGGCAGGCGGGAAGGCCAACTGCTCGCAGTTCTGCACCACCGGGATGGACGGCGGCATGAGCATCTGGGATGTCAAGGTAAGGCATCCCCATGGTGCCAGAGTCCCCCCGGGCTGGGAGCATCCAGCCCTGAACCCTCGTTAGCCGCAGCTCTAATTGCAATCCCTCACCCCGCTGCTGCGCAGCTCTTTGCTGTGGTGGTGGGGCCCATCCTGCCCACGGGGATCCCACAGTCCTGGGTGGGATCTCCTTTAACGCAGGGTTGGGTGGGGGACACCCCTGGGTGGCACCGTCACAGCTCACCATCAGAGCGGGGGCTGATGCGAGCCTTGCGCAGGGATGCAGCACCCTCTCCTGGCTTCAGCTTTGCCCCCGTGGCTTGAAAAATGAGCCAAAACCAGTGGAAGTTGGGATCTCTTCCCTGTGGGAATGCGTTAGCACCCCAGGGGACAGATTCCACCCCCCTCCTTTCAACTCCCAGACCACCTCCAGTTGCCTTGGAAGACAAAAAGCTGATGACGAATGACCTCCCGGTTCATTTTTAGAGCCTGGAGTCAGCGCTGAAGGATCTCAAGATCAAATGAAGGAGCCATCCGGGAAGGGCGTCCCGGCTGCCAGCCCACCCCTGCTACGCTGCGCCTGCCTGCTTTCCCCGCGAGCCCCCGCGCCACGCGAGCCGGCCACGGTGCCCCCAGCTTCCTCGGCTGCCAGCCAGCCCCGGCGGCTGCTCTCAGACGAAGAAAACAGGTTTTTTTTACTATTTTTGTTACCATCCTACCCGATGCTGGTCATACATCGCTTAAAGAGATCAAGAATAAAGTAAGGATTTTCCTGTATAAATCCAATGATTTTTTTTTTTTTGCTTTTTTTTAAACAAGTTCAAGGCAAACGTGTGTGATTAGAGCACATCGCGGCTGCTGTGCTGCATCTCACCATGGGTCCGTTCTGCTGCCAGATCTGAGGATGAATCAGGACCGTGGGGATAAAGGGAATGTCACCTCCCCGTTCCCTGCTTCAGCACAATTTCAAAACAGGATGGGTACTAAAGAAAAGGTAGGGGTGAGGATGGAGGTGGCATGGCAGCGCAGGTTTCCCACATTGCTCCAGGCACCAAGCTCCTCCTGGACACCAGTCAAGTCCCGTCAGGTGTGCAATTCCACACCCTGGGAGCCAGCTTGGAAACCTTGGGCTGCCAAACCAATCCTGCCGCTTTCCAGCCTGTTATCGCAGGCTGCCAGGTCATTTTGATCAGAGTATCTCCGACTTCGCCCTTCCTCATCTCTAACTCAGGCTGCGAGCAGTCCCATCTCACGAAGGACAAAGCCGCTCCCAGGAGTGCCGAGGAGCCTTTGAAGGAGCTGTAAGAAAGTGGATAAATCTTTCTACATCTCGGAGCAGGGTTTAATTGCGTGTGGTAAACAACGGGCAGGGTCACACACTTCAGAGGGTACGAAATCACGATGAAGTGGTTGGTAAGGGCTTTGGCAAAGGCAGAAGAAGAACCAGTACCCAGGCAGGTGTGTTAGGGCAGGCAAGATGCCCAGCCACTCCTCCAGCATTGCCGTGTCTTAAAAGGAGCGTCTCCACAACGGAAATCCTACATTTGTCACCAAAAGGAAAAGGAACCCGTGCAGTGCAATGTGGTTACTCCTCCGGGGATCTGACAGCTCAGGTTAAACCCTGATCCTGGTGGTGCCCCCTGAAGCAGACCAGCCCTTACATTGACCATGGCCCGGGAGGGGAGTGCTGGCTGGCAGAGAGGGACGGTGACATTTGGGTTCTGGCCCCGCCATTAGTTAGTTGGAGGTGTGTTCTACTCGGAAAAGGTTTTTCCATCCACTTCTGCGTGTTCACCCCATGTCAACAAGGCCTACCTCTCTCCCCCTCTACCTGTGGGTCCTGCTCTGTCCAAGGCATCAGCCCACTGCCTCCCACCACCCTGCTCCCTCCGCCTCCCTGCGCTCCAAGGACCACCCAAACTTTCCCTGTCAGTTCTGTCCTTCCCTCTTGGAGCTGACAGCAAGGGCACCTCTCCTGGTACCACTTATCTCGCATAGCTCCCTGAAGATATTTCCCATCTCAAATCATGCCTTGGGGCACAAAAGCACAGGCTGGCGGAACAGCCCTAGGGCTTACACCTTCACCCACGTCCAGAGATGACCCGGCCTTCCCGCACCAGGAAAGCGAGTTCCCCACCGCGGTTTGGGCAGGCAGCTCACAGCGACATTCCCCGCAGCACACCCCTCTGTCACACCCTCATGCCTGAGCCCCCGCAGGCAGGCAGGGAGAGGATTACACAAATGTGATTTGTTCCGTCATCCTGCGTCTCTACGACCGTAACCTCTGCTAGCGACCCCCACCTCGGCTCTGGGGCCGAATCCCCTCCAGCCTTCGGTAAGCGAGTCTGGGAAGCGCCGGTGTCCCCGGCACAGGCTGACAGCAGGACACCCTGGACCTCCTGGGGCACAGCGGGTTAGAGCATCTCCTGCTCCAGCAGCCCTACGCTGCCAGACAGGACATCTGACAGAGGTGACAGTTTGGGGATTGGCCTTCTGACACAGTGACGAGGCTCGACAGCAGCCTGAGGGTAACCGTTCTCTCCACTGTGGTAAGCAGATTGTGCAAGACAGTCCGTCAGAGACAGCAGGAAAAGCTTTTTGCCTTCAGGCTGCATCTGCTGATGGAGCTCCTGAACCTCAAGCCAAACTCCGCACCACGAACACAGACCAGCAAAGCAGCAGATGCAGAAGTCGCCACAGCACCAGACTGCTACTGCACCTTGCATCTCAGCAGCAGCCTGCGCGCTTGCGTTCATTTACACACGCGCAAGATGAGGACAGAGCAGTTATGATAACTTACATTTTAATCAGCCAAATATACAAGTTCTGTTGATGTCATTTTTTAAACTTTATCAAGTTTTTTTTCCATCTGGGTCTGATACAATTAATGTTGTTTGGTTTTTTCCTTTAAACAAAGGATGATGTGGTTAAAAACTGGCACTATCCCTAATAAGGAGAAGAAAAAAAAAAAAAATGAAGAGGAGGGAAAAGGGGAGACTGGCTGCAAGAAAGGAGGGATGAAACCGGGAAGGAACGGCACTCCAGATGTCCATGAAGTCAGGCTCCCAGCTTATACTGCAACACCCTGCAGCAAAATTTGATGGGCCATTTGCCCAAAAAGGATTCCTCAGATACATTATCCTTTGGGCTTTCACTAGCAAGTCAAAATTCCCCACCCCATGCCCCACCCCACAATGACCCCACAATCTATTTTCTTGCAATCTAATATTTGAAGCAGCTCCCCTCCCGCACAGCTCCCTCCCACCCTGCCCCATCTATGAGTTCTGAATCCTAAAATCAGCAAAAACATTCAGGTTTCCAAACTGTTACAGAGAATTGCTGTTTAGCACAGTTCTGCACCAAAGATAGCAGCTGCCCCTAACCCCAAATGGAAATCTGTGCCAGGATGAGGACAAACACATCGTCAGTGTCTCTTGGAGGTGAAGGTGACTTCGATGCCGCAGTACACCCTACGTGGCATCTATGGTATGCAACACGACAGAGTTCCTGGCAGGCACCAGGCACAGTTCCCTGGAGTTTCCTCCTCTTGCATGTCCTGTGCTTACTTGTTAAGGGATAGTGACTGCAGTCTTTTACCTGCCATAGCCGCTTCGTCTTTTGCTGGGGGAGGAAAAGAACAGAGGTGTCACCATTTCACAGCATATATCAGGGACTGGTGGTGGCTTGAAAGCCCCAGAGACTGAAATCCTACTAGCCATGTACAGTGAGGTAATGGGAAAAAATTCGACCCTCCCCGCCAATCCCTGGTAGCTCGCCTCCAGAGTTAAGAGGAGCAGCCCCCCTTGCATGTTCCCTTCTCTCCTTGGCCTCTCTTCAGGTATCCACGAATTACCCTCATGCTGATGCATAAGCTCCTCAGTGGGAACCACTGAGAAGACACGCTCACCAGACTTCTGCTTCACATCTATCAGAGCTGAGGAGAACATCCAGGCAGGGGAGGAGTGCTGCAAATGCCCTGGGCAGTCTGGATCCCCAGCATGCAAAGCAGATGGATCATACCCAGCACAAGGAACCCGCTAAACCCCCAAACTGGAGCAAGCATTGCCTGGGAGGCTGAGGACAACATGGTTATCAAGGGCAATTCCCTTCTCTCTTTTCCTGCTCCCTGTTCAGATGTCCTAGAGTTTTATAAAGCAAGGACTTTGTAAGAATGAAACAGCTGAACCTGGTTGTGATGAGAGGAATTGTGATGACACTCAGCAACACCACGCAATCTCAGGAGGTGAGGGATTACTATGTGTGATATGAGAAATCATGCCTCTTGGCAGTACAGCCATTGCAAAGAGAAGTAATTACTCTCTAACCTTTTCTTTCTTCTTCTTTCTTTCTGGCAGCTTCTTCCCTTTGCTTCCGAATGATGGCTAGTCGGGCGAGATCTGCCTTCGCTTGCTCTGTTTTGCCAGCTAGGTGCATTTTCATGTATCTTTCTTTTGCCTTTTGTTTCTCTATTTCCTCTCTGTTTGAGTGAAACACACCAGTCACCAGAGTATCCAAGGAAGCACACAGGTACAGGCAGAGAGGGGGAGGCTTTCTGACTGGGAAGGATGGTGAAGACAGAGATGGATTGCCCACAGAGACTGGGGGGACCCTGTCACCAGTTTTCAAGCACAGGTTATATCTATTGCAGGGTCTGAACAGGGATGATGAGAGAGATTATTTCTACCTTCATTTGGCTAAATAAGGACGTTGACACCAATGAGGTCAAATGAATTAACTTGACTGCACAGCACCATGACATGTTTTTCCCAGCCTTACCCTCAAAGGTGTACTTCTGCTGAAGCAATCTATCCCAAATAAGCAAGCTTAAATCTTTCACTCTGAAACTCTCCATTGCTAAATGAGACTAGAAGATTAAACTTTGGTTCTCATCTTATTCATCTGCTCAGACAAAGCTTTCACCATGATGCTTGTAATCTGGGAAACCACTACCGGACACTGGGGCACCTCCTGTAGCAAGATTAAAGCGGCCCCCAAGGTGACCTCTGGTTAATGGATTTTAGCTATGTCTGATTTTTGGCACAAAACTTCAGGAAATGAATGGCCTACATCCACTTCACAGCAACAAACTTCACTCACTTAGTGCACCTGCCCAAGCTGCCTGGCTCCAGGATGGCCATTGCTACTCCCAGAGGACAGACAACTTCTGTGAAGTTTGTAAGGAAAGACATTTTGCACCCCAGTTTGCTGCTGTCCAGTGTCTGCTTTAGACAGCAACATATTTAAAGGAGTTCCCAATGCATACACAGCAGAGAAAAACCTCCCCGCATTCAGCTGCTGCCACCCACCAGCAAGGAAGAAATGCCAGGAACACACTAACTCCTGCCAAGGCAGCAGGAAAGACTCACCGCTCTCGCCGCGAGAGTTCCTTAGGTCCATCCAGGTCCAGCTGAGTTACTTTTTTGGTTGTCTGAATTACACGATTGGGATTCTCTATGTCTATCAACCCTTCCACTCCTTTGCGCTTTTGCTAAGGTTCAAGGACAAGAGGAAGGTTAAGAAGCTCTCTCATACCCAACATTGTGTTGTATCAGAGCTCATCAAATACACTGCAACACACCGCAAAAGCAGAAGTCGAGATGTTTTTACTACCAGACAGCAAACCCATTTACGAACCAAGATTTATACAACCAGGCATCTTTAGCCTTTTTCCAAGTCTTCTTGTCTTTGCATTTCACTTATAAAAATACACAAGTTTTCATTCTGAGGACAAAATGCTGTCAAGTAAGGTTTTCTGGGCTTCTAAAAATAGGTCTTCCATAAAAAATTTACTGTAGGTAGCTCTCAAAGAGAACTCAGAGTCAAGGGCGTGCATCTCTCTCCTGCCCCAAGAATCCAGGTGGTGCAAATGCATTAAGTGCCTTGAGAATGACAGTACCTGATAATCCTCGTCATCTTCATCACTCTCATCTGAATCTAAAGACTTCTTCTCCTTTTTGGGGTCCCCTGTTGCTCCTTCGCCTCCTTCTTCTTGCTCCTCTTCTTCCTACAAAATCACAGGAAATGAGAGAAAAGGGATGGCAATAAAAATCCCAAATCCAACAGTGACTCTTAAATGAGATCATTCTGGAGGGATGAGAGCAAGCTCTAAGAGCAGTGGCGTTCCTGACGTAGCCCTTGTGACACCAACGGTGCCTGGCTGTTACAAAACAGGAGCTCATTCTCAACACGTAAGTGTGCATCACCTGCCCCAGCAGATCACCTCTCAACAGCTCTGCTGTTCTCTCTCTGTAACGGGCCAGGAAAATGATTGTAAAAGGCAGAACTAGCGCTTTACTTTCCCCAAATGAAAGATCTCCAGGAGACATTTTGGCCCGGGTTTCCAGTGCACAATATCTTAGGGACTGGAAACTACAGGGATGTAGCATAGAGCTGGATTCCATCCTAGATCTAGATAAAAAAAAACCTAGAGAAAAGCAAATTGACAACCATCAACCAGGACACTATTATCCAAGAAATTACAGACTTCTTAGCAAAGCTTTTACCAGCTAGAAGTCTAGGAATTAATTTGTAAATCATGAGAAGATAAGAAGAACCAACATGGGTGTGAATAGCTTGCTTTCCCATTGCCAAATATCCCATATCACAGCAACTGGCAAAGTGGATGAGCTATGGGCAGTAAAAGGAGTAATTTTGTTAATTGTTTGGGGTTTTTTTTAAGCTTTCCCTAACAAAGTAGCATTAGATGTAACCCTCACTATGTGGTATGGATTACCACAAAAAAACCCCAAAAAAGAAATCCTTCTCAAAGAGCAGTTCTCGGGTTTGTTTTGAAACAAGACAGACATTTCAAGTGGGGTCCCGCTTGTTCTGTTCCATTTCCAGTTGGTATTTTATTAAACACCTCGGAAGTAAGGTTTGTGAATGACATCGTACTGGTAGGAGTTGGAATCATTTTGGAAAACAGGATCAGACCCATAAGTGGTTTCAGAATCTGGAAAGATGGCATGATACCAAGAAGGTGGAATCAGAAAACAAACCAAGGAGTTATACTTCAGAAGAGGAAATCCAGCACAAAGTTGGAATATGTGGCTAAGCAGCAAACCACACAATCATCTTGAGTTACAGCTGGTCAAAACATTAAAAAGGAGTCAACAATATGGCTCGTAACTGCTTGAAAGAGTCACCTTCTTCTCAGAGGTATTCATCAGTATTTCCTATGTGGGGTATAATTATCCTACTGTAGTCAGTGCTGTGAAGCTTCAGCTGGAATAGTCTATTTAGGCTTAGGCAGTACTTTCAGAAAGTCACAGAAAAATAGCAGTGAGAGCGCCATCATAGCTGTGATAATTTGGGAATACAAGAGAGCAAGTACTGCAAAAACTAGCCATGCCTTTTATAACACCAGTCAGGGAGTTGTAGAAGTGGGGGGAGCCATTACAATCCTATGTTGGGGCACAGGAACACACCCAAAAAAGGACTCTGTTATCTCTCCCTACAAGTCAGAGGCAAACAAGAAAATCATGTGTACAGGAAGACGTCAATGGAGTTTGGTCTTTTAAGTCTGAAGAGAAAGAGGGCAAAAATAATAATTTCAGTATACAATAAGACGTGAAGATGTGAGCCCTTTTTCTCCCCAGCCAAGCTGCATAGCATGGATAAAAAAAAAATAGCTGACACTGGAGACTAGAATGATGAAATACAGGGGGAAAAGATGTCTAGAGCTGCTGTGGAATCACGTTCCCTATCCTTTAACCTTCAAATTGTGAACTGGATGGTCTACCTGGCCTCACTTCTGTGAGGAACCAGACTGGATCACACCTTGCAGTCTCCCCAGACAGAGATATTCAGAATTCATATTGTGACCAGTGACAGAATGACCTGAAACACTTGACTAAGCTGCCATTTCTCATGCAAGTTAAGCGTGCAGTACAAGTCATAACCTACGACAGTAAGCATGTAACGTAGGCAAACACATACCCTTGCCTTTTGCTTTTCTGCTTGGAGCTGGGCATCAATCTCTTCAGGACTTGTGTACTGTCTTGCTCGGCCTTTGTGGCCTCCTTTTCTACCTGTACAAAAAAATAAAATGAATAAATGGTTTAGTGGTAAGCTTCCAGAAAGGTCTATTCCTCCTGCAGCACTCTCTGGATTTTCGGTGCAGATAGGACAAACCAAAATAGCTCCTCTGATAGGATCGAAACAACGATGAAAAAAGGACACATTGAACTTGCCAGTCTCAGTGAAACTCTCCAAGAATTTTGGGTAGGTTACATAGAAAATTGGGATTATTGATCCATAGAGAGATACTTGGAGAATCAGTTCTTTCTTTCCCCTTGGTTTTGGAAACACCAGAACGGAGAACAGCCTATCAGCTGTACAGTGCTTTCCAAATAAAGCACAGTTTTGTCCTACAGAGAAGGAGCCAGGAAGGTACTCCCCAAAGAGGGAACCCCCATCCCTCAACCATCGCAGAGCCGTGACACCAGTTACAAGGCAACAAGCTTCCAAGTGCTCCCTCAGCTCTCGGTGACGCCACCCTTCCTCGCCCACCCATGCCTACGCTTCTGGCCTCTCTGATTCACTTCCCGGCCTGGCAAGGGGTGCTCAGTCCCACAGCCGCTCTCTGCGCTTCCTGCGCAGAAGGAATCACAGCATGTTCCTGCGGCAGCTGCGGTCACAACCAACTCTCCAGCAAGCTTGCCTCCTTAACCCCTCCCCTACACTAAGGCTGTGCCAAGAGAAAATAGGAAGCTAATTGGACAAAAGCTTTGGGAATTATAATGAGAGCTGAAGAACTACTAAAAGGAGCCTCCATGTTTTACTGCTTTATAAGGAAAAATAAAAACAAGCTCTAGGAACCAGGAAGAGGAGAGAATCAGCTTAGCTGGCTGGGCTGCCTGGCTAAGATCTCCTCTCAAGTTTAAAATTCTGTTCATTAACGAGTTGCTGAAGCTATTAATGCTTCCTGCAAGTGACTGCTCTGTTTATGTTCTTCCAGCTCAAAGAACTGCTGGAAAGCAGGCTGAATAGAGTCAGTCTCTAGCCTTGAGCTAGGTAGCTCAAGGTACAACTGGTACGCGAGATTGACAAAAATCAAACAGCTCAGGCAAGGGAGCTCTCTGCTACTGCAGGAGTCTTTGAAGTCTGATGGAAGGAGCAGGAAATCCTCACATCCCCTCTCACCCTCCCTGCTCCACCGGCCGAGGACAACGGAAACCTTACGGTGGCAGAGAGGGCTGAGGGGTCGTCCCTCCTTCCTCAGGACTGCGCAGGATGCGTGGCAGATCTGTCACTACTGTACCCCTGTGCCACGGCCACACCTGGCTGCGCTGTTGGATTTGGAGGGAGAGGGAGCGCCAGAGCAGGCGGCCTCTCTGGGCTGCAACCTTTACAAATTCAATGTTTTCTAACCAGTCCTCCTGCCTCAGCAGAGACAAACTCTCATAAGTTTTAGCACAGTAAAAGCTGAGCTGTGGAATAAATTATCTCAAAAACCCCACTGTGAAGCCTCACAGAGACTCCTGAGGTGTTTTTCTCACGTGAAATGGGGAAGCGCAGAGACCAGATTCTTCTCTCTGAGCTCAGCTGTGGAAGCTTGTGGGCACTCAAACCATAAGCGCAACCAAAAGCTTTGCTGCACCCAGAGACGTGTGTTTTCTGTTTTTCTGTCTCCAACCGTCCCACGTGGCAATACTGACCCCCTCTGGGAACAAGATCTGCCACAGGAACGTTTTAGCCCAGGAGACATTACCTCACTGCCCAGCAAACGACATCACTCTAAATGGAACAACAGGAGTATCTTTGGCACACTACGTAACACCAAGGAAACCTAAATAAACCAAACCAACACTGTGCTACAAGCTCAGCCGATGCCAAGCAGCCTTCTTGTCCAGCTAGGCTCAGAATTTTACACTGGGCTCGGAACTGAAGAACACAAAAGCCTTATTACTGCACATAAACAGCAGTAATAAGGAGGGGAAAGCAGCTCAAGAGGAATTATCTTACATTAAATGCCTAAAAAGAAGCAAATGGAAGAGTGAATCAATCTCATTTATATTTGAGCCTGCACACAGAGAAGTAAGGCCCCTTTTGAGCAGGAGCAGCAGTGCCACCGGCTCAGCGCTGGAGGGACTGTGGGGAGCTCAGCACGGGGCAGGGATGGGGCTCTGCTGTTCCAGGGAGATCACACCGAGGTCAGACAAGCGGAGTGCCCGTCCTACATCGGCCAGTGACCTACCGCATCACGCTGCACAACTGACTTCAGCTCTGGGCCTCAGTTTCCCCATCTGTAAAATAGGGATAATGATTCTTGTCCTCCTCTGTGAAGCACTTTTAAAATATAATCACCTGCAGATTTCATCTGCAGTAAAGACCACTGTCGCCTAAGGCGGGCACACTTTCAAATACATTTGTCTTCAGCTTCAAACAGCATAATTAAGGAATTTAAATCAAAGAGAATGGAAGAAAATTGAAGGAATCACTTTTTTTTTTAAAATCAAAGTATTCAAAAAATAATCAGAAATAATCCTGTAAGAAAATTTATTATTGGCTGGTTAACCCTCTTCTCCATTTTATATCAAACAGCAAGTACAAAAATCCACTCTTCTGTTCACAATACAATACCTCCTACTGACCTGGGGGGTAGGTGAGCAAAGATCCATCTTTTCCCAAGAAGCAAAAGGTTTGAAACAAGCATTTAAAACTACAATGCAATACAGAGCAGGAAATCCTGAGTTACGGGGCATTTAAGTACGGCAACCCAGCTTATAACTCACCACAGTTCTTTGCCTTCACAAAAAAATATGCAAAAGCTTCAGTCCTATCTACTAACATTGTGCAAATGGACACAAAATAAAGTGCTTAAAGAAAATCTAAATAGGGAAGCAGATTTGGTACTAAAGCTTGGAAAATGCTGATGAAATAAATTGGAGCAAACTACAGAGAAGACGAATGACGAAGGCTGGTTTACATTAATGTACATGACTGGGGTTGCACAGACGCTCGCACAAGAGCCAATTATGCAGATAGTGCATCTGGAGAAGGTTCTGGGTGGATCCAGCTCAGCACTGACAGCCTGTCAGTCCCTCATTACCTCTCCTTAATCACACAAGCAAGTCGGTACCCGCTCCATAACACTCAGACGCAGAGCTGCAGAGCCACATGGAAGGAGCCGCATTTGGAGCCCCTGAACCCACGACCACCTCCGCATCCCCCCCACGCTGACCCTCAGGGCTGGACCCTCTACCTGGCCGCTCAGATTCCCCGTACCCGGCCCTGTAGGCTTCCACCACGGGGACAGGAAGGCCGTCTGCACCACACACCGCCTGTGCCCCCCAGGAGACACCCCCTGGATCCCTGGTGTAGCTGTAAACTCCCCTCCCTGGGCATCCGTGTGCCCCCAGCCCTGATCCGGGAGAACCAGCTGCAGTTTCCAGCCCAGCGGGGAGCACATGGGGCCCAGCCCGCTCCCAGTCCCACGGGGGGAACCTGGCACCCCACGGGCCGGACACTCCCAGGGGCTGCTGAGATCTCATGGCACTTGTTGGGGACACACACACAGACAGAATCGGCCCCCCAGCTCTGAGAAACGTGGAGAATCTCCCATTTCTTTGGAGGAGGGAGAAGGGGACCGAAGGCCTCCAGAAGCGGGCTGGGGGAAGAAACCGAGACCTCCCCCCGAGGCCAAGACCCTCCCTCCAAGACCCTTCGCGGACGATAAGGGAGAAAAAAGAGACACCCCCCCCTCAAGCCCTCCAAGCCCAGGAAGAGCGGGGAAAGAGATCTCCCTTCAGACCCAAAGGAATGAGACCTGCTCCCCTCCTCGCCCCAGCACCTCCACAGCCGAGATGGGGGGCAAGGACGAACCCTGCCCGCCCCCCAACGCCCCAGCCTCCACAGCCGGGGCCTCCCCCCACGCCCCTCCTCTCCTCCCGGGGCCTGAGGGGCCCACACCCCCTCAGCACCCTCTCTTCCCCCCGCTGCTTCTCTCAGGGGCGAATCATCCCCCCTTCCCCCCCCCCCGCCCCGGTTCGGCCCCCACCTCCTTTCGGCATCGCGGCGGCGATGGCGGCTGCGGCAGCTGCAGCGAGGCCCCCCCC